>CALYLW010000336.1:875290-903906 GCA_944989445.1 Ampullaceana balthica | reverse complement strand
CATCTATGATAATTGATCTCGGTTTAATGATCACTCCTAACGAAGTTATCTGGACACTCTTAACTCAGCTTTCATGGGTTAGTTCCCTTTCCATGAATGAAATATTTTGAATTTATTTGTTTCTTTTTCTTTGTTACTCTTAACAGTTGACACTTTTCTGGGTGGAAACTCATACTCCAGTTATTTTCCCATTTTATCAATTCATCTAGTCTTTTTGTAAAATTTTGCTATCTTGTTCTGATTTAATTGTTCTATAGATTATACAATCATCAGCAAATAACCTGACTTTTGTTCCTGTTGAGATGTTGTTGGGTAAATCATTTATATAAATTAAAAAGAGTAAGGGACCTAGCACAGTTCCTTGTGGAACTCCTGAATTAACCTTTATTGGTGCAGATTTAGATCCATTAATTATTACAGTTTGCTCACTGCCCAAAAGGAAGTCTTGGATCCAGTGATGTAAGGAACCTGAGATTCCAAAGTAGTTAAGTTTTTTAAGTAAACTAAGGTGGTGAACTTTGTCAAATGCTTTTGAGAAGTCTAGTAATATTGTATCTATTTGATCATTTTTGTCTAAGCCTTTTGATAGTTCATCTATTAAACCAATTAATTGTGTTTCACATGATCTGTTTTTTCTAAAGCCGTGTTGATGTGGGCATAGGGCATTGTATTTGTCAAGGTGGTTAACTATTCTACTATATATTATGTGTTCTAGTAATTTACACTAGTAAGTGATACAGGCCTGTAATTACCAGGGTCTGATTTATCCCCTTTCTGAAAGAGTGGAGTTACGTTAGCTAATTTCCAATCCTGGGGCACTTTACCCTGGTTTAGAGAGGCTTGAAAGAGAACTACAGGATTGAGGACAGTTCATTGCTTAGTTCTTTTAATAACCTTATAACCATATTCACGTCAAAGGCATTTGATCTAAAATTACCACATTGATATCAAATCTCATGTTTTCTAAAAATTATTTGGTATGCGCTGGAAGAGGAACTTGTACAAATTTGTACAGGAAAGTAGGGTGTCATCTTGTGCGTCGCAAAAATACAGTAATACTGCAAGTTGAAGACTGAAAATTACTATGACATTAATAAAATATACAATATTGTCATAACTTTTTACTCCGAAGCTCATGAGTTTTTTTAGGTTTAATTTTGTGTCTTGTTTTTTCCCAATTTTTTAAACGATTTCAAGTGCGCCACACAAGAGTTGTAAATACAATGTCACCAATGGACGAGGCGTGTTTAAATGTTGCATTATCTTGTGGAGTTTATAAACTAATGAAAAATACATGGCTACCCTTATCGGGCGGTTTAAACCAAGTGGTCGGTGAACAGCGGTATATTATCTCATACGGTGTAAAAAGGGACCTCTTGGGGGTAATGCCGAATCAATGTGGGCATATAAATTCGCTAGAATCCGCTCTTTTCTGGTTAATAATAATATTAACATAAACTTTTATAATTTTAATTTTTAGGTATCCGATTGAACCGGTCCGTTTTTTAAAAGCGTTTAACCGGCCTTTAAAAAACATCCTTAGATTATACTTTATTTTACAGCATACGAATTAAACATTGACTTTTAATCATCAAGGTTAACTTCTTTGTTTTAAAAAAATATATATAAAAATAACATTTTAAAGTGTATTTTTAAAAACCCATCAATTGACTGTCGGGCATACAGTAAGAAAGAGGTCGGCGAACAGGGGTAAATTACCCAATCTGGGGTCAAAGGGAATTATTTGGGGTAATGCAGACTCATTTGGGACACATAACATCCACTAAAATCCACTAGATATATTAAAATATGTCATGTGTACCATAATTTTTCAGTGTACGCTTCAAACATATGCCTACTATTGAACCAGTTCCTTCCAGAAAATACATTTGTTAAATATGACAACTATGATACTATGTAGATTTCTTACCTACGTACAATATGAAGACACCTAAATCCGCCATACTTTCATTTATATTGACACGAGTGACAATAATCTTAATCTACATGACTTTAGTGTATCAAGTATCCTTTCTGTGATATTTAAAATTAATGCCTTAAAAACTGAGCTAAGAAGAAAAGATGCTTTGTGCAGAGTGCTACTCTCGAATTGCGATGTCAAGAATTCATGCATTCAATAAAATTAATGAATACTATTATATCTAGAATGGCCAGGAGCGCTAGACCAAAAAACAATCGAAAAATTATATTAAGATTAAAACGTTTATAATTGTATCAAATAGATCAAAATAAAAAAATAAAATAAATAAATAAATAAAGCTAAGGGGCCATCCATAAATGACGTCAAGCGATTTTTGCCGATTTTTTGACCCCCTCCCTCCGCCCTCGTCACGCGTCGTCACAAAAACTTAGACCCCCCCTCTAAAAATACGTCACAAATCTTTGACACAACACAGCACCAAAAAACACAAAAAAATCAACATAATATATCACAGCTATTATTTAAGTCACACTGTTATGTATGTTGTATCCACCCTCCTACTTCAAACTATTTAAACGTAAAATTATACCACTTCTGATGGTCCTAGAGATCTAAAAATTTTACCACAATAGATCTTGGATGACAATGCATTTGTATCACATTAATTTCAGATCGATCGAATCACCGTATTGAAATTTATTGCATATTTCAGGTATATCTATATATAAGCAATCGGTAGCAGGTCGCTTTGATTGACATCCATGGAGTTCACCACGTGAACACATCACCGAGTGGTATAATCTTTTTTTTAAAAGAAACACGCTTTTAACATAGTCACTACTATTATATATGTCCTCACATAAATAAGGGATTTAAATCAAAAACTTTTGTTTTTACAGCAAATTTTTAAATCTTATAATCTAAAAACTCTTTAAAATTCACGATCGATGCCCACAGCAATCTACACAAACCACTATTTTACCACTATATACTTATTCATACACAACAACCTCATAAGCGCCCCGCTCAACGTTTTATATACCACAGTGTTATGTTCACGTGGTGAACTCATGATGTCAACAAAGCAGACGGTACCGATGCTATATGAAGACTATATAATAAAACTAAAAAGCAATAAATTTTCAATACGGTACATTCGATCGATCTGAAAATCGATACTATGCATTGTCATCCTAGATCTATCTGTGGTATAAATTTTAGATCTCAAGGACCCTCAAAATGGTATAATTTTTACGTATTCAAGTTAGAAGAAGGATGGATGAGGAAGGATGGATGGATGGAATATCAACATACAAACTTGTGACTTTAAAAAAGCGTGAGCATTGTGACATTTAAATAAAAGCTGTAATAAAAATAGCTTAAAAACAAAATCTATATAGACTAAAATACCCTATATATAGATCACAAACTAACAATTAGTGAATATGTTAAAAGCGCGTCCTTTTTGAAAAAAAGATTTTTTTAATATATAATATAATACAAAACGCTTTTTCATTTATGTCCACAATGTTTGTATGATGAATCCATCCAGCTCCATCCAAATATCGATCATTCCTAATCAAAACTTGAAACGTAAAATTATACCACTTCTGATGGTTCTAGAGATCTAAAAATTTTACCACAGATAGATCTTGGATGACAATGCATTGTATCAAAATTTCAGATCGATCGAATGTACCGTATTGAAATTATTGCAATATTAGTTCATCTATAGTCTATATATAAGCATCGGTACCCGTCTGCTTTGTTGACATCCATGAGTTCACCACGTGAACACTTTGCCGTGGTATGAAACGTTGGTCGGGCGCTTATGAGGTGTTTGTATAAAAAAAAATAGTGGTAAATAAAACAAACCCGTAAAAACAACGTTTTTGACTATAAATCCCTTATATATGAGACATAACTAACAGTATTGATTATTTTCAAACATTTACAGACTGAATCTGTCTTAACTCAAATTTGCTTCATAACCCTAGGGGGGGGAGGGGTGGGTGGGAGGGGGAGAGGGGAAAAGTCTGGTCACCGATTCGCTTGACCGAGCTCAGAGTGACACGTAAAATGTAAACAAAAGCGCCCCGTCGCTTCGTTGGGTCGCCTCAATGCGTCAGCTCAAAATTTCACGTGGGAAAAAAACAATAACAAACCGTGAATTTGAATTACATACCTCATATAAGGATAAACTAAAAATGCATTAATTTAATTACGGTACGTTCGATCGATCTGAAACTTTGATACGATGCATTGTTAGGTCAGACGGGTCAGTGTGCCAAATTTCAGCTTGATCGGATCACGGAAAGTGTGTCATTTTTGACTTTTGTTTTTCCGCCCGCCCATGAGATGATGAGAGAGATGATGAGACGGCCGCGAAGTTAATATAAGGGATTTAAAAAGAGGTATGGGCTTCAGACGTGAATTTTAAAGAGTTTTTATTATAAGTTTTAAATAAATAAAGGTAAAAAAATGATTTAAAAAAAAACCCACGTTTTTACAAATGTACTAAAAAGAAGAAAATAATTTAAAACGTGTAAGTTCAAGTACTTATATTTAATATGACTAAAAACGTGGGGCAAGCGCCCATGAGGTTTAACATATGCAGCTCACTCATACTCTCACGTATAGATCTCTCTTTTGCCTTCTAAATTAGAAATCTTTAATTTTTATACCAAACACCCGCCCCACGTTTTTAGTCATATTAAATCAAAGTACTTGAACTTACAAGTTTCAAATAATTTTCTTCTTTTTAGTCCGCTTGTAAAAACGTAATTTTTAAAAATCATTTTTTTAACCTTTATTTATTTTATTCTTTTTAGTCCACTAATAACTACTTGGTTTTTAATAATATTTTTTTACCTCTATTTATTTTACCAAACACCTCACAAGCGCCCGCCCAACGTTTTAAAAACATTGTGATGCGGTCACGGGGGGAACTCACGGATGTCAACAAAAGCCGACGGTACAGATGCTTATATATAGACTATAGATAAACTAAAAAGTTCAATAATTTAATAACGGTACATTCGATCGATCTGAAATTTTAATATACTGCATTGTCATCCAAGATCTATCTGTGGTAAAATTTTCAGATATCTAGGACCATCTGAAGTGGTTCAATTTTACGTTGGCAGATTTTAAAAAATTTGGACAAACAATGCCACACCAGCGAAAGCGAGTTAATAAAAACGTGGTAAAAAATAGCTGAAATAAGTAAAATGTAAAAAAAATATTATTTTTTTAAAAGGACACGCTTTTATTTACAAACATTTACAGACTGAAACGCGCTGATCTCCCCTGCCCTTGATGTAAACACGGGAATTCGGTAAACGAGGGCGGGGAGTGAAACCAGTCAGCCGTGGAGGTCAACTCTAGCAGACGACTATACATTCTAAATAGAGATAAACTAAAAATTGATTTATTTAATTACGGTACATTTGATCGATCTGAAATTTTGATACGATGCATTGTCATCCAAGATCTATCTGTGGCAAAATTTTGAGATCTCTAGGACCATCAGAAGTGGTTTAATTTTACGTTTCCAGATTTGAAGGAAGAATGGATGGATACAACATACAAACAGTGTGACTTAAATAAAAGCGTGTAAAAACAAAGTTTTTGACTATAAATCCCTTATGTATGAGACATAACTAAAAGTAGTGATTATGTTAAAATCGTGTCCTTTTTTTTTAAAAAAAGATGTTTTAAATATTTATTAGAATGTATAGTCGTCTGCTAGAGTTGACCTCCACGGCTCACTAGTTTCACTCCAGCCCAAATTCCCGTGTTTACATCAAGGGCAGGGGAGATCAGCGCGTTTCAGTCTGTAAATGTTTGTAAATAAAAGCGTGTCCTTTTTAAAAAAAAGATTTTTTTACATTTTACTTATTCTATTTGAAACTAAGTATGTTTCAAATCACTTTTATTGTCATTTAAGTATTTATTATTTATTTAGTGAAGATCTACATTGTAATATCGTAACCCGCGTGAAGCATTTTTTAAAAACGTTTAACTGGCCTTCAGAAAACGAACTGTGTTAACATCCTTAGATTATATTTTATTTTAATGCATACAAATTAAACATTGACTATTAATCATCATGGTTAACGTCTTTGTTTAGAAAACAAATTATTTAAAAATAACATTTTTAAAATGTATTTTTTTAAAAATCCCTCAATTGACTGACGGGCATCCCGTAAGAAAGAGGTCGGCGAACAGAGGTAAATAACCTCATCTGGGGTCAAAAAGGGAATTCTTGGGGGTAATGCAGACTCATTTGGGACATATAACATCCACTACAATCCACTAGATATATTAAAATACGTCATGTGTACGTGTACGCTTGGAACATATGTCCATTATTGAACCGGTTCCTTCCAGAAAATACATTTTTTTAAAAATTTGACAACTATGTAGATTTCTTACCTACGTACTATACGAAGACACCTAAATCCGCCATACTTTCATTTGATATTGACACGAGTGACAATAATCTTAATCCACATGACCTGTCTGTATCACGTATCATTTCTGTGATATTTAAAATTAATGCCTTAAAAACTGAGCTAAGAAGAAACGTTGTTTTGTGCTCCTCTCGAATTGCGATGTCAAGAATTTGATGCATTCAATAAAGTTAATGAATACTTGACTAATTTTAAATGGGCTCATTTACCATTATATCTAGAACAGTGATTCTCAAACTTTTTAGTATGGCGGACTGGCAGGAATTTTTTCCATTGCACCAAAGGGGGCTGCATTATTATCCCTGCACTGACAATTTTTTCTGTCCTTTTTTTGAGAACATCTGCGGACCGCAGCGGATGGCCCACGGACCGGCACCGGTCCACGGACCACCACTTTGAGAAGCACTGATCTAAAAGACTAGAATGGCCAGGGGCGTTTGACCAAAAACCCATCGAACAATTATATCAAACTTAAAACGTTTTTAATTCTATCAAATAGATTCTCTACCCCCCCCCATCCATTTTAAAGAAAAAGGATATTCCGTGTCGTTTGACTTAAAATATCTACACATAATCCTATTCAGATCATTTTTAGACACTTGTCATGCATGTAAAACTCACCAGTAGCATTTTCGGGGGGGGGGCAGGGGCTAACGACGCTCCCCCAAATCCCCGAGTCATGTGAGCATTACCTAGAGTCTGGTGTTTGGAGGGGGGTAACGCACACATAAACTTGTATATTTTGGGGTAACGGGCTAAAAAGTTCGAGAGAACCAAACGGAGCTGCGGTTACATCACAAATGCTTTGATGTCAACATCAAACGACACAGTGTAACAATTTCATACGTTATCTTGTGGATTCTCAAACTTAAGGATTATAATTAGATTTAATTTTCGTGTCTTGATAGCTTACGTCAACCAGCGACTGATGGCCTACCAACCGGCACAATGAGAAGCACTGATTTTTTTTTAAAAAGTCATTACATAAATTGTAAGCGACCAAATATTTCAGTGGAAGTTTTATTTCAAGTTACCCTTTCGATGTGACGTCACATTTCTTCAACCCCCTCCCCCCCTCGTCACGCATCGTCACAAAAGTGTGACCCCCTCCCCCCTAGGTGCGTGACGTCATTTATGGACGGCCCCATTTTCAAATTATGCACTTGCATAACTCATATTAGGGGCCGACCATAATGTACGTCATTGTACGTCACGCTCCAGAGGCGAGGGGTGTGACGGGGGGGGGGTTTCCGGCCATGTGTGACGTCACGGTGTTCTATATTAAATTTTAATAATTTTTAAAATAAAAAAATAACATTTGTTTGAGAGTGTGACGTACTTTAGGTGGGGGGAGGTCCAAGATTTGTGACAGTTTGTGACAGGGGGAGGGGTAAAAATTGTCAAAAATAGCGTGACGTACTTTATGGATGGACCCTTATCAAACCAGGACTCAGGACGCAATGAACTATAAGTTATAAGGCTATATATTTAAATTTCAAATAGTCCCCAATCATTCTCTAACTCTAATTAAACATTTGGTCCATAATATGTTACCAAACTGATATGTACTGACATTTTGTATTTAAATTGACTATAGTTAATCATTCTGAAAATAGGCACTACCAAATGAAAGCTGTCTTTAAATTAATATTATTATTATGCCATTTATGCCCATGTAGACAAAAACTGCGTCTCCCATGCACACCAATCGCATAAGATTGGTGCACGTCGTCTTGGAATCATATATACGGTATAACACGATAAAATCATTTCATATTGTCACTAGATAAATTAGTATTAGTCTAATAAATAAGAAAAACCCGTAAAAAAACCAAGTTTTTGACTATAAATCCTTTATGTACGAGAAGTAATTAAAAGAATGTTCATTATAATACGCAGCGCCAGACCATCCAGAAATACAAAATTGCAGTTGTGTCGTAAAACATGTTTAATATAATGCGCACCGATCAGGAATATGTTTATAAAAAGAGCTGTCAATAAAATACGCACCTTATTGCGCGACAGAAAGGTTGTTCAATATAATACGCACCGCGACGCTCTATCTCAAAAAATAGCATGATACATAGGAATAAATAAAATAATCTAAAAAATCAATAATTTAGTTACGGTACATGCGATCGATCTGAAATTTTGATACATTGTTTTTATCATCGGTATAAAACTGCCTGCAAAATTTCAGCTCGCTATCTTGCGAGCAAGTGGGTTAAAAATCGATCAAAAGTTTTGGCGACAAGGTCGGTCGGTCGGCCGCAGACACCACGAGTTAATATAAAGGATTTTTAAAAAGTAATTAATTTAAAAATTAAAATACTTGCCTGCTCCAATGACTACGGCGTCATATTCGGATTTAATTTTGAGACTCAGATACCTTAAACAACTTTTAGAACTAATTAAACTTCTATATAATGTAACTGAAGTCACTCTCAACATGTTCATGCAGTGAGTTCAGTGGGTCTTATAACTTATAGTGCAAAAAAGGATAATCGTATTCTTGCATAAGTCATAGGTTAAATCATAATAAAAAAACGTATGAATAAGTTTGCAATCATAATGCAGCTTATTAGACCAAAGAACACTGACACAACCGAGTGACACAAGTTCAGAAGCCATAGATAGACCCACATAGCTGACGACCCCTTTGCCCAAGTCTTGTGGCCTGCGACCAGGTTAGTCGGTTACGAAACATTTTTAAAAAAAATTTAATAAATTATAACGCATTGTCCATTGCTGTTTCAAGTGTTTCTGTGACCAGAGTCAACGGGGGTGGGGCATAGGGGGGTGGGGGTGAGTAGGTCGGATATTTAATGCGTTCACTTTTGTAAGGTATAAGAGAAACTTAATAATCAAAGTGACAAAAACCACCGACTACTCTGGTTGGGTGAATTTGAACCAACTATACGTGCTTGGATTGAACACACACAAACACACGCGCGCGCACGCACGCACACACACACACACACACACGTTTAAAAAAAAATAATATGAAAAAGAAAAAAAAATCCTACTGATCATAATTAAATTACCGTTTATAATTGTTTATATCTCTAATGGAGCTAATAGTCATTATAAAATAATTTTAGAAATATGCAATCAATAATCTTTTATTTCTAAAAATTTTTAAAGGATGACAGTGAACGCATTTTATCTTGACTAGTTCAATCTACAAATCATAATAATACTTTAAAGGGGCCGACCATAAAGTACGTCACGCTCCAGAGGGGGGAGGGGGTGTAATAAAGTGTGACACTTTGTGACAGGGGGGAGGGGGGTGTCCGGCCATGTGTGACGACACGGTGCTTTATATTAAATTTTGATTATTTTGTTAATAAAAAACACAATTTTTGTTCGAAAGTGTGACGTACTTTAGGGGGGGGGGTCCGAGATGTGTGACAGTTTGTGACAGGGGGAGGGGGGGGAGTTAAAAATTGTCAAAAATAGCGTGACATACTTTATGGACGGCCCCAAAGATATAGATTGCAAATAGACTACATTGGCACTTTCCAGTTTCCGTCAAGATGAAATCATCGAAAACACAATTATCTACCTTTTTCGAATGAGTTATAATTGAATTGAGTTGATAAATTATATCGTCCATATTGCAACTACTCTGAGAGGTTGATAATTATTAATTTAAAAGTAAAGCAGCTAGTAACATTTTATTCTATTAACCTTGCCTTTAAATTAGAAGTTCTATGATAGGCGAGTAAACTAAGTTTACTTAGAATAGAATTAAAAAAAAATGTTAATACATTTACTGTAATCAGGTTTAACAATTTTTGTTTTTAATTTTAATTTTTATGCTTTTACGAATATTTTTGAAATAAGAATTTTGTTTTAACGAATATATTTTTGTCCCTATTGAGTATTCAAAATTTAAAAACAAATAATTAATACCAACAAAGTGAACTATTCTTTAGCTTTTTAAAACAAAATATAACGTAAGGGGTTGGCAATAATATCATTTCCATAACATAAATTATTATTACAGCCATTTGTTGCCTACTCATATCATAGGTGCCAACAATATTTTAAGATCATGTTCAAGTTCAAGATAAAAGAATGGAATTTCCGTTTGATTCCGGTCTCGTCCTTCAAATTTCAATGGCTTGAAGACGAATTATAGTTCAATGATTTTTAGCTAATACCCAAGAATATGCTTAAATAGTTTCATTGCAAAATTTCATTACAAGCGATCACAGCGAATTCCAAATGATTTTGCTCCGTCATGATATTCAGGAGATTAGTTAAGCCATAGGCTTAGCTTAGGGAGAAATCTATAAACTGATTATCTTTTACATCACAAAACTGAATTACAAACTTTTGCGGAAAGCCACGTCGTCATTAAATTTAAGAACACATAAGATTATCATTATTAACATATGCACCATTATATTTTTTAAAATTAAATTTCTATAATATAAAGTATAGGCGCATGGAATCTGCGGGATGAGGGTATTTTTCAGCACATCCGATTTCCATCCATAGCGCCAGCCCCGAGCAGCAAGAAAATGTACCTTATATTGTCCTTTTTATACGGACGCCCCTATGCAGAAGATTATTGCGTCCAAAGACCATGCTGGTATGTTGGCAAGTGACGCAGCGTTCACAGACGATGGCTATGCTGGCTTCACGCTATTTGTTACATTACATACGCTCCTTCTATACTGAAGATTATTGTCTCCTACGCTTATCCATGGTTTATGTTTAATCTTGCATTTTTATCAGAGTTTTTAAATGTTGATAGTGTGTGGGTTTTCATGGTTTCCTCAGGCAGCCCATTCCACGTCCGAATTCCGGACAGGAAACAACAAGAATTTGTATGTGTTTGTTTTTGCATACGGAATAAGATAAGTGTTTTTATCCGTATGTCTCTCAGAGTAAATTATCTCTGTTTTGTATTTCCAAATAGTATTAATTGCCTTATGACACTTATGTATTATTACTACTTAACTCTTTGGTTTTCTGTCCTCTAGTGTTTCAAGGTTTTATGATTTAACATAACTGATGCTTGGTGTCATTACACCCCCCCCCTCCAGAGATTACAATCCTACAGATTGACTTTCTATACAAAACAATGTTTATTTTAAACATTAGGTATGCAAATCCCTTATAGATATTCAGGGACTATTTTTGTAGAATTCCAAAATCGCAAACACATGTTTAATTCACTCATTGTTCTAAGTTACATATTAACATTGACCCGCATTTCATTATCAGTTTCAATTTTTGGTCTTACTGAACACGGACGCGATAAGAATTATTCCTTCTTTTTAAATCCCTCATATTAACTTCACCGGCGTCTCTCTCTCTCTCTCTCTCTCTCTCTCTGTCTGTCTTGGGCGGGCGGAAAAACAGAAGTAAAAAATGACCCACTTCCCATGATCCGATCGAATTGAAATTTGGCACACGGACCCGTCTGACCTAACAATGCATCGTATCAAAATTTCAGATCGATCGAAGGTACCGTAATTAAATTAATGCATTTTTAGTTTATCCTTATATGAGGTTTGTAATTTAAATTCACGGTTTGTTATTGTTTTTTTGCCACGTGAAAGTTTGAGCTGACGCATTGAGACGACCCAACGAAGCGACGGGGCGCTTTTGTTTACATTTTACGTGTCACTCTGAGCTCGGTCAAGCGAATCGGTGACCAGACTTTTCCCCTCTCCCCCTCCAACCCACCCCTCCCCCCTAGGGTTATGAAGCAAACTTGAGTTAAGACAGATTCAGTCTGTAAATGTTTGAAAATAATCAATACTGTTAGTTATGTCTCATATATAAGGGATTTATAGTCAAAAACTTTGTTTTTACGGGTTTGTTTTATTCTTGTTTCTTTCTCAGCGGCATAGCGAAGGCGGGAAAAGTATTTGCGTTCAACTTTCCTTGAAGCTCTTAATTTTTTAGAAGCTTTTTATTAATAACAAAGAATCTGCCGCCCCTAATAAAAGGCTGCCCGGAGCATTTTCCCACTCCCCTTAAATCGTAGTCCAAAAAAATGTGAAAAGTCCTATTTCCAAAAATTTAAAGTATATAATGCTTCTAAATTCTTTTGGTACGCTGTTGAACTGAAAAACCAAGAGGCTAAAGCATTATGAGAACTTGACACAGACGCAGAGGCGTCACTAGTGTTGGTGTCACCCGATGCTGTAGCTTATGATGTCACTCCTTTACAACTTACCCTATTTACCGAGTCTTCCAGAGCAAAACACTGGGAACATACAGAACCCTTAGTAACGTTTGTAAATGTACATCTAAAATTTATAAAGGCAATAGGAGAAAAAATGAAATCAATGTCGGTAGATAAAAGATTGTAAGAAGTTAAAAACTAAGAACTTCATGGGAAAATTATAACTTTTAATTTATTTTTTATTTTAACATGTAATTTTAAGTACTACTGTTATTGGGGCCGTCCAGAAATGACGTCACGCGAATTTGGCCGATTTTTACCCCCCCCCCACCCCTCGTCTTACTCGTCACAAAAACTTCGACCCACTCCAAGATGAGTTAATATGACGTCACAAAGCTGTAACCCCCCCCCCTTTAAAAGTGGTATTTTCTATTTGAAAATGAACATGTTTCAAATCACTTTATTGTCATTTTAGTATGTGTCAGGCTGCACTCTCATATCGTAGCACGCGTGAATCCATGTAAATCGTCATAAAATAAATAGTACGAAATCGAATATTTTAGTTGAACTTGATTTAAAGTAGCGTGTTTTGACGTGACGTCACAATTCTTAACACCCCCCCTCTTCACAAGTCGTCACAAATGTGGGGACCCCCCTTCCCCCTAGGTGCGTGACGTCATTTATGGACAGCCCCATATAACAGTAATATTTTTAATGTGTGAAAGTTCATGGTATAAATAACGTTACATCAAAATTTACAATTCCATTACATTACCACTTGAAGATTACTTTAAATAACCAACCATTACATTACAACCTCAAATGAGATGTTGGGGTGTATGGGGTGCTCAAGGCGGGGTAGCACCTCCGGTGGGGGAACACGTACTCTCTTGGGGGTAGTTCGTCCACCCTTGGTCCCCACTTGTCACTCAGCTCTCACCAGTGGCTCCTAGAAACTGTAGCGTGCGCAGTGGCCACACCCCGGCAACAGCTTCGACTGGCTGGCTAAACCTGGTGAGGGTAGCCGACGGGTCTCAAACCCTCGGTGATCTAGGTATGTCTACCTATGCACGTGAAGACTGGATTCGGTGGACAGAGCGGAGGAACCACTAATTGGTCAACGGTCAAAAAGGCGATTTGGAAGCGTTGTGGAACGCTAAGGGCATGACAAGACACACAGGACATCATAGCCATCCACTGCACCCAACTCCATCACCAGCCGTCTCGACTTTGTCCTGCCACTGGATCAAGATGGTCTCGGGCGAGAGAGTGAGATCGACGAACTCTTTCTCACTTAAATCCAAGTCATCGCGCAAGTCACTTTTGTCATTCATCCCATCCCATCAGTCATCGACAAGTCCTGTGGCGAGGGCAAGCGACGAAGCGGCAGGTGTGGGTACACTGGGAGCCGTAGCCGTAACCCTGCACACAGGCGGCCCAGGGCATTGGGTCATTCTTCGCTGACACGGAACAGCGGCGGAGTCCGGCAGCCCCCTGGGCGACTGAGCAGCTCTCTTCAGGAATGCACTGCTCACCTCCATGGCATGAGGAAGGGGCTAGAAAAGGTGCCCTAAACATTACCTGCTCCAGCCTTCCCTAGCCAGCACACCGCGGCTGGTGGGGACCCTATACCAGCGGTCGAAACCAAAAAAAGCAAACGAGGATAGTTCCTCTTATATTGGGCGCATGGAATGTGCGCACACTCATGGACAGGGATGTTGCGGACAGACCCCAGAGGAGAACAGCCCTGATTGGAAAAGAACTCGCTAGATACGGCATCGACGTCGCAGCCCTGAGCGAGACCAGGCTCGCGGGAGAAGGAGAGCTCTGTGAAAGAGGATCTGGTTATACATTTTACTGGAGTGGCAGACCCACCGAGGAGAGGCGTGAAGCAGGCGTTGGGTTTGCAGTTAAGACAACTGTTGTCGGAAAGCTGGCTGGACTTCTCAGGGGAGTGAACGACAGGCTCATGACCATGAAACTCCATCTGGCTGGAAGGAAACACCTCACCATCATCAGTGCCTACGCTCCAACCATGACCAATACAGATGAAGTGAAGGCAAAGTTTTGTGAAGAACTTCACACTGTCATTGCCGACGTTCCAAAGGCGGAAAAACTCATCTTGCTAGGTGACTTCAACGCAAGAGTTGGCAAGGACAACGTTGCCTGGGAAGGAGTCCTTGGTCATCATGGAGTGGGTCACTGCAACAGCAACGGTCTTCTTTTACTCCAGACCTGCGCTGAACATGAACTGCTGATCACCAACACGATCTTCCGCCTCCCAACCCGTAACCGGACGTCATGGATGCACCCCCGCTCGAAGCACTAGCATCTTATTGACTACGCCATCGTGAGGAAGAGGGACAGGCAGGATGTACGAATGACCTAGTCCATGTGTGGCGCTGAATGCTGGACAGACCACCGCCTCATCATCACCAAGCTGAACATCCGCATTCAGCTGAAACGGCGCCCGCAAGGGAAGAAGGCCCCCAAACGGATAAATGTTGCCAAACTAATGACCGCCAGCTGCAAGCAGTCCTTGGTGGATTCTCTGGAAGAGTGCTTGAAATCCACCTCTCCAGGCAACCTGAACGTGGAGGCAGACTGGGCGTCACTCAGAGAGCTGATTTACACCACAGCTTCAGAGACTCTGGGGCACCAGACCAGGAAATATAAGGACTGGTTCGATGAGAACTGCGAAGACATCAAGCAGTTATTGGATGAGAAACACCTCCTACACCAAACTTACTTCAATAATCCCAGGTCCACGGCAAGGAGAGATGCACTCAACAACATACGCAGGACTGTACAGCAAAAGCTCCGTCAGATGCAGGACGATTGGCTCAGCAACAAAGCCGACGAGATCCAAGGCTATGCAGACAAGCGTGACTGTAAAAACTTCTACAACGCTTCGAAAGAAGTGTATGGCCCCACGCCCTCAGGAACAAACCCCATCCTCAGCGCAGACGGTAACACTCTCATCACAGACAAAGAGAAGATCTTGAAGAGGCGGGCCGAACATTTCGAAAGCGTCCTAAATCGCCCTTCGACAATCAACGAAGAAGCCATTACTCGTCTCCCCCAAGTGCCCACAAACAAAACACTGGATGACCCCCCAACCTTGCTCGAGACCCAGAAAGCAATTTATCTTCTCTCCAGTGGCAAAGCACCTGGTTCTGACGCCATACCAGCTGAGGTCTACAAGGAGGGGGGAACAGCCCTGACTGAAAGGCTCCACCATCTATTTCTCTTGATGTGGCAGCAAGAGACGATCCCGCAGGACTTCAAAGATGCCTCCATCATACATCTTTATAAGCAAAAAGGAAGTAGACAGGCTTGTGACAACCACAGAGGCATATCCCTGCAATCTATCGCAGGCAAGATCCTTGCCAGAATCCTGCTCAACCGCCTCATGGTCCACCTTGACCAAGGACTCCTGCCTGAAAGTCAGTGTGGATTCCGAAAAGAGCGAGGGACCATCGACATGGTGTTCGCTGCCAGGCAGCTGCAAGAGAAATTTCAGGAGCAGAACTTCAACCTATTCTCCACCTATGTTGACCTGACCAGGGCTTTTGACACTTTTG
The DNA here is from genome assembly GCA_944989445.1 of Ampullaceana balthica. Lineage (NCBI taxonomy): Eukaryota > Metazoa > Mollusca > Gastropoda > Lymnaeidae > Ampullaceana > Ampullaceana balthica. The sequence goes on along the minus strand of CALYLW010000336.1, from coordinate 887,757 downwards.
GCAGAGAGGGTCTGTGGGAGATAATGGCCAAGTACGGTTGCCCAAGGAAATTCATCGTTATGGTGAGACAATTCCACAAGGGCATGCAGGCCAGAGTCCAGGACAGCGGAGAGTTTTCTGATCCTTTCACAGTCACAAACGGGGTCAAGCAGGGCTGCGTCCTGGCACCAACACTGTTTAGCCTCATGTTTCCGCCATGCTGACAGAGGCCTTCAGAGACGAGGATGTAGGTGTCAACCTGAGGTACCGCACAGATGGCAAACTGTTCAACCTTCGGAGGCTCCATGCAAAAACCAAGGTTATGACAGACATCATCAGAGACCTGCTGTTTGCTGATGACTGTGCCCTCAACGCTGTCTCAGAAGCCGACATGCAACGCAGCGTTAACCTGTTCTCCAGCGCCTGCACAAACTTTGGTCTGACGATCAAAACCAAGAAGACTGAAGTCCTCCATCAGCCTGCGCCTGGAAGGCCCTACGTTGAGCCCAACATCACTGTCAACGGCCAGAGACTCAACACAGTGCAACGTTTCACATACCTTGGCAGCACACTGTCGCAAAATGTCACCATCGATGACGAAGTGAGCGTCAGAATTGCCAGAGCCAGCTCCACTTTTGGCAGGTTTGTACCCAAATGTCTGGAACAGAAGAGGCATTATCATCCAGACCAAGCTGAAAGTGTACAGGGTGGTGGTGCTCCCCACACTGCTATATGCTTGTGAAACATGGACTGGGTATCAGCGCCATGCTATGAAGCTTAACCACTTTCATTCAACAAGCCTCAGGAAGATCCTCGGCATAAAGTGACAGGATAAAATACCAGACACAGTGGTACTGACCAAGGCAGGTCTCCCCAGCATATTCACACTCATGATGCAGTCCCAGCTTCGTTGGGCAGGGCACGTGGTCCGAATGCCAGAAGAGAGACTGCCAAAGAGACTCTTCTATGGTGAGCTCCAGCGGTCCCACGGTGGGCAAAAGAATCGCTACAAAGACACACTGAAAGTCTCACTGAAAGCGTTTGCCATCAACCCAGACACGTGGGAACTTGCTGCAATGGACCGTTCCACCTGGCGTTCTTCCATCCATGAAGGTGCCAAGTCATGCGAGGCAAACCGGATCACCTCCGCAGAAAAGAAGAGGCAAGCTCTTGTCAGCTCGAAAGGCCCGTGCTGTCAACCCTCCTGGAGATGCCCCACTCGTCCCTTGTCCCTTCTGTTCCCGAACCTTCCGTGCAAGGATCGGCCTCATCAGCCATCTGCGCACGCACAAAGCCAGTTCCAGCAACCCTTGGTTGACTAGAGTGGTCTTCGTCGAATCGACGGACGAAAATCGTACACATGAGATAAGGTTGTAACCATTTTGTATTGGGTTTGAACAATCAGCAACTATATCAAAATAATATGCATTAATCATTAATTCAAATTTCAATGTCATACTAGTAAATCTCGACAAAATCAGAACTTAGCTTTCCTGGCTTGTAAAAGCAACAACGTTGTTATTTACTTCATCAAAATCCATTCCTTTCGCCTAATCACTCTCTATTTATAGTATGGCAAGATCAGAAAACCTTGACAGTCCCATCGTAGATCGCAAACAATTCTTTATAAAATTTAGCTCTGAAAAATTCCTCTCGCATGAAGCGACAGACACAGATCGTATCAATTAATCGTAATCTAACGGAGAGATATGGAAGAGATTCTTTGAAGTCCCATTCAGCTAAGAATTTCAGAACGTCAAGTGAGGACCAGTTTTTAGCTTCTTCAAGATAATCTCAGCTGCCTTCAGCAGCCTTCTCAGCCTTTGTATTTAAAAAATAAACATTAAAAAAGTAAGCTCTTCCTCTAAAAACTCATCATAAAAAGTGGACAACCTTGTAAAGGAAACCATTGTCGAGGTGAGAATCCCTGACTGTGCGGCACTGAGGTGTGAGAAAGGGGAGGGGAGCGTAAGGTGTGGTTGGAGATAGGATAGTGTGAAAGCGGAGGTCAGTGGTCAGTAGTTAGCGTGGGCCCTTCGGTGCAGGTATTCAAGTATGTTAGCAGAATCCTCGCACTGATGGTCTTATAGATGTAATCTTTTGGCTAATAAACCATTTATTAAATATAATAGTGATTATTGTTCTTGAGAGTGTGACTGTGTAATTGTTCACCACCAAACCCCTAGACAGCGACGCCACTCACAATCAACAATTTGCGACAACCATTAATTCTTCAGTGGCAGATATCAAACATTTTGCTTTTAACAGCCCCAAACAAGGCTGCTACTTCCTAGATGGCGCTTGATCTGATCAGAAATTCAGAATGGAAACATAAATACACCCAAGCATCGCCTTTTGTTTCCTTGCAGAGTTAGTCCAGCACCTCATTTCTTCTTACCTGCCACCCTCTTTTTGAACCTGTGTCTGCTCTCTACTGAAATTCCAAATTATTCTGATATTAAAAGCGCCGGTTCAATAGCCTGCATTCTCTACTATAGATGGTTGCGTTGCTCATACATAAATATTCTTAGTGCCTATAGCTTTGTCACCACCTTGTCAAGAGTCTGAAAGTATAGCTCTTTAAGATTAACATCTTATCTTATCTTATCTTATCTGTTTACAGACGCTCCTTCTATACAGAAGATTATTGCGTCCTACGCTTATCCATAGCTTGTGTTTACTCCTGCATTTTTATTAGAGATTTAAATGTTGATAAAGTGTTGGTTTTCCTGGATTCTTCAGGCAACCCAGTCCACGCCGAATTCCGGACGGGAAGAATGAAAATTTGTATGTGTTTATTCTTGCATACGGAATAAGAAAGGTGTTTTTATCCTTATGTCTATCTGAGGGTTGTATTAAGTTATCTTTGTGTTGCATTTCTAAATAAGAATTAATTGCTTTATGTATGATTACTACTTTGCTCTTGGTTCTTCTATCCTCTAGTGTTTCAAGGTTTAATGATTTAACTAATGCTGTTATTCTTGTCAGTTTTGAATATTCTCCAGTAATGAATCTGGAAGCTCTTTTTTTGAATTTGTTCTAGTTTATCAGTGCTTTCTTTGGTGGATGGGTCCCATACAGAAGATGCATATTCTAGTACAGGTCTCACCAAAGTGAGGTAGCATTTTAGTTTTATATCTTTATTACATTTGTTAAAGTTTCTTTTTATAAAGCCTAAGGTTTTTTTTGATTTTTTAATAACTTCATTGACATGGGGATTCCATGATAGTTTCTCATTTATTAAGACTCCTAAGTATTTTGCATCTTTAGTTTGGTTCAGTTCTTTTCCATGAATGTAATATTTTGAATTTATTTGTTTCTTTTTCTTTGTTACTCTTAACAGTTGACACTTTTCTGGGTGGAAAGACATATTCCAGTTAGTTTCCCATTTTATCAATTCATCTAAGTCTTTTTGCAAAATTTTACTATCTTGTTCTGATTTAATTGCTCTATAGATTATACAATCATCAGCAAATAACCTAACTTTTGTACCTGTTGAGATGTTGTTGGGTAAATCATTTATATATATCAAAAAGAGTAAGGGACCTAGCACAGTTCCTTGTGGAACTCCTGAGTTAACCTTTATTGGTGCAGATTTAGATCAATTAATTATTACAGTTTGCTCCCTGCCCAAAAGGAAGTCTTGGATCCAGTGATGTAAGGGACCTGAGATTCCAAAATAGTTACGTTTTTTAAGTAAACTAAGGTGGTGAACTTTGTCAAATGCTTTTGAGAAGTCAAGTAATATTGTCTCTATTTGATCATTATTGTCTAAGCCTTTTGATAATTCATCTATTAAACCTATTAATTGTGTTTCACGTGATCTTTTTTTTCTTTAAGTACATCACACCAAAAGTAGAGGTAGCAGAGAAACGTGAATTTACAGACAGCGGGTAAAATAAATTGCGCATTGCCTCTTGTGCTTAAATTTTCATATGGATCAAACGGAACTTCAATTGCTGTCATGCACTCATTCATCGACTTTTTTCTTTAACTGCCTTTTCTGCCGCATGTCGAGAACTTCAGCATGTTGTAGATAGTCTTTTTACCGAAACTCTAGTGTGGTCCATTAAAACATCCCATCGGTGAGTGGAAGCAACAAAGAAGGAAAACATCTCAAGAGTTTTAAAAAATTGTCAAGCACGAAGCATGTTCAACAAAAGAGTCTTGGCTACACATGTTAAGCGAATTATCCACACATCCATAAAAAATAACTTTCCTGTTCGTTCTTTTCAAAATGGCCTCTACACTTCCATGGATTCCAGTCATAGTCGCAGCGCGGCACATCATAAGGTCGAGCTTATCAGTTTCCAGATTTTTAATAATATCAGACCTGAGATCAACAGCATTTCCCCCTATTATGTCATTTTTTATACATGTGTGAAAAAAGTGCAACGTCTCTTTTTGTGAAATAGAACCGTAGACGGTAAAAATTTTACATTTTGGTGTCACTTCTTGTGATGGTGTCACCTGGTGCGGTCAACACCCCTTAATGACGCCTCTGTACAGATGTGCTTGTACCGTCAATTGATTCGTCATATTTATTACCTGCTCCTGGTGTAGAAGCTAAATTACTGTACCCAATCAAATTCCCAAAACAACCAATCAAATTTCAACAATGTTCAGGCACTTAAACGATATAAGTAAATGCCCCGCGCTCTTATGAATGATAATTTTAGATTTCTATTAGTAAAACGAGATTTAAAAAGTTTCCAACCTGTGAACACCAACTTTACCAAATCAGACATGGACCTTACTCCAAAAGAGAAAATGAGACTGGCTAACGCAAGAATGCTTTTTTTCTTTATGAAAACTTGTGAAGTAATGGTTACATAGTTCTATGATTATTTTCGTTCTCAACCATCACTATTTTGCTTTTAATGTGTTTTGTTTTGTAAGATAACCATGACGAATGTAAAATACTTAGAAGTAATAATAAATGAGAAATTAGCATGGAATACCCATGTCAATAAAGTAATTAAAAAATCAAACAAAACCTTAGGATTTATACAGAGACCCTTTTATAGATGCATAAAAATATATAATAAATTGCCACCTTACTTTTGTAAGACTTACACTCAAATAATTAAATAAACACGATTTTTTTTACCACGTTTTTATTAACTCGCTTTCGTTGGTTTGTTTGTCCAAGATTTTTTCAAATCTGCCAACGTAAAATTGAACCACTTCTGATGGTCCTAGAGATCTGAAATTTTTTTTACCACAGATAGATCTTGGATGACAATGCACTGTATTAAAATTTTAGATCGATCGAATGTACCGTTATTAAATTATTGAAGTTTTTAGTTTATCTATAGTCTATATTCAAGCATCTGTACCGTCGGCTTTTGTTGACATCCGTGAGTTTCGTGACCACATCACAATGTTTTTAAAACGTTGGGCGGGCGCTTGTGAGGTGTTTGGTAAAATAAATAAAGGTAAAAAAATGATTTTTAAAAACCAAGTTTTTATTAGTGGACTAAAAAGAAGAAAATAATTTAAAACTTGTAAGTTCAAGTACTTTGATTTAATATGACTAAAAACGTGGGGCGGGTGTTTGGTATAAAAATTAAAGATGTCTAATTAAGAAGGCAAAAGAGAGATCTATAAGTGAGAGTATGCGTGAGCTGCATATGTTAAACCTCATGAGCGCCCGCCCCACGTTTTTAGTCATATTAAATCAAAGTACTTGAACTTACAAGTTTTAAATTATTTTCTTCTTTTTAGTCCGCTTGTAAAAACGTGGCTTTTAAAAGTCATTTTTTAAACTTTATTTATTAAAAATAATAAACAACATTAAAATCATTTAGCTTTAAATAAAAGAAATGTGTAGTTTTTTAAATATTTTTTACGGGAAGTTAATTGACACAATCCTTGGGGCTGCGAGGAGAACGATCAAAAGGACAAACGGAAAATAGAAGTTCAGACATTTACTGGGGCAAGAGTATGGAAGACTTGGTGAAACAACGAGCAAAAGCACTGGAGAAGGCCGAAGACGCTCGAATGGCGTACAACAGACTGACAGCTGCAAGTCCGGGCAGCTGCCGACAAAGCGAAGAAGGCAAAATGGATTAATAACCGAACAATCCACAGAATGCGAAGGGAGGGCTCAAGGGGACAACGAATGGGCCCTCAACTATAGGTTTTCTCGGCCCCTTCACAATGAAAGAATTGCAAACCGCTCTCAACAAGTTCCAAGCTGGCAAAGCACTGGGTACATGCAGATAAAGTTCACCAAGAAGTGCTCAAGCATCTGGGCACGACAGCCGAATAAAACTATTGAGTTTTATTAATAGAACTTGGATGACAGGCACGCTGCCGAGGCTGTGGAAAAATGCCACAAAAACCCCAATTCCCAAAGAGAGGAAACCAGGCGAACACCCGTCCAGCTACGGCCAATTTCCCCCACGTCGTGTGTGGGGAAGGTCGCTGAACGGTTAGTGATTGCACGACTCTACTGGTTCCTTGAGAAGATCAAAAGCACTCCAAAGACTAAGGATGGGTTCCGAAGGGGACGCCAACCGATGACACAGGCTCTTCGGTTAATTCAGACAATTACAAAAAACTCCAGTTGAGGAATCACACAGTTGCTGTGTTCTTCGATATGAATCAAGCATATGACAAGGTGTGGCGTGGAGGGCTACTATATATGTTTCAGCAGTTAGGTGTCACTGCAAACATGTACAACTGGATAAAATCGTTCCTCACGGACCGAACGATCAAATCCCGAGTGGGAGAAGCACTATCCAGCGAGGCACGCCTGGAGGACGGACTCCCGCAGTGGTCCGCCTCAGTTGTACACTGTTCTTAGCCTACGTCCACGACCTACAAGGCATTCTCTCGAGTCACAGAATGCCATGTTTGCTGACGATTTGGCTATATGGAGTTCCGGAAAAGACGTTGCAACACTGCAGAACCGGCTGCAGAACGATCTGAATCAGATCGAAGATTACGCCAACCGATAGCGCCTAGTGGTCAGTATGGAGAAAATGACCCATTCCATTTTTATAAATGGACGGAATGCTCTTAAGCATGAAGTGGTGCTTCAGATTTGCGGGAAGAGGTTGAATTGGGATCAGAATCCAACGTACTTGGGAATCAAGTTGGACCTTAAAGTCCAACTACATAACCATGTTCGTGAATTGTGCGTCAAAGCCACAGCTAAACTGTCCCTGGTGATGAAACTAGCAAGCACTACAGCTGCCTTAGAAATTATGTCGAACGTAGAACCCCTGGCGATAAGGCGAGAAAACGCAATCATGACCACGGTGGAGCGATACTGTAGGTTGGAGCATGAAAACCCCTGCTTCCAATTACAAGACGGATGGGTAAAGCGGACATGACTTAAAAGACCATCCTTTATTGATACGGTCCACGAAATAGAAGACTCAGTCCCCATACACAAGAACAGGGAACGAATGCAACTGGTCCCTGCTCGAGGACCACATGAAAGTTTTGACTTGCCTGAACTACGTTTGACACTGGCAAATACGGCGGTGACAAAAGCCATGAGCCCCGTCGAGCTACAGCGAAACGAGGATCTGAAAACAATCGAGGCTTATGGCGACAGCGTGGTTAGAGTCTTCACAGACGACTCACGTTTCAAGGATTGCAGAAGTGGATACGGAGTACTAATTCCATACCCCAACCTGGACCTGACAGTACCGAACTGTCAGGACTGTGTGTATCTGCATACAGCAGTCACGACGCTGAACTGGAGGCAATCTGCAGGGGTTAGAGGAAGTGCGCCGACTTCTAGCAATGAGAAAGGTTTTCCCAACCGTCGTAGTCTTCACCGACTCACGAATTTCGCTCGAGACTGTGGGTCGATCCTCTCTGGAGGCGAAACTGTCAGTGTCATTTGGATACAGTAGGTGAAATCCTAGCACGAGGCGGAAAAGTAATTCTTCAGTATATCACTTGGTACAGTGGCGCCCCATTCAGACAGGGTCGATAAGCTAGCTAGAGATGGGTCAGCCCAGCCCCAACCCGACCGCCCGATGACCCAGCTGGGGGTCAGATCGTGGCTTAAAGACCATTTCCGAGAGAAATGGCTTCAGGCCTCGGCATCTGGAAGCACGGCCAGAAAAGTATACCAGTACATGCCGCGACCGAGCAAAAGAAACTCCTGGTGGGAAATTGGACGTAGCAATCAGACGCTCATAACAAGAATGAGAAATGAACATTGTCCCATACGAAGCTACCTATACAAGTTTAACACTAGAAGGGAACTGGCCTGTCGTCTGTGTGGCCACCCGGAGGAGATGGTGGCCAACGTGCTTGAAGAGTGCCCCGAGCTGTGCGGGGAATCGGAAGGAGGAGTCCCGGTACCTGCAGAAGAGTACCCCTATGGCGATGCCCGCTTGATGAGGCTCGCATGCGATAAAATGAACCTTGTCCTAAGAGCCTAAAGGCTCGACCCAAAAAAGAATGAACATTGATTCCGGGTCTGAGAGTGTCCTTGAGTCCCCCCAGGTTCGATTTGGTACCTGACGCTAAAAAGGCTGCTGGGAATAGCATGGAACCATCATATCCGTGGCCTGTGAACGCTGCGTCACTTGCCAACAGACCGACATGGTCTGTGGACACAATAATATAGAAGAAGCGTCTGTACAGATAAGACAAGCAAGAGAACAATTTTTGACGATGGAAGGGTAGCATCTTCTTCTATTTATTTTTTAGGGCCCACGATCATAACTCTGATCATTATAGCTCCTTTAAGTTTTGCCCTATCTAATGGCAGGTACCCGGCAGAGCTAGGTGGACTCAGGGACACCGTGCCTTGTCACTTGAAAACTAGTCGAGAGGAAAGTTTGTATTTTTCATTAGATGAGGTAAGTCTGAATGCCTTGCTTTTAGAAGCATTCAGGTATTTCCAACAGCGTATGGACTTGGAAAAGAATGCGTAACAACGTTCAAGTGTACTAAAATATTTTGAGAATTCGTTTCAGTTGGAGTATTATGTTAATAAATTAGGTTTAACTGTTTGAACGAGTTTGACATGAGATTTTATGTTTTTGCGCATTTGTTGAACTCTTGTATAATTTCCAGCCCGTAAGAAGTATTAGCACACTTTGGGCCTGTGCAGTCCATTATTTTAAGATAATCATTTATTTAAAATCATTTCAGAAATGCCGGTAGCAGATTCACTTTTGCTTGAATGAAATCTTAGAAAGGTTCTACGACGTCTACTTTTTATATTCAATCTTTACATATGATATATCACGCAACTGGACTTGTTTGGTCCGTATGCCAAATATATGAAGAGCTATCAAATACATTGGAACAATATTTGGTATCTTATTATTGAAGATAGATGATTTTTCGGGAACTGTATCTCCTAAAAATGCTATGAGCTCAGTTTGAATTTTAGTTGACAAAATTTTTACTCCTTTCCCCCCTATGTTCTCGGAGTGCTCGAACGTACTTTGCAAGCTAATGCATTAGTTCCAGAATATTGCCTTTATTTGCAACAGTATTGCCCTCTCTGTGACCTTAAAAAGTCACATTCAATTTCGCCAGGAATTAATAATGTCAAATATTCTAACAAGAACTTCTTGTCATTTTGCTTTCTCTTTCACAACAACTAATTGTCGGTCTTTATTAAGAGTCTAATCTTTTTTTAATCCCTTATATTAACTTCACCGCCGTCTCATTCGTCGTCCCTCGTCGTCCCTCGCCCGTCAGCGACGCCCGTCCGCCCGCGGAAAAACAAAAGTCGAAAATGACCCTTTCCAGTGAAGCCATCAAGCTGAAATTTGGCACATGGACCTGTGTCACCTAACAATGCATCGTATCAAAATTTCAGATCGATCGAACGTACCGTAATTAAATTAATGCATTTTTAGTTTATCTATACTATATAAATCACTATTTAGAAAAACAAAAGTCGTCGTCCGCTAGAGTTTTGACCTAGTTTCAAAGCCAAGGGAGATACTTTGGTTTCAGTCTGAAAATGTTTGTCACTTTTGAACATAATCAATACTTTTAGGTATGTCTCAGTGAACACAGAAAAAACCGTCCATTCCATTTTCACAAATGGAAGGAATGCGCTTAAACACGATGTTGTGCTTAACATCTGCGGGAAAAGGCTGAATTGGGGCAAGACACCAACGTATTTGGGCGTGCGACTGGACCAGAAACTCCAGATGCACAATCAGATACGTGAATTGCGAGCCAAAACCTCTGCTCAATTGTCCCTGGTGAAAAAACTGGCTAGCACAAATTGGGGCGATGACGCAAGAACGCTGAGAGCTCTTTACCTCAGCAAAGTGAGAAGTGACATAGACTACAGCCTCCCCATCCAGGCCTTTGCGAGCAGAACAGCGCTCGAACACCTGGATAGAGTCCAAAACCAAGCGCTAAGATTGGTGTGCGGGGCGTTACGTACCACACCCAACGCCGCGGTAGAAATCTTGTCAAACGTGGAACCGCTCAAAGTACGGCGAGAGAAAGCAATACTAACTACGGTGGAACGATACCGTAGGATGGACCGTGATGAACCCTGTTTTCAGATACAAGACAGGTGGGTAAAACGCTCGCGACTGAAACGACCCTCCTTTATGGATGCGGTCAACGAGCTTGAGGTTTCAGTCAATTTACCCAAAAGCAGGGAAAAAAATGTCCATGGTCCCGGCGAGGGGACCCCACGAATGCTTCTCTCCGCCCGATCTACGTTTGACACTGGCAAATGCCGCGGTGAGGAAAAATAGTCCAGTAGAGCTTCAGCACGAGGAAGCACTGAGAACTATTAATGCCTATGGAACCGGCGTAGTGAGAGTATACGCAGATGGCTCATGCTTCACAGACGGACGAAGCGGGTACGGCGCACTGATTGAATACCCCGCGGGGGGACCAGCAGCAGCTGAGCTGTCTGGGCCATGTGGATTGATAGCCTCGGGCAGGGGATGCCGAGCTAGAAGCAATTCACAGGGGTGTGAAAGAAGTGCGCCTACGCCTATGTAGAAGAAAGGTTTTTCCAACAGTCGTAGTCTTCACCGACTCAAGATCCTCCCTGGAAGCCTTGGGTCGGAGCTCATTGGAGACGAAAACTGTCAATGCTGTACTGGAGATCGTGGACAACATTAGATCTCGCGGGGGCATGGTTGTCCTGCAGTACATTACAGGGCACGCAGGAATACCACAGCAGGAAAGGGCAAACCTGCTGGCGCAACAGGGCGCTGCCCAGCCCCAAATCAATCGCCCAATGACTCAGCTGGGAGTCAAATCGTGGTTAAAAGCCTGCTTTATGGAAAGATGGCTTGCGGGCTGGGAAAATGGTGACACGGCAAGGGTGCTATACAACGAAATGCCGCGACCGCGCAAGCGAGATCCCTGGTGGGAGCTTCCTCGTAGCTGCCAGTCCCTCATTACGCAAATGCGGACTGGACACTGTCCAACAAACAGCTACTTGAACAGGCTCGATAGGAACAGGGAACCCGGCTGCCGTTTATGTGGTATGGCCGAGGAGACAGTGGCACATCTGCTGACCCGATGCTCTGTGGCGATTGGGGACACGGACGGATCAGACAGCCCACGCACTGTGGAAGAATATCTCCATGGCGATGCCCTTATGTTGAGGCTCGCCGTTGGTATTGTAGGCCGGGCTATAAGAGTCTAAGTGACTCAGCCCTCCAATGAGAATGTCACATATTTAGTTATGTCTCATACATAAGGGATTTATAGTCAAAAACTTTGTTTTTACGGGGTTAATTATTAAATCCCTTATATTAACTTCACCGCCGTCTCTCTCTGTCTCTCTGTCTGTCGTTCGTCGTCGGGTGGGCGGAAAAACAAAAGTATAAAATGACCCACTTCCCGTGATGCCACCGAGCTGAAATTTGGCACATGTACTCGAGTCACCAAGCAATTCATCGTATTAAAATTTCAGATCCATCAAACGTACCGTAATTAAATTAATGCATTTTTAGTTTATCTCTATACGACATATGTAATTCAATTTCACGGTTTGTTATTGTTTTTGTTCCACGTGCTAGTTCAGTCCGCGCGTTGACGCGACCCATCTATGTACTGGCGTGCTTTTGTTTACATTTTACGTGTCACGCTGAGCTCGGTCTAGTGATCGGTGACCAGACCTTTCCCCTCCCAACCCCGCCCGATTATACAGCAGGAGTTAAGGCAGTTTCAGTCTGTAAATGTTTGTCGCGTTTGAACATGATCAATACTTTTAATTATGACTCATATATAAGGGATTTATAGTCGAAAACTGTTTTTACGTTTTTTTAAAACTTTTTGTTTTTCCGCATGCCCAACGCGCGACAAACATTTACAGACTGAAACCGACTAAACTGCCCTTGCTGTAAAACCTGGTGGGAAAGGTGGGGTCATCGACGGCTGGACTGAACTCTAGCACGTGGAGGTGAACAAAGCAGACGGCTACATTGAATTATATAGAGACAAACTTAAAATGCATTAATTAAATTACGGTGCATTCGATTGATCTGTTCGATTGTTATGTGACACGTGTC
>CALYLW010000336.1:507790-870290 GCA_944989445.1 Ampullaceana balthica | reverse complement strand
GATAACGCTTTCCATACTAATACTAAAATAGGGCCTATTATAATCGTAATGAATAAACACTACGGTTGTTAAGACCGACTCATTTTGAGGACCAGTTAACTTAAAAAAAGAAAAAGACTATTTAAGGCCTACTCATCCTGGTAAGGAGGTATTTTCCTGAAGTTTTGAGAACCAACAAGAGAGTGTATCAAATACAGCAAAGATTGCTTAGAAACTTCAAAGTAAGGCGCTTTGACTTTGATTAAACAGGATCTGTCCTAATCTTATGACTGCTTAAGAATATTAAAATCATTGACATTTAGCTTTTTTTGGATACTACTACTTATTTTAAATTAAACAATGGGCAAAGGAAGATCCAAGTTATTATTTTTCTGATGAGAGATTCAATTAATTAATGAATTGTTGCTTATTTTTTATAGTAGTTTAACCCTAGAACTGGGATAACAGCTGATGGTAGGCCATTATCCCCAGTTCTGTGGTGTCCCAGCAGATATAAATAACCGTTAGTAAAATCGTTATTAAAAATGCGAATTTTTTTATTTACGTTTAGTAAGGGTAGATCACTGTTAATAAATGAATTTCCTTCATTTTTCCTTATGTGGTTGTTTTTACAACGTATACTTATTGAGTGTTATCTTCTGAATAAAGCAGAGTGAAAATTTTCTTAATTTTTTTTGACTGCCAAAATGTCTGGCGCTGGAGAGGGTCCATCTGGATCGGCAAATTAACATCAAATATCTTTATTTAATTTACTTTAATTAAAATAATAATTTCATGGACCTTACACTAAGTGATGATAGTGTTAGTAGCAGTGAGGTCGACATACAGTCAAATATTGACAAAATTAGCACTGCACCCAGGGGTGCCACCGCTCCGGTTTGTCCCGGAATTCCGGATTCGTGAAACTAAATATTTTTATTTTCCGGATTCGCGAGTTTTTGATTTTGCTCTTTCCGGATTCACGAGGTTTTTTTCTCGCTCTTGCCGGATTTTCCGGATTTGCGAGTTTAGTTTTTCAAATTTGGCTTCTGGGTTTAAAAGAATGGGGGAAAAGTCATAACGCGCGGAAAGCCTATTCAGGGAGATGCGGACTCGCTATAAATAGGACTGGTACCGTGACCTCTCCCTTCCCTTTGCTAGCGTGTCATCGTCGCGCGATCGCGCATCGTTCTGCGCATAACAACAATATTCGGAAAAACTTAAACAAAATAATGGAACGGATCACGCTCCGTTTGAATCGGAATTTTGTGCTTGAAGTCAGTTTTCTAAAAAAAAAGTTTAATTTTATCATAAATTACGTGAGATGTGTGCTTTCGGATGACCGCTTTACTTTTTATTTTTTATAAATACGAGCATGGTGTTAGGATTTTTTCTTCTTCTTACTTTTAGTAAAAGTTTCACCGTTGACTTGGCTAGAAGTGTCTCACCTGCTTTCGTTTTAGCACGCATTATTAATTATCGAAACATGAAGAAAAAAATGATTGCGGTTGCATCTAAACTGACTGGGTTGGAGAAACACATTAATATTTAATTTTAATTTTTTCCGCGATATTTTTTTCAAAAATTTTTATAATTATATAAGGTCTAGGCCTATGCCTCTACTATGTACAGATACAAAAATAAAAAAAAGTACATTTAAGTTTGAAGACTTAATGACTTTGTGCGTTGGCAATACTAAATACTAAATAAAAATAAATAATAATAATTTTCACGGCTACGTCTCTTTTAGTAGTTAAAATTCAAGTAATTATCCAATAGTTGTATTAGTAGTAGTAAATGTAATTCTAACCAAACCTAAATTATAGTTATAATAGTTATACTTATACTATTCATTTACATCAGGCCTCTACTTCTACTCTTACACTTACAAGTTAAACAGTATAAGTAGTATAAGTACAAGATAAAGCCAATAGTCTATTGACAATAATAATTATTAAATTATGAACCTGCTATAAACTATAATTTATGTAATAAATATATTGAGTTACATGTAATTTCAAAACAAGCCCATAAAATGACGTAAAACAAAGAAATAAAATTCAAAATAATAATAATTTATTTAATTATCATATTATTATAATAATACAGTTTATAAATAATATGAAATATTAGTGTAAGTTATTGAAGGGAATTCTATATTATAGATAATCTAAGTAGTATAGGCATGTTTCTTTTGTATTGTACATATTGCCTAGCCTGTATATATAAATATATACAATTTTATGTACATATATACTTTTTCCTTTAAACTGTCTCAAAATTATTATTGCGAATGTGAAATAAATATTGTTGATATGGGAAAAAGTGTTAAACACATGTGATGATGGATATAATTGGTTGGAAAATGAAAATTACAGTGCACTTTGTTACGTTTAAATTTTCAGGGTTTGAAAAATTTATAAAAGAATTTTCAGGATTCAAGAAATTTTTAAAAAGGGATTTCAGGGTTCACAGCTCCCAGTGAGTGGCACCCCTGACTGCACCTCTCTGACTCTCTGTCATAGTGATGAAATTTTACTGACAATTTGTTTGGGAGTGCATTGATATAGAGCAGAACAGACTCAGAATAGATCCTAATTTCACTGTCAGAAATCCTGTTTACTGTCAGAATGTAAATTTGGAAATGTGTTCAGAGCCTATTAATTTTTAAAATTTAATTTCTGATGATGAACTATTAACAGTTAACAGTCTCAAAGTGGAATGTTGGTTAAAGCAAATTCTGACATAAAGGTTCAACCACCTGGGATTCAATGTCCTTGCTATCAGCTGTTGTTATTGGAAGGCAATAAGGACTGCTTTGTTTGCAGTGACAGAAGCAAAGACAAAAAAAGTTGAAAGAGTAGAAAACAGAAATGACACGGGTGTCCTGCTTGCAAAGTTGGGTGCCATGAGTATTGCGAGCCTCACCTCATTTATCAGACCGACCAGGGTCTTAGTCAGAAAAGAAAAATAATCAAAGACATTCATGTTTGTGGTCTTTGTTTTTACAAGTATTAATGTAATAAAACATTTTCTGAAAGAGTATTGCTTTTAGTATCTGAAAATCTTGGTTTATGATAGTTTGAACAAGTTATTGAGTAATATTTTACTCACTCTGTGAAGGTCAAGGTCAGTATCAACATACATAATATAAAAACAAATTATTTCTACACCATAAGAAACCTTATCGAATGTACTTTCAGAAAATGTATACATGTTAGGGTCTCTGAGTTCGTTTAGTATGGGATTTGTCATCTTCACAAAGCCTATGAAAAATGCTAAAATGGCAGGACGATACAGAAAAATTCACTGGGCAGTTCTAGGGATAAGTATAGTCTAAGTATCAAATTAATTATTCAGTAATATGGAAATATGATATAAGGTGACAAATTTTCAGTGAAATGACTCAATGTTTTGACTTAAATATTAAGTAGGCTGGTGCTTTATTAATATTTTAAATTTAGAATAGAACTGGGAAATGAGAATAGATACAGAAAAATTGGAGTTTTTAATTTTTTTTGCATTGGTTATTTTTGTAAGTTTCAGTATGTCCGGGCCAATAGATAAAGTGGAGGTTTTGCATGTATATCACATCTTTCAATTTCTTTGTCTGATATACTTTTCTGTTGGTGGCTAAGGCTTGCAACAAGAGACCAGTCTATTGAAAACTTGGAGACTTTTGTCACGTTTTATTTTATACATTTCATATTAACAATGTAAGATCAGTTTATAATTGAAATTATTCTTTTTTAAGCAACCTCTTAAATGCTAATACCATTTTTTAACAATTAAAACTTATTATATTATTTCAGCATAGTGCAGATCTGTCTCATCCTAACTGCAGTCTGTTGTTGCATTTTGTAAGTTTTATATAGTCTAAGTGTATCAATTATTTTTAATCTTGGAGTTTCATATGCTCATTTCTAATTAAGCTTTTTGTTTTCACTTTTCTGCTTTATACCTAATTTATTTTTATAAGTGCCATAAAATAGATTAGAGCTAAAAAAAAACATGTTACTTGGGGAAAGACTATACATGTCTTGTAATTATATATATGCAGTTTGTTAAGAATATTTATTAATAAATGTGCTAAAAATAAATTATAAATTAAAAAAAAAGCGATTTCCTAATCTGCTTTCACACAACCATTAAAATTGTATAAACATACCTTTACAATCATTTTTATGGAGAAAAAAAAATCAATGACCAATGACTCTCTCTTTTATGAGGCTTATTCCATGTTAATTGGTGGGCCTAATCTTAAATATCCAGCCTTAGTATTTCCAAGGCATTCTTCAGTAAATATTTAATATTAATTACCTGAAAATTTTGATTTAGTTTTTGTAAAATTGAATATTTTTTAGCTGGATAGTGACTTTCATTGCACAACTAAATCCACTGATTGGTCCACAACTTCACACTGGTCTTATACGCATGATTCTGATGGAATGGTATGATGGTAAGTTCAAAGATTGATATTCTATCTTTTAGGACACTGGTATATATTTTGTTCCAAAAATATGAATTTTAGTTGAGAGGTTAGAGATTCAGGTGAGGACATAAAACTGCCCTCTCAGAGGTTAAACCCCTTCATGGGCTTGATCTACTGGCACTGCAGCTTGGCTTTGTTGACTTTTTTTCCCTGCATGGCAGGAGAGTGTCGCTTACAATATGTTATGTGGTACTTCTGAACAAGTCCAGAGGTACTAGCTGGGGCTCTAAGTGTGTAAATTCAAGCCCAAATTATATGTTAGTCTAATTTTATTGATTTTTAACAATTTTTTTGTTCCAACCTTATTTCAGAAGAACCATGGCCTAAACATCATTGAAAAGTTATAACCAAGAAGGATCTACTTTTACAAAAAAGCTTAAATGTGTAGTTCAGTTGTTAATATTGAATAATAATGGATCAGTAACATGTGCTTTTGTGAAGTTTAATTAAATTGTTTAGACCTTATTTTAATCTGAACTTTAATTTTTTTACATTTTTTTAGCAATGCAAATCAGTCTAAGTGCATACAATACTTTTAAGGTTGAAAAGGGTTTGCTAGCCATAATGTATGCAGCATTATTTAAAGGTTTTGAATGCATCTGCAAGGATTCCATGACTAAATTGCTCCATTTAACGGATTAATTTGAACTGGACCTGACTGTTATGATTTTAGGCTCCTGTGTCCTCACTCCTTCTCTCCCCCTTCCCTCAATTCTGTTACCAGTTTTTATATATTTTTTTTTGACTCCTGTACATTTGACATTCCAATCTCATTAGTTTTTGAGTACTTGGATTGAGACTCCGACAGTAACTAATAGTTTGTATTAATTTAGATTAAGTGAATATCTTTTAAACTATTTTAGGCCTCAGATTAACATCCTAATTTTAAATATGAAAGCCTTGACATGTCAGGGTATAACTAATATGTTTTTGCTGCCATTTTTTGGGGTTAAGAATTAAAGTTTTTATCTATTTGTATCAATTATTTGCAGTTTACTGATAGTTAGATGTAACACAATACTTGGAGATATATTTTGGTGTTTTTTATTTGGTTTATGAAAGTGTGTACTGTTTGAGTGGAAAGTTTGCATGATCTTATCCATATCCATAAACGGAATTATTGTAAATTCATTGTGTAAATATTTTCATTTAATGTATAATATGCCCTTAAGATGGGTTCTCATTTGTGATAATAAACAAGAGGTAACTTAACTGTGTTTTGTAGTTATCTGTAAAATCTTTATACAGCTCAATTATTGTTCAACTTGAGTGATAATGAGGGGCTAATTTGTATTGTTTAAAATGAGATTTAACTGCTCTTTACTTGATATTGAAATCTAAATTCACAAATTACATTTTGATTGAAACTCCACTTACTGTATTATATATGTAGATTTTGACTAGGAATTGAGTTTAAGTTGGTTAATTACAGTATTGTATATAAAGTGTATTAAAATCAGTTTGCATGTTAGATGGTGAGGTTTAAATTCTTTTTAGTGTGATTTATCGAGGGGCTATGAATAATTTTCAATAAGGATTGAGTAAAATTACAAAAATCATTGTCATTGCTTCCATTTTGAATATAACAACAGTAAAGTATTTTGTCTGAAGTCCTGTCATAGATATTCAATAAAAAAACAATATTGAAATAATGGAGTAAACTTTAATATCTGTATATGTGTAAAATTTACATTTATAAATAGTTACATACACACCAACTTACTTCATTAAGTCATAACTTTTTCCCTTTACACTATGACAATGGACTAGCTTTCATATAGCTTTTAATCTAATACTTCCACTTAAAAATGTGTAATTATTTTACATTTTAATTATAAAATAAAAGGTTATAACTACCTCAAGATACAAAAAAACACAATGGCAAATATTAAACATTGCATAACACTTGTGACCTGAAGGTGCAAACCATTATATTTACAATTACAAAATCAAAGGCTTAAAAACAAACACATCCTTGTCATCTGCAGTTTCATTTTCTTAAGATGTAATTGCTATGTCATGAAAAGTAAAGAACATCAAGCTTAGTATATTTTATCATCAGGTACCATTTCAAAACTTGGATTACCGTTTGCTGTAAAATTATGCAAAACTTAATACAAATTTTTGTACATTTGAAGAAATGCCAGAAGATAAATGCACATTACTGAATGCTTAAAAAACAAAAGAACACAATAATATATGTTATTAAAATTGGTTTTACTTATCACGCTTTCTTTACTCAAAAGAAATACAAATACAACTAAGTACATGGAAAAAGAATGCTACAGTGTAAGTAGTCTCATTTAACTCTTTACTTTCTTTATGCACCAGTATTTTCCAAAATTAACTTCTGAAAAAAGACTGGGTTCAAAGATTTAAAAAAATGTAACATGATTAATATGAATGTAAAAATAAAATAGATTTAAATGTGTTTCTGCCATAAAGAATGAAAATCATATTTACAATTTAATATTTCAGGGAATAAGTTATAGGGGCCAACACATAATGCGGTTTTAATAAAATATATAAGTGATTTCCTAAATATTTTGTAGGTACCATAAAGTTAATACAAGAAATAAAAAATGTAATTATTAAATAATAGTAATAAATATTTAGGTAGAGATAATATTCTTTACCTATTAATATAGTATTTACATTTCAATGCCTTAGGGAATAAATCATTGCAGCTACATCTAGAGAAAAATCACTTTTTAAAAGTGTTTTCCTAAATAAGGTTTTATAGTTACCATACAGTTAACAAAAGAATGAAAATGATGTAATTATAAAAAAATGGTGATCAAAGGCGGCGTTAAGTACGCGCGAGGCCTGGTGCAACAATGACCCCGCGGGGCCCCCTAGATTAGATCAATTCTTGCGCAACCCCAGTATTGCAATATCTGCCGGCTCTTTTGTTACTAAATTATAGTCTTAAGTCTGAAGCGCGGGGCCTGGGGCGATTGCCCCAGCTGCCACCCCCAAAGGTCGCTCTTGATGGTGATGTATATTTAGGTAAAGAATTATAGGGTATTACTAAGGTAATCATTGAAAAATAACCCAATAGCATTTGTTCTTGGGAAACTAATGTATTTACAATAGGAAAATTCCTTGCTAATATCAGTCTCATTATTTTTCTATTGCAATTTGGTTATAATCCCAGTTTTATCTTCCAAGAAAGTCCACACTTGCTTTAACAAGTTTTCCTGTGGCAACATCAATAGCAACAACACTAATTTCAGTGTCTCCAAATGACATCCGTGTCTGAATCTCTCTGGGCCCTGTTGCTGCATCTGTTTCATTATCTTCAAGAGTGGCTAGACTCAGACACAGGGTACCACACTGAGTGACCCCAGCATCTGTGATAAATCTGACATTGGGGTTTAGGCTGCTGTAAATGTTCAATATTATGCTGAGTTGACCTGAAACATAATACTTTCTATATACAATCATGACACTTTGACAATCTACATGCAATTAATGCATTATTTCAAATAAATCTTTGGTAATTTCCGCTCTGAATTTATTAATTATATAATTCTCTCACAAATCTTTATAATTCCATATTAAAATTGGCTTAATATGAATTATCAGTTTGTCAATTTTAGTTAATATAGTATTACCTTTTAATAACCTGTATCGGAAATTAAAATGTTCTTTTCAGCATGAATAATTAATGAGGATGTCTACCTTTTTTATTAGTCTAATTTTAATTTATTCATGGTATTAACTTATTGAAATGGTTAGTGATTCCTTATTTTAAGTAATCTGTTGAATTATTTTAAAATTAAACTCTGGAGTAAAAAGATTTGGCATTTTTAGTGATGAGTTTCTTTGAAGGGGCACGGTGTTCGAGTGGTATTTGAGCTCGGCTGGCGTACCGATGGTCATGGGTTTGAATCCATGTGAAGGCAAGGATTTGTTCTCGGGGCCTTGGGCGTCCGTGAGTCCAACCAGCTCCGAATGGGTACCTAACACTAGTTAGGGAAATAAAAGTGGCTGGGTAGTGTTTGGAACCCTTATAGCCGCGGCCTGTGAACGCTGCAGCACTTGCCAACAGACCGGCATGGACTGTGGACGCATTATTCTTCTGTGTAGAAGGAGCGTCTGTATAGATAAGGTATTAATATATAACTCTTTCTTTTCAGAGGTGAATATTAATTTTCAGATCCTACCTTTTTTAGCTGGTGTATAACTTCTCACTACAGAAGTACCCAGCATTACAGGTTGGTCAGTCTCTACATATTTGTCAAAAACATCTATACACCAGTCAACACCATCTTTTGTTACCCGTTTGGACTCTGGATGAATATTTGAGTCAAACCGGTTGAGTATACCAACTCCATATGTAAGTCTGGATCTTCTTACATTCACTATAGATGGATCTATTCCAAACAGAACAGCACCTGATTGAAAAATTTGGAGGACATAATATTAAAATCAGACATATGTTTCAAATAGTTATATATTATGTTACTGCATATTATTTTTTTCAAAAAGCCAGACATATTGAAATCATTGATTTTAAAAATAATTCTGGTTATTAACTTAAAAGCATCATGAGTTTGAAAAATGTGTAAGTGTAAGCTCATTTGTGAAATTGTTATCAGTATTGTCTGATTTCTAGAGTGTATTGGGTCATTAAAAATTGTGTCATTGAAATGTTAAATTATATGCTTATTTTAAAACATAAAGTAATGGGACCTAGCTATAATTACCTAGGTAAAATGTATTTTTTAAAATGAAAAATGTGTACACCAATGTTATTTTCTTTTCTTTAAATTTCAACCCATAAAAATATTATTCCAATTATAACACTATTATATATATGTACACCAACATTTATTTTTCTTACTAGGTATAATAAAAATTTGATTCAGTTAAATGAATTATTCTTTGTACATCATTTCATGTAAACTTCATGTAGTTTAATCTTGTGGTTTTCATTCTTTTGACCCACAATCCAACTTTGGGTAATAACTGCAAATTTACCTTTGAGAATAGCCAAACTAACTTCTTGTGGAATGAGTATCTTCATAATACTGCCAAACTCTTGCCTCATCTCATGTTGCAGTAGGGGAGACTCTGCAAAACCTCCAACTAGAAACATGTACTTGAGTTCTGGGGAGTGTGCCATTAAGATGTACAAGTGTTATTTCTGTTAATAAGGGAAGTGCTATTTATGTTCATTTGGGAATTCTATTCATAGAAATATGGTATTGTTTTGACAAAAGAATTTCATATATTGTATGTTTGCCCAAATAAGCCACATCCAATTATAAAACACACCCATACATGATGTGGATTTTGATGATTTGTAAGAATTATTTTTTTTTACATAAGATCTCACATGGTTCTGCGGCACTGAACAATTAAAAGTAAAATTTGTTCCTTGTTTAGGATAAATGAAAATTTGTCCAATGTTTCATCACCGTGTAAACAAGGCTTTGTTAAAATTTTTGGTCAAAATGAAAGAATTATCTGAGGAAAGGCTTCAACAATTATTGTTTATTTGTATCTACCCCCGGGCAGATAACGGATGGATTAATTAACTGGTAACTAGATTCTAAACACAATACATGGCAGATGCACAGGTGGTTTTTTCAATCTGATAGGGACTGTGTTTAGTACCATTCAAAGACCAATAAATGCCTGATCTCTCTGATCTATGTGGTAAGTGTGTCTTTATGTTTTTTTATAAGTATATATAAGTATATATATAAATATATAATTTTATATATAAAACTATATAATTTGCAATTGTCACGCAAGTCAGTCAGTCTGTCCTGACGCTACTAATTTTAGAAAGCAGGGAAAACCAAATTACTGCACCAAAAGGTGTGCAAATTAAAGATGCGCTGTAAAAAATATTATATGATGTCATTGATTTAGCTCATATTTTAATTTTGGAAAAGGGAACATTGTAAAAAGAGAATTAGATGGTGGTTAATTATAAAATTAAAAAACTAACGGGGCGCCGTAGGCGCCCTGCAACCCCTATTATAAAATACTTTGTGTACATTTCAGAAAGTTTAATATTTCGTATTTATCAAACAAGGACAAGTTAGTTGGGCTTTTGAAAAAAAGTGCATTTTTTATAAAATAAATAGATTTCAGCTGAAAACTTCCGTCATTACGCTAGTACATTGTATATATATATTAGGGGTGGTACTGATTAACTTATATATATATTGACCCTGTATGCGGGGTGATTATAGCTTTGTATAAAATGCGCCTTATATATTCAAAAATATGGGTTTTTACACAATAATAAAGCAGTAATGTGTATTGAAAAACAATTTCAATATTTATTAGTACAATCTTTTTCCTTTGCTTTTCTTTTGTTTTTCTCTGTGGAACAAAACTTTACACCCAGAAGATTTTGAAAAAGAAATAACACTTGTGATGAGTGTTATTAAATTTGCTTCCAAAGATCTTTAGAGGAGCATATAATTAATTATTTTCTATCATACGAATTCTGTTTTATTTTTCAGTATACAAAAAAAAGGTTCCAGGTATAAAAATAATAATTTGAGATTCAATCACTATACAAAAATTGGGATATTATCTTGTTCTTACCTCTAGCGTTGGGATGGTTTAAAACATCTCCAACTGCCTGCTTGATATGTGTCAAAGTAGGCAAGAAGAGGCGCCGCATGGCTATGGGTGTTAGTCGAAGCATGCCTTGTGGGGACCACTCAACCTCAGGGTCTCCATAACGTTTTACAGCAGTCTCAGGATCACTCTTAAACAATGATAGGTGGATATTGAGAATTGAAATAAAATAATCTTACATAAATGCTGTTGCGTATGCTTGGCTTATACCTATAGACATTAGTTATTTTTCAATTGAAGATATTAGTTGTACTTTTTTTTCTGTCTTCGTTGTTAAAGCCTCAGAACATTTTGTTTCACTATTTTTTTGTACTTCATATAACTGGATGCAGTCCCTTGATGAATACCCATTAACCTACAAACTAGTCTGGAGTAGGAATTAAGTTATTAAATTTCTAAAGCTAATTTATACTAATTACTAACTGACCACTAATTAAAGTTATAAGTCCTGAAAAATTCAAATTCAAGATTTTGGGGTCGAGTCTGAGCTTGAACTTGTACTATTTTGTTGTTGTTTCTCGAAATTAAAGACAACGTGTTAAGCACCTATGCTGAGGAACGGGGAGATATACCTAATCATGAGCTTTCACACCAATCTATTTACATGTATTCCCAAGTCATTAATGGCATTCATGAATACACTCAATTTTAGTCAACCAACCTTGTGCTTCTTGTAATCGTTTATGAAAGTAAATGGAGGCGAAACATTCAGCGATGTACTTTTATATGGTGAAGCTGATCTTTTCCTGGACTCAAAGTCTGTCATGAGATGTACCCATCCCATCGGGTACTTCCGTTTGTAGTGCTCGATGAACTCAATCCCAAAGATGCCACACAGAAGTTTCTCAAACTCAGCATCCACTCCTGGGTGACAGTTGGTCAAAAAGAATTTGCTTTAAAATGTTCAGTTATATTACACCCATCTTTAAAGGGCAATGAACTATTTTGTTGACTATTATCAAAGGTCTAGCTGAATCAGGGTAACATTTATAAAACATCGCCACAAGTACAACTTGCAAAAACTGATTAGGGTACAATAATTCCAATTAAAATGTCCCTGTTGTTCTTTTATACTAAATAACTAAAATATTTGACTTTCATAATAGCATGTAATTCTGAAAAGATATTACATTACTATGTATCTTCAGTGAAGATCACGCGATGTCATTTCCTTACCTATAGATCCATGTGGACCACCCGTTGCCCTGTGAAGTTCTACAATGTGCCCCAGTGGATCAAGTTCATGGACTGTGATGTCAACAGTGCCACCACCACAGTCAACAATAAGATACCTGGAGCCTTTGAGAATGATAAATTGGTGAATTTTCATGGCATACAGGCTTGGAACACATGCAATTGACTCTTTTCATATTACATGTAATATAATTATTTAAATATCTTCCTAATATGCAAGGTAATTGCACTTATTTATTAATCGAAAACACGATTTTATTTTAAAACGGACTAATGTAATTGAAATGTTTTATGTTCAGAGTTTTTTTTTATATACTAAAGAGCCTCTGCAACACTGTGATGATTATACGCTTTTAAACAATTTATTTGAAGAATGATATATCTAAGTTGTGATAAAAAGAATTTAGTCATTAAATTTTGAAATTTCTTTAAGTTTATTTTTGGAGCTGGTAATGCTTAAAAGAATATTGTTTGATTAATCGGGAAAAATTTAGTCGAATAATTTCGATTAATTATACTTTTATAACGCATATATAGATCCCGTTAAGTTGCAATTCATTATTTCGTGAAATCGGTTAAGTAACTGTAATTCCAAGGCTCCCAAATTTTGTGACACAACACAACAAATTTGTTCTGCTATGCAAGAAATAAGGAAGAAAAACCTTAACGTATGCATGTCTAAATAACAATAATAATACGAGGGAAAAGTATGTAGTAACAAAAAAATATAAATTATTAATAAATTTGAAAAAAAAATATTAGAAATATTTTCTTAGATTTTAATCAAATTTTAATCGATTAAAACTTTTAACGATCGATCTATTAATTAATCGTTAATTTGCACACCCCTGCTTATTTTCTTTGTGTGCATATGCGAAAGCCTAAAACATGCTTAAAAATTCAAACTTTTGAAGGAATAAGTTCCCAATATCGTACATAACAATTTAAAAAACACCATATCTTCATCATGTTTCATTGAAGACTAATTCATTTCCACATAAATAGGAAAATGTACTTTATATTCCATCTAAAATACGGCAAAAATAAAAAATGAACTAAAATGAAAGCTTCAAATAAACAATGTTGCTAGCCTGGGAGCCGTCCATGAATGTTGTTAAGCAATTTTTGACGATTTTTCACTCCCGCCCCCCCCCCTTTTGTCACACGTCGTCACACAAACTTAGACCCCCCTTCCAATATGACGTCACAAAGCTTTGAGGCCCCCCCCTCCCCATAAAAGTCGTATTTTCTATTTGAAAATGAGCATGTTTCAAATTACTTTTTTGTCATTTAAATATATATTTAGTGTTAGGCTGATCTCTAATATCGTAACAGGCGTGAAGCCATTTAAATTTAAAACGTCATTAAATAAAATTTAAGCAATCACATATTTAAGTGGAACTTTTATTTAAATTTGTGCATTTTATTATGACGTCACATTTCTTAAACTAACCCCCCTCGTCACACATTGTCACAAATGGTCGACCCCTCCCCCTAGTTGCGTGACGTCATTTATGGACGGCCCCTTGTCAAGCTGTTTTACTCTTGCGAGATAAGAGCCATTATATTTATTGTTATTTTCATGACCAAATTCTGATCTGTTCTGTGACTATGAAATGAAGTTTTTTGTAAAACCAATAACGAAATTTAGATGCTAAAATGTAATTTGATACCGGAAGAGAGGCTTCAAGCT
This sequence comes from Ampullaceana balthica, assembly GCA_944989445.1. Taxonomy (NCBI): domain Eukaryota; kingdom Metazoa; phylum Mollusca; class Gastropoda; family Lymnaeidae; genus Ampullaceana; species Ampullaceana balthica. The sequence continues at coordinate 856,323 of CALYLW010000336.1, read as the reverse complement.
AAGTAGTTTAGAATACTGAACGAAATTGTGTCCTCGTGGGAGCCGGACTTCTACCGACGAAGATGAGGTTACTTTTGTTTTTACTCTGTTCAGTGAATTCATTGATTACTAATTGCTACCAGAAGTCACGATCTCAAATATTTTGTTGATTGCATGCAAACTGTGAAGTTTGAGAGAGAATTAGGTGCTGGCCTGCATGGAAAGGAAGGCGTTGGGTCAAGACAAACAAACCGCATGCTGGAATTTTAACATGTGTCCAAGTAGTGACAGGCGTGTCCGTGGTTGTAAAATGTGTGGGCCACTGGGGGTGGGTGGGTGGGTGGTAAGGCTATGAGGCAGTGCTTAAATAACTAGGCAATCTGAAGAATTTTAGTTAAATAAAACCTTGGATTTGGGAGTCAACAATTTCATCAGGTAAACTATCTAATGTTGCTCTGGAAGACGAACTAGATTTGTTCAGATCTGAAATCATTCAAAAAGTGCTCTAAATAGTTAACGTAATGCCTAAAAGCTGTTTACGTTTTCACTTAACATTGACAAACAGAAGATCTGTAATCTATTGAGGCCGTGTCTTATTGCATATTTGACACATATGACATTGGGTGTATTGAAAAAAAAGGAAATGTATAAAACAATCAATATAAACAAATGCAGGATGTTGCTTTACCCTCATAACTTATAGTATAGGGCACCAGTCATTTCTCTGGTGACAGTTCATAGATTTGTATCTCGTTTGATCTAATCCTTTGACCTGCTCCGTCATCTCCCCACAAAAAGATGTTAAAATGAATCTAACTTACGTCAACTTACAGTTTAAACTGAAAGATTAATCGATATTTTGCCTATTAATATCTAAAAATCTAATTACAATGGAATTAGTTAATGATGAGGTACGCCCAATAAAGAAAAAAAAACACACTATTCTGAACTTTTGGTAACTAGCAGATGGTTTGGTTCACACCAGCTTAACTTAAATATCATTAAATAAAAAATTGGATGACAACGCTGTGAATTTAAAATGAATATATTGATAAAAAAATAATATATATTATTATATTATATAAATATATATATTGATAATAATATAATTGTGTCTGTTTTAATTGAGTCATACTCAACTTATTGGAGTTGGGTTAAGAAACAAAAACATGATTCAGGGCGGGGTCAACTCGGACAATGATCTCCATTAAGATATAATTGGACTTAAACTTAAGTTAACTCATTTCGCCCAACGTTCCTATTTTGCGATAAATAAGATTCGCATTAGGGACCCTTGGTCTATAATCTTAAAACCTAACAAATATCTTTGACATCTTTTATACAGCTGAGAAAAACAAGAGGAAAACAAACTAGGAAGAAAGCAGAAAACAACAACAACATGACATGTACAAATGACTTGACCAATGACTTACCAACTGTCAATTCGGTCACAGCAAGTTCCCCACTGACCTCCACAGATGACCGTGATGGTGATTGCAGTGGCCTTTTCAACGGTTGATCAGGGATGAGTTGATGCATTCGTAACCTACGGCAGTAGATTGAGGCCGCCTCCGGTTCTAGAGCTATCAGCAGCTGCTCTGGGAAGCTTGGACTAGCCAGCCCCGCCTGGAGATATACATTATTTAAAATTTACGTTTTATTTATATGACATTTGACAATGGCAGTTACCAAGAAGATTTTACGACTTATAGTAGTATTATAGTTAATCTTTTTGCTGAATTTCACAGTGAAAGATACTTATTTTTTCCGTAAGATTTACCCAAACAAATTCAGTTTTTGCTATAATCGGTTTAATTGATAGGAGGATGTCATAATATAAAATAAATTTCTCAAATGGCAGGAAGTAAATAAAAATGGGGTGTTGAGGATAGTGGTAATACAGTTTTTAATTTTCAATAGGTGTACTATTATAAAAACAACAATATAACTAAGATTATCTAAAGAGTGGCTTAATCGTTTAGCTTGAAATAGAAAATTAAGATTTCTTATTAAGCGCTACCACACAATGCCAAGATATAAAATGTTTGGTGACGTCATACCTCGTAGGCAGCCTGACGCATGAATTGTTTGGCGGGCGCCTTCCATATCGCAGGTACTGTTATGACCCATCTGATGTCATCGTTCAACAACTCTGTGCCGGACTGGTCACTCAGCTGTTGCAGGGCGTGGCTCTTGAAAAAGTCAAGGGCGTATGCGAAAACTTTGAGAGCCGAGAACTTTGCTCCGTTCAAGGCCACCAACATCGTGTCTCTGTTCAAATCCTGGGAGAAAAAAATTAAACATCCATAGTGTTTTCAATACATTTTTTATTTTAAAAAATATATCATCGTGTGCACATGTGTGCCCTTGATTTTTCACACGTTTTGCATTTGACGAATAGCCATATCTTTCTTTAGACATAATGAAATACAATTTTTTACTTTATAAAATATTCCTTTTGAGGACAAAGCTAAAATCTCCTTTATTGAAAAAAAAATATAATAAAAAAAATAATAAAAATAACAACCACATACTTCACATTTTTAAAGAAGTTGTTAAATATGTGGATGGCTTTAGAATCTTGACTAAATCGAGCACACATATTATTTTTGACAACGATATAAAATTGAACTCATGGTATTTACTTAAGCGGGACTCGTGGGCACATTTTCATCATTGTACATACGTTTTACCTAAATATAACCAGTAGTTTTATTCAATTGTGTAGTGTATTATAAGTATATCCGTGCTTTCATGTTTTCCCACGAATTTTAATAAAAATTTCGATCAAAAAGATAATTGAGGTGTTTGTTTATTAAATATGTTTTTGTAGAAAAAATTATTACATTTCTAGAATTCTTTGTGTATGAACAATTTAGGAATAACAAAAATCTGCTTCATTTGTCTCACGTTTTAAAACATATCAAAGATATACCCCGAATGTTATGAAATCGAAATTTACAAAATATAGCAAAACGTTTCTTCAGATATATTTACCTCCTATGACGGTCAAAGTGTTACATATTAATGATTATCTACGACAAGGGTGTGACGTTTAGTGATAGTTCTTTCCATAACTGCGCTCATGGGGAACGTTGAGAATTAAGATTCTGCCAGTGAATGGGACTCAACTTGTAACAGATCACAAAAAATAATTAAATTATAACAGGGGATTTGATCCCAGTAGGAATAGTATACCATCAGAAATGTAAACCAAAAACGGATCGGAATTAAGCGGAATTAAAAAACACGACTTGAGAGTAGAACTTTTTTGTTGTTGTTGTTGTTTGTTTTTTTAGCGGATAGGGTTTAAACATGGTGTGATCAAAGCAGAGATCGGAAACCAGCAGAAATTTGATTCGTTCTGGGCTTGGGATCTCAAGAGGGAATAGATTTCACCAGAAAAAAGTGATAACGGATAATATTTAAAAAATTTTTTTTAAAAATAGACTTACTATAACTATGCCTATCAGTAGCTTTTTAATAACGAGTTGGACACGGCTAAAATTACTAAATTATTTTCACCCGGCTTGCTTGGTATGAACGAAGTAAGTTAAAAAAAATAATTAAATTTCAGCTCGGAGATTCTATTTCACTTACACGTAGTGGTATCTCGTTGCCTTTGGCAAGCAGTTCTGAACCTACCTCTCCCCCACCCCCCATCCCCCCACCCCTTTTTTCCCTTACCGTCTTTAACAAAACATTTTTTTAAAAAACACTTCCACCTCCCGTCACCCCAAAAAATGCACAGAAAAACGTCTTCAACAACATAAACCACCAGGCTTCTCCCTCCCATTAAGGATAGTGGATAGTGAGACTATCAGCGAAATACTCCGGAACTGAAACAATGCAGCGCCACAATAAGGGAGATAATGTTCACTTCTTGTCATAAATTAACCCGAATTGTCGGTCCTGCGGTAAGATAAGGCCGGTTGCCTGGTCTACCTATATCCAAACCAACATTCCTTTAAGTGTATAGTCTCCCGCTCTGTCCCACAATATGTGTGTTATTTGAGTCATGTATGGAATTCGGAGAAATAATCGCATTTTCATGAAGTTAGATATTAATGCGAGAAAAGTAGAAACTGAGAATAACTTTACAGATTGTAAAAAAAAATCTTTACGTCTTTTTAAAATTATGCACAGTTAATGTTACTGCTCCATTTATGTGTGTGTTAATGTTACTGCTCCATTTATGAGTGTGTTAATGTTACTGCTCTATTTATGAGTGTGTTTGCTTTGAAATTCAATCTCTTTTTAAAATCAGCCATTGTTATGGTAACTTAAACACCATGAACACTAGAGACATTAATGAACACTATAGACATGAATGAACACTATAGACATTAATGAACACTAAAGTCATGAATGAACACTATAGACATTAATGAACACTATGACATTAATGAACACTATAGACATTAATGAACACTATGACATTAATGAACACAATAGACATTAATGAACACAATAGACATTAATGAACACAATAGACATTAATGAACACTATAGACATTAATGAACACTATAGACATTAATGAACACAATAGACATTAATGAACACTATAGACATTAATTAACACAATATACATTAATGAACACTATAGATATTAATGAACACTATAGACATTAATGAACACAATAGGCATTAATGAACACTATAGACATTAATTAACACTATATACATTAATGAACATTATAGATATTAATGAACACTATAGACATTAATGCTCATTTGTGTTTAGATTTAATATTTGACATCAACTCAAATTTCTTAAACTCTGAGAAGTTGCTGAATTTTGCTAGCTAAGGCCATTCTCACAATGATTGGTAGTTGAAAATCTCAGAGGTGACACAGATATTTATTTGATTGAGTAAATTTTCATCTTATTAAAAAAAAAGGCTTTTAAAACATACAATGACATTTCTTATTGTGCGAGATAATAGCGTTTCACAGTCTAGATATTGTAGAAGGAACGAGTAACTAAAGCAGCTAGTTTTAGAACGAAATAAGTAAGGTCTCAGCATTTAACAGTTGTTGGTGTGAGGTTGGAAATGATACCGACATACTTACATACTTACATAAATGCATACGCTATTAGTGTATCTGTCAGTATGAGAGATTACTGTAACAGGATACATTTCCTACTGCCACATATTTTGAGTGTGCTTAAAATAAATTACATTTGGAAAGAAAAAAAAAGGTTTGACAACTTCTGGGAATTTAACTATGGTCCTCTTGATTGTATTTCTGTAAAGATGATTCCATTTTGAAGCGACGTGTGATTAAACAAAAATAACCAGCAGGATACCAAAATTCTTAAGCTCGTGTATAGCCCCACGATGTAAGGTTTTTGCGTAGTACAATTATCCATAATCAGTGGGTGGTGGGGGGGGGGAGGCGGCGCTATCTTTTATTGTTGTGTCCTGACATTCATAGATAAATTCGGTTTCGGTTCGTCTTTCGGTGCTGATAAGTCGCGTGTTAAACTAGGCTTATGCCGACACGAATCACACGATGGACTATGTTGGAGGACAGAAAGAGGCAGGGCTATATTTAAAATAAATAAAAAAAAATATAAAAAAAACAACATCTTGCGGCTTTGGCGTTTTCAGGGAATAGTTGATATGGAGGTCATATGAAGCAATTTACACGTGCAATACAAGACGTAGAATAATGCATGTACATCTCAAAAGTTTAAAGTTTTATGAAGAATGAAACAACCAAAACACAAAGCGAGGTGCAGTGGTTATGCCAATTTAAAAGTCGTCTACCACCAGCTTTGAACGCAGGAGGAACGAAACAAAATGTAACACTCTGTGACTCTGGGATGGGGTAAGGTCAAAATGTCAAGAAATTTTAAGTACAACGTAAGGACGGAGATGAGAAAAGGCGAAACTCCTCAATTAAAAGGAACGTTAATTAATTGAACGTATTGATGGGGTCTCATTTTATTCGACCAAGAGTCAATTGCTCCCAGTCTAATTTGTGCACCTCTTTTATTAACACATTTATGACATCGTGTCTTAGAACTAAAAGGCATCACAATTTTACACATTTCAAAGAATATCTCCTTATAATATTTCATTTAAGATACTAGGATAATCTATTAGATTTTAAAAAAACATTTAAATTTGTCGTTTGACAATTTCGAAAAATTCAAGTTTCTAAAGTCAAATATGATATATCTTAGCACACCAGGTTATCATTAATGAATCTATGATATATGGTATAGGGAGGGTAATTTAACAAAACCAACGACTCCACAGAAAGGTGATGATAGTGTTTTTGAGATAAGAAATTTCAAATAATGGTTAATCAATTGGGATGAGAATTCGGAAGATCCACGCAGTGTTGAAGAATGTATGAATTTTAAGGCATTTGTTTGCCTAGCTCATGTTCTAGTTTGTTTTGGACGAAGTTTAGGTAATGTTCTATTTTGGTTAGATATGTTCTAGTTTCGTTAAGCTATGATCTAGTTTGGTTCGGTCATTTCTTATTATCGTTAAGCAACGTTCTTGTTTTGCTGGTTCATGTTTGAGATGGGTCATGTTTGGCTGGGTCATATTTGGGTCGGTCAAGTGGCACATGTGTCACGTAACGCCTTGCTACTCACAGCGTTGTGGTGTAGCTCCATCTTAAAGGTGCTGAAGTACATCCAGTGCTTGGCTTCCACCGGGATCAAGTTGAGGTAACAACTTCGGGCGCTGTATCCGAAACTGTGGAACTCTCCTTCAGGGGTGAGGAGTAGAGACGTCAGTGTTTTCTGGTTGACCACCCCAGGCTCCTCACCGGCCCATCTTCTCATCATGTAAACGCTTGTTGGATCACGGACGAAACTTTAAAGGCAAAAATGTATTAACAATTGTTATTTTTCCAAGCAAAACATTTCGTAATGAATTAAGTATTTCGAGGTAAAGTACCTCTCCCATTTTAAATACCCCCACCAACTCTATCTCTCTCTCTCTCTCTCTCTCTCTCTCTCTCTCTCTCTCTCTCTCTCTCTCTCTCTCTCTCTCTCTGTCTCTCTCTCTCTCTCTCACACACACACGCGCGCGCGCATAATTTATGCGCGCGCATAAGCGCACGCGCACAAAAACTAAAATATTCCATGCATAATGCAAGTAAAAAAACTAAATTAAGAACACCCATTGCCTATCTTATCTTAAAGCAGTCGTATTTAAAGAACTGGTCTTAGTTGTTTATTTCAAAATTATGGATGTATATATTTATAAGTTGGATGTTTTAAAAATGTTCATAAACATTAGCTGGATTTTAAACTTGGGTGAGACACGTAAGCTATAGTAGGGTCAAGTTACTAAGAAAAAAAAAGTGTACTTATAGAAAATTATACATTAAATGGGGAAACTCATGAATACCATTGATAATATGACCTAACTTTAAAAACAATACTAAATAGCAGAGCACATCGGAATCCTAATTCAAAGTAGGCGAAGTCTGAGAAAATAAACATGTCGTGTATAGTTGGATTCATTGGGAGTCATGATTTAAAAAAAATATCATACGATCAAACCACAAAAGTTAAACTGAGAACAAAAGAAACCAACCTGAAAGCGTAGCCACTGTGGGTCGTACCAAAATCTATTGCGACGACGACAAAGTGTCTTGGCTGTGAAACAACTATAGGATCACTTTGGTTGTCGCATTGTCCCTCCTCGTTATGAGCATTCTCAGAGGCTGGTGTCGGTGGGGGCGTCTTCATCTCTTTACCAGTGACATCTTCAGCCACTCCCTGCGTGATGTCATCCTCTCGATGAAACTGACCATCAAATCTCTGGTCGGCGTTCAGTGAATCTTCAAGCCGAACATCCGGCTCTTTCTTCGTCGGCGACAAAAGCCCTGGTAAAAATTTGGAGATTTTCCCCGACTTTGATCTTGGTGTGGCCGGAGATTTCCCTGTGGTAGGTTCATCTTTTTTAGGGGGCACGAGCTCTTCGAGTTGAGAATCCTGTTTGATTTGAAGATCAGGCAACTTTTTCCCAAAGAGCTTGGATCTTTTTTTGTCAGGGGATCTTAGGGCTGGGATCTCCTTAGAAATGTGTAGGATCTTTTTGTCGTTATTATTATCGCCATGATTGTGTTCTTCGGTAGGTTCATGTTTAGTTGGATTCCTTTTATCGTCACCAGACGATGATGAAGAAGAAGAAAAGTGGTTTTCATGGTCATCTCTCGTCTTTGCTGATTTTGATTTCTGTCGCGGTGGTTTTATTGTTTTAATTTTTTTAGCATCATCTGAACTGTCCTCCCCGGGAACGATTTTCACCGTTTCGCCATGATTCATCTCGTTAGTTCTGTGTTTCGATTCTTCTTGGAGTTTATCTTTAAATTTTTGTCGATCTTTAAGAAGTTTGGCGTTGTTTACGTGATCCTGGAGCTCAGCATCTACAATGATCACCTTGTTTTGATCAATCGCTTCAGGTGAAATATTTGCTTGTCCTTTGGCTAACTTGGACGTTTTCTCGTGGTTATTTTCTGTAGAACTTGAACTACTCTTAGATACTTCACTTCCTGATCTCTCTTTTGTAATTTCAGGACAAAGCTCTGGTCTAGACGATAGCTTGGACTCAGCACTAACATTTATGTCAACAGATTCCACCTGCGATATGAATGACAGGCTGGGAATTCCACTGTCCGAAACATTTTTACCCAAGTCAGGTATAGACTTCTCGGACGATGATGATGAACTAGACTTTGAGGATGATCTTTTACTGGCACTTCTGGAGGACAGAGTCGCTTCCAGCAAACCGCTTTCAGTTTGGTCGGGAGAAGAAGGTGCATCCACCATAGAGATGACCCCAATGTCATGTGACATTTCAGAGGTTTTCCTAATGTCTTCATTTGTTTGATCATCATGGCGCAATGGAGTTGATGTTCTCGGTGTCATTCTTTGAAAGTTTTGCGCGGGTTCCTCGCTGCTTGATTTCACTTCATCCCCTTTAACCTGTTGTTGATCGGGCAAATCTTTAACTTGTTGTTTCGTCTCCTTTTCAGTTTCCTCCTTGCCACGGCTTTCTTCCTTCTGTTTCATGTCTTCCTGTTTCTTTTTATTTCGTTTGAAAGGCCAGCTGAATAACTTACTTTTTCTCTTTGGCTGCTCAGAATCAGTTGGTGGAGAAACCGACTTTGTGTTAGGGGCTTCCTCTTTCTCTGACCTCTTCTCCTTTTTCGTGTTCTCTTTGGTTGCTGTCTTGTTTCCGTTTTTATCCGCTGTTATAGATTCTTCGGCAACAACGGAAGTGTCATGTGAGCTGATTATTAAAACTTTGGATGCCAACTTCTCTAACGGAATATCTACGGGTCTTGATTCATCGTTCTTCTCACCAACACAAACAACAGTTCCACTTTTTTGAGTTACGTTAAAAGGTAAAGATGAGTCCTGTTTGTGTTCTGTGCTCAAAACTTCTGATGGTTTAAAGCTGATTTGTGGGACAGACGATGACTTAGTGCCCCCTTCTTTTTCGGACTCCTTGGAACGCTCTTCTTTGGTGGTGACATCCTCAATGTCTCTTGTCTTTATCTTAGCCCCGTCGTCAGATGAGGAGAAAGATGATGTGGACGCATATGTTTTATTGACTGATTCGTCCCACACAGGCTGGGGCATTGCATTGAGGTTCGACTTATCCTCCACTACAGTTGTTTCACAGATAAATGATGACGCATTTGAAATAAAGGTCAAGCTCTCCGTGCTTTCCTCCGGTGACTCCAACTCACAAAGGCCAGTATCGTCTAATTTGTCCACATGCATGGTTTCATTCCTTTTAGCTAGGATATTTTCTGTCTCATGCTCTATGTCATTCAGGGCTCTCTGTTCTGAAAACTCTCCTTCATGTGCAGCAACTGTCTCAGCGTCAGTAAAAGATGCTATACCCGTGACGTCATAGGAGCACTGCCCGCCCGAATCATCACTCTCTTGATCAGAATGACACGACGACGATGAAAATGATGGTGATGAAGTGGGTGGAGTTTGAGCTGCTTCAATAGATTGACGGGAATCTTCCCATTCTTGGGTCTTGGCGTCATCAAGATGATATCCGCGAGAAAAATTATCATCTTTCATGTCATTTGACTCATTAATATGCGTACATGTGAATGAAACAGATTCCGTCACAGGTGTCTCTCCATGTTCAACAACCTGCGATTGTTGTGTAAACTCTCCATCTAGAGCGACCGTGTTTTGCATCTTTGTTTCAATTCTGTTGTTACCACATTGTCTCTCTCTGTTTTTTGATGTCTCACTATGACTCTCTTGATTGTTTTGTAACACAGAATTGGCAACACTTTTTACTGTAACTTTGTCTTTATTTGCTTCATGATTATCACCTTGCTGACAATTTGTCCACGATTTCTCACTTGTATTTACAGAAGCTACGCTTTTCCTTGTGTCAGTCGAAGTTATAACCTTGTGAATTTTTCTTTTTGATTTCCCTCCTGAGTCTGAGTCAGAACCGCTTGAAGACGACGATGAATCGGATTTTCCAAATTCATCTTTTGATTTCTTCTTATCTACCCTAGTCTCAGTTAGATTCAGGCTTTGCACTTGTTTGAAGAGCATCTTTGGAGAGCTGACTGGACTTGAATAGCCAACAATGTCCAAGCTGTTGGATGGTAGATCCACATCGCTTACAACTATTGTCTTTTGCTCGTCCAAGCTGAGCTTATTCATATTTTCTAGTAACAATTTCTCAGCGCAATTTTTTTCTTGTAACTGCTTATTTTCCAACAAATGATTCTCCAACACTTTACTATCCGAAATCAAAATTTCATTTTCTTCACTGCCAGGTGATACGGGCGTTGATTCGTGTTCACTTTCCGTTTCTAAAGGCAGTGTAAAAAACTCAATTGTTTTCTGTTCAGGCTCCGGTTCACGAACGTGCTCAATGATTATATTCTCCTCAAGTGTTTTATATCTCTTGGTTTCTGGGTACAGGTGCCCACCAAATGATACAGGGATTTTCACAGCTTTTGATAAACCGAGCACATTCTTGGGGGAGCCCTTGATTCTGTTTAAGAAAGTGCGAGGGTTTAGAAACTCCAAGCGTCTACCCTCCTGTCGACTGTGCACATTTGGATCTGACTCATTATCACGTGCAGATGCTTTAGAGTCCGAATCTGAGTCTGTCCCCGAGCTGGAAACAGAGCGCGAGACAGGATTAAGAGGATAATTCAGTTGGTTATGATTTGTATCCTTGGTCTCGACTCGGCCTAAAGTATCCAAGCCATTTTCATCTGCGCCTAACTTTGTATCAGACACACACGGTCCCTTCTTCCCGTGCACATCTTCAAGACACTCCCCCACCGTCACCCCGTTTGTACCACGGTCAGACCCAAGTTTTGTTGGGCTCTGGTTTATCTCTGGACTCAGGTCCTCGGGTTTCCTGGACGTGTCTGCCCGGTCTTCCCTCCCCCTGTTACCTTCCCCGCCTCCTTGACTCGGAGAAGTCACAACTAATTGCTCTATCTGGCCATCTCGTCCAGTGCATGTGGTGGGGAGGTGAGGTGGTTGTGTACCAAGGGTGACGTCAGAGAGTCGTGTTTCACTTTTACTTTCAGGACAAGACTTTTCTGAGCTTAGCTTTGCGACTGAAAAAAAAACAACAATATTTTTTTAATCTGTGTATTTAACATGTAACGAAAACTGTAATTACAAGACAGTTCCTTATCACAATACTCATGTAGGAAAGGTTTAAGACAAGGACGTAGAGACAGATAAATATTATTTTTGTCAAAAACCTTATGTTCTATGTTTTTATCAACGCCATGAAGTTGAGAGATACTAAACCCTGTGCTAATGGCTTCCTCAGCCAATGGCTTTGTAATATTTCAAAAAATAAGAAATGGAAATGGATTTTTTTCTCATAAATTCATCTCTGAATGAATGAAAAAAAATTTAGGATTTCAAATCCAACTACAATTATCAGTCTCCGACCAATATAATTGAGCCCATAATGCAGCATTTCTCTTCTCGTAACTATATTAATGAATGTTCGGCCAGTATCCTACTCTTACGCTGTCTAGGCTAATATTCACCCTACTATGAGAACTGGTTGTGTTTTTCTCGCTAATTAACGAGCTCTGACTGCACAACACTTGACTATCAAATCTCATTAACGATAGGGAGTTTTTGTTTGTACAACTCGTTTTGTGACGATTTATTCGCCCACGGAATGTGATGTAATGGCACTCAGGAGTGATATGTTTATTTTAGCGTTTCATCTTATTTTTTAGACTATTTACGTAACTTCAGGGGGGTAACGGAAAGTATTAACTAAATAAATCAAAGCATACTTCCAGGTCACATGTTTTAAAAGGAAAAGGGTCTAAGAGATTCAAGTATAAAAAAAGTCACTATTAGTTAAGCCATTGTTTTTTTCTAGGGATATTCCTCTTATGCACGTGCATATACTTATTTTCTGTCAAAGCCAGCTTAAGCATTAAACAATGACATATGTAATACAATATTTAAAAAATAAAACATTTATTTATTTAAAATACAGTATGTTTGAAGCAACATTTCGGAATAGCAAAAAGCATAGCTTTGGTTTTCTTTAAATTTCAAAGTTTCATTTTTTGAAAAGCTATAAATAAATTAAGTTTTTAGAATTTAAAGAGATCACTTCGTAAAGTCTTATAAATAATTTTTGATTTAAAGATGTAAACGATACTTTCAAGTACATTCGGATAAAATCTTATCTCCTCTACTTCGTCCTATCACCTGCAAGTACTACAAATGTACCGTAGATAATAATCGGTAGTAACAACGAAAAAGTGTCACTTAATATAATATTGATGTTCAAACTCAATGTTATTGTTTTGGAAACCGATTAAAGACCTGCAAATCTACAACTGATTTTTTAAAAAATACACAAAAACAAAACTTACGGATTTTATGCCAATACAAAATGTAGGATTTTCCTTATAAATATTGAAGCCACAAGAAAGCAAACATCAGTTACCTCATAAAACGGAATTTAACTGTATAAAACTTGCATGATAAAACTGAACGTTATTTAAGATTTTCGATCAGAGTCAACCGTACTCCAAGATGTTCTTCTGGATCAACTAACCAATGCTTGCCCATTACTTTCAGATGGTCATATTTACTCAAGGCTTTATGTTGAACGACTCGCTTTGTTATGACAAACGTCTTTGTTTCTAACGCTTGGCCATATTTGCTTACAATAAAAGGCGAGGAACGATTCGTTTGCACCGAGCATATACTAAACAATAAAATAGTTAGCTTTGAGGCTATGTATTGTTTTTCAAGTCTGTAACATTTTCAAAAAGTAAATATAATTAGTTTTAAAGGTTACTTGAGAAGGTCGGGGGGTAGTTGATTTAAATTCTATATTTGACTAATTAAACCTCGAAACAACAGAGGATAGAAGAACAAAGAGCAAAGCAGTAAAATACATAAAATATAATTAATTATAACTTGGAATTACAATACAAAGATTAGACGCAATAGAGATAAAAACACTTTTCTTAATCCATATGCAAGGACAAACACATAAACAATCTCGTTCTCCACGTCTGGAATTCAGGCGTGGAAGGGATTGCCTGATCAAACCAAACAAAACAACAACACATTACTACATTTAAAGCTCTAATAAAAATGCAAGAATAGAATAAACCATGGATAGGGCGTAAAACGCAGTAATTTTCTGTATGAAAGGAGCATCTGTAAAAGACCAAATGAGATAAAAGATTTCTGAAGTTTTGCCCCGTTAAAACGTTTGGTAAATTCATGTCTTCAGCGAACACTTTTCAACACACATTACCAGTGACGCAGTTGGGGTTAAAGACTTCTAATTCTATGTGCTTGACAAGTGCTTTTAGTTTTAGTTTAACCAAATTTTGGTTAGATATTATTATTATCCATTTTTCTTCAAAATATTAAAAACAAATGCTGCACACCTAGCTGAGTATGGCACATGGTGTAGAGTGTAGATTGTAGAAGATAACATTCGTGGTAGAAGATGGCAAAGGAATTTGAAGATTCAATATGAAATGGAAACTGAATTATAAATTAGAATGTAAGTCTTCACTTTAAAATATATTATCCTCTTTATAAGGCTAAGATGTTAGACAACTTTCCCCGCCAAAAGTGATTTCTGAAGCAAACAATGGTTAAGTCAAGCCCTTAGCACCGTGTCACGTGGAAGTCATTGACAACGGAGCATTGAAAGGGAGACTATTACAAGAATTATGGGGGAATGGGAAAAAGTTAGGGTTTATGTTAGGGTCAAGGTTGAAATAGGACTATGCAACGGTTTAGGTTAAGGCTTTGTTTAGGCATATCTTTGGGGATTAGATTCTTTACATCTCTTCAATTTTGATTTTTTTAAAAAATACTTATATAACTTAGCCTATGATTAAATGCATTGTAGGAAAGTTTTCATAAATTATTTCATGGTATACACCATACGCGATATCTTTTATAGGATAAAAACTTTCGTCTCTTGCAAAAATTAATCATCACACTGTTACTCACATACCATTTCAGATCCCATATACATACCAATCATTGACCTTTGACACCCAAACCCACTTTCTTCCCAAACAAAAGCATAATAACAATACATTTTTTAATCATTGCAAATAATTGTTTTCCGTTCTTTGCCATGTCAAGGAGAACCATAGCGCCATTTCCCACATTCCATCTGACTCGATGTCACTGAATGCCAAAGCACCATATCTAACATTTTGGAGATTAAGGATGAAATTTAAGTAACACACGTGGTGTTATATGATATTTTTCATGGCGTCGTACACATGATAATTCTAATGCAAACGAACATTACACAACCGTACTAGATTTCTCTCATAACAATACCAAGCGTGTAATGTATTTTTGGATGAGATAGTAGGTTTTTTTTAAAAAGAATGCCTACGAAATGAAATGAGATTATCACTACAACTACAATAAAAGTTGCCCGATCAATACGTGAGTTATGGCAATAGGCTTTTCTTGTTTTAGACATCTCTTTTCCACATCTTTCTACCTCATTTACACAATCACAGACATATTTTACTGGTAAGTTGTTACATTAAAAGCAATAATAACAGGCAAAAAACAACAACAACATCCACCCATTAAACTAGTCCTCTCATCTAGTCCTGTAAACTAGTCATCTAACCTAGTCCTATAACAATGACTTCTAGCCTAATCCTCTAGACTAGCCCTCTCATCTAGTCCTGTAAACTAGTCATCTAACCTAGTCCTGTAACCATGACTTCTTGCCTAATCCTCTAGACCAGCCCTCTCATCTAGTCCTGTAAACTAGTCATCTAACCTAGTCCTGTAACCAAGACTTCTAGCCAAATCCTCTAGACTAGCTCTCTCATCTAGTCCTGTAAACTAGTCATCTAACCTAGTCCTGTAACCAAGACTTCTAGCCTAATCCTCTAGACTAGCCCTCTCATCTAGTCCTGTAAACTAGTCATCTAACCTAGTCCTGTAACAATGACTTCTAGACTAATCCTCTAGACTAGCCCTCTCATCTAGTCCTATAAAATAGTCCTCTGGCATAGTCATTATAAGGTTGTGGCGGGACACCAACACTCGACACGACCTCCTTACACAATCATCTCTGTTAATATGTTTTCATTGGCCCATGGAGATGACATGCGATATTTTACTTTGGTCTCAGGAAGAATGCGCAGAATCTTACGAGTGTAAATTTGTGTTGTCTGTATTAAAAACAACTTTGTCCTCGGTGCGACACCTGATTGAATGCGAGGGGCAAGCTGACCAGGAGCACGTCAACCGTCCAGTGTTATCTGCCCATCAAAGACTTGGTCCATAACTCAAGCTATCGGCTGGACGTCAAGTTAGTACGAAGTCGTTTAAATGGATTTATTGGATATGGGAATATGAATTTAGTAGACGCTTTACTTTAATCTTAGTAAAGCTTCAAGGATTGACTTGGGCGAGGGGGGCGCAGGCAGCTGGGCTGTATAATTAACCACATCTCAATGACTGACGTTATTCTCGTCACGTAAGTGATGTTCGTGGGATACTAAGCAAGGAACCAGGCTAGTTATAGTGTCACGAAAGAATTACATTTTAGTTTGTTGGTTTGTCGATGAGCAACTATTTCTAATTCCTCTAAAAACAAGCGACAGTGTATCTGTTTGTTCATATATCATTTATCATCAAATATATGTATATATGAACTTATCTAAAAATTCACTCATTCAGTTCTTATTTATCGCATGAAATTGTCCAAATGTCAATAATCAACAAATTGTGTGAATCACATAAACTTGAAATGATGTAATCTTAAATTTGTATGAATCACGTACAATAAGATATTATCTTTTTTTAAATTTAAATTCTTTGACAGGGGGAGAGGGGGTTGCGTCACCAAGGGAGGAAACACTGGCTCGTTCAGCCCTGTGAAACAAACATACTGACGATTTTGAGGTTCAGTCTACTGAAATAAATATTGTGTCCCTGTGTGAGAAGTGTCACTTAAGGCGTCTCGAACTCCTACAAATAATTGACCATTTAATTTATACCCTTTGTTAATATCTGTTAACGAGTGCTTCATTAGTTTCAACATATCTCTAAAATTTGTATTTGCTTAATTGTAGAAGTTTTACGTTTTATTTTCACGGCGATTTCCATTTCGAATCCATATCCTAAAACTATGTCCTTTCAAACACTTTTAATGTCAATTAATGTCCCAGTCTTTGTTTGTGACCATCAAGGTGTGGCAGGTGGGCCACGATAAAATTCTTGGCATTCCTCCATCACATTTCTGATTCCGAATTCAACTGGTCGCATATTCCCATCACGGAACTATTAAGATTAACCTTAACCATTAACATAGGCATAGCAATTAGTCGACGCGGCATGGCCAGGTGACTCAATCGCCGATTACTTCGTCCATGCCAGAGATCTTAGAAATTTTGGCAGCATCTAAATGCGCATGCACGAAAGCAGACTGGGCGGGAAGTGACGCCCTAAAAACGATGTGATTGTTATACGGTGGGAGTCACGTGGACACAAAAACGGAGGCACATCACAAGTAACCAAGACATAGAAATGTTACGGTTACCTATTAGAGAAAAATAATATATATTGTTCTTTCGGCCACGGTAGCCACTCCTTGGGGTTATAACCCGCATTAGAAATTATTTTATTTATCATGACGTTTAGTTGGAATGTTATTAAAATGTATATGTGTTTGAAAACAGCTACGAAAAGAGAGAGAGAGAGAGAGAGAGAGAGAGAGAGAGAGAGAGAGAGAGAGAGAGAGAGAGAGAGAGAGAGAGAGAGAGAGAGAGAGAGAGAGAGAGAGAGAGAGAGAAGGGACAAAGAGAGAGGGGAGGGAGAAACATAATTTAGATGAACTATTTTAATGCTGAAAATGAATATTTGGACTTGGTATTGCTCTTTTTAGGAATATTTGTGGATGTATTTTTATTAAAAACAAAGAGAAATATAGGGGCCGTCCATAAAGTACGTCACGCTATTTTGACCATTTTTACCCCCCCCCCTTCCCCCTGTCACTAATCTTGGACACCCCCCCCCCTTAAGTACGTCACACTTTGGAACAAAATTTTTGTTTTTTTATTAACAAAATAATTAAAATTCAATACAAAACAGCGTGACGTCGAACATGGCCGGACCCCCCTCCCCTTGTCACAAACTGTCACACTTTCTTACACCCCCTCCCCCTCTGGAGCGTGACGTACTTTTGTGGACGGCCCCATAGGACAACAAGTTTGAGATTGTTTGTTCAATTTAAACCATATTTCAAACATAAGTTTTCAATAAGAATTACTTTATCAATGGGTTTTCAACATTAATGTCATAATTTTGTCAGCCAAAATAAGCATATACAACTAACTATATAATATACCTGTAAATAATGTTCGTA
Organism: Ampullaceana balthica; assembly: GCA_944989445.1. Lineage (NCBI taxonomy): Eukaryota > Metazoa > Mollusca > Gastropoda > Lymnaeidae > Ampullaceana > Ampullaceana balthica. The sequence continues at coordinate 838,434 of CALYLW010000336.1, read as the reverse complement.
ATGAGCAAGACATGTGATTAAAAGTTGTCAATACTCACCACCAAGGCAAGGTTGTCCACTAAAGCCTGTAACCAATGGGTCCTCACGTCTGATGTCCATCTGTGACGTCTCATCGGAGATAGGGGCGACCACAACTTTGAAGAATTCTTCGCCATTGTCCTTCTGAGGTTTGAGAAACACTGGACCAAAGTAGGTCATAGTGTTCTCGCTGACATTGTCATCGGGGCTGATGACGACAGTGGCCTCCAGTTTGAATGTTTTGAATTTATTGGACTTGGTCTCACGGTTAGTGAGGGGGGACCCAGTTTCTGAAGGGAGGGACTTGTCTAGGTCTCGGGAGATGGACGTTTCAGCAACTGGGGGTAATTTCTCTGATCGGGGAGTGATGGGTGCCTCTGTTTCTTGAGGAGGTGACGTCACTGTTTCCGGAGGAGGTGACGTCACTGTGTCCGGAGGAGATGACGTCTCTGTGTGGTGAGTGAATTTTTCGGACTCGGACTCGGAGGAGCTGGATGAGCTTGACCTTGAATCTTTCCCTTTCTTGGAACTCTGGTAGATATCGTCAGTATGTAAGAACTCTTTGGTCTTGTCAGTTTCAGGATGTTTGGCTTTATCCTCTACTAATGTACATGTGGCAGTGTCGACAAGTTCATCTCCATATCCGGAAGCATCTCTGTTGAAATCTTCATAACTGAGTGATGTTAAGCAGGTATCGATGCCATTGTCAGAAACAGGAAATGAACCCGTGTCTTTTTCAGGCTTTAAAGATATGACACAATTGTTGATGGTCTCCGCGTCATTGACAAACATAATTTCTTCGTAGGGAGAAACCTCTTGGCCTTTATATTCGAGTTTATCATACACATGCTCCACCGACTTTCCGTCAGAGAGTTTATCAGAAAAGCATGGGCCATGCGTCATGTCTACGATCACGTCACTATTCTCACTGCTACTGTCGTATCTCTCGTGTCCCTCGATCCCATCACCAGGCGACTCATCTTCCGAAGTGGGGCATTGGATGAATGCTGTGTACCTTGGAGAGGGCCTCCCAGCAGGAAGTAGCCCACCATTGCTGTCTTGGTCCTTCACACGGGGGGTGTTTTCCGTTGTTGAAAGCACAGCTTTCCCTGGTAAGATGTCATCATTGACCTTGAAATCAGAAATAGGAATGACAGTGACGTCATCGTGGTCGTTATGTAGCTTAGTGTCCAGCGAGGCCTGGGATTCACTTGTGGCTAATTTTATCTCAAACATTTCTTTCCCATTTTGACCTCCATTTTTCTCCTTTCCACTTTTCTCGTCGGACTCTGACGAGCTTGAGCCGTCTGTGTGGTGACCATTCTTCTTCCTTTTCTTCTTTCTAACTCCCTGACTTTGGGCTTCTTCACCATCTCGTCTGCGCCAGCTTTTGGTCAGCCTCTCCAAAAATCCTCCATGTTTCTTGTCCTTGTCATCCGACTTTGTCTTGTCGTCCAGAGATTTCGATTTTGTGTGCAATGACTTGTCGGGTGATTGTTGTTTGGAAATACTCGACTCTTCATGGGAGTGAGAAGGGGAGTTAAGAACACGGCTATCTTTAGACGTTTCGTGTGTTTGTGTAATTGCCGGTTGAATGGGTTTTTTCGCATCAACAATGTCTTTAGGCTTTGCTGAAAATTCGACGTCTACCGCGCATTCGTTGTATGTCAGGGTTTCTGATCCAACGCTTCCATGCAAAAATTCTCTGTCCATCATTCCTTCATCTAAAGAACGATGTATGTGTACCCCCGTGATAGGCTGTTCATCAAGTTTACGAAATGTTCCTTTGGTTTGCGATAGAAGGCCAAAGGTCTTTGACCTCCGGCTTTCTAAATCATATCTCCCAGAGGACATTGTTAAATCACGTTTTGAGATGACTATAGAATGGAAAGGTACGATGAGGTTACATCTGTGCTAGCGTGTTGACGCAGTGTTCATGTTTTACAATAACGTCTCTGATTAACAGTAGGTCCTTCGTCAGATTTCTATGTTGAGTAGCGAGATCTCACTTTCAGGTGACCATGGGGCGTGATTCAAATAGGTCCTCCTATAATCTCGGCCATGAAATTTGAGGTTATAGTATAGCTTTGGAAGCCACGGGTGGAAAAAAGAACAACATGAAATTTTGAGTCGAACGTGACGAATTCCGGATGCGTTTCTGAGGATTAGAGTAGTAATATTTGTCAAAGTAAAAAGGAATAAAATGTCAAGGACAATGGTGCTGAAAAAAAGACATCACTCAGTTGTGACACAATGCATGTGTGAAATTCAATATGAATCAATGCTGGCATAGACTAAAAAAGTTTGGTTCAAAGAAAAAACCTTTCATGATAGGATTTGCTCACGAACACACACCACACTCACATACATTCACATAAATACGCAAAGACGCATGAAGAGAACGAAATGCAATAAAACACTCACTCACTCAAACACTCACATACACGCTCAAACTAATTCTCGTACAACACACACACACACACAAATACACTCCGATAAAGTCCGATTCACACAATCACTTATGGAATCATTACACAATGTTCATTTAAAAAAAAACGTACACTATACGTCACACAGACCTGACACAATTTGTTGATGATTCTAACTAAAATATCAATTAAAAATAGAACTCACTAAGTTATTCACAATATGTATGTATAAATCCTAACTTATCCTTTAGAAATCCTAAGCAACCGCACGTTTAGTGTTTAGATTAATGTATTAAACAATAATAATCAATCACTAAGAACAAAGATATATATATATATATAATATTATATATATATACAGTATATATATATTTTAAGAACTAAATTTCGGCTGGAGAAAACTAAAATGTTCCATATATTTACATCGAAATTTACTTAATATTTGAATAAAGACATGATGAAGACAATAGTAACCGTAAAACTTAGCTTAATTAACTTTAAATTTATACTGATCAATACTTAATTAGCCTTCTTTTTTCAGTTCTTTAAATCCTTAAAAAAATATTTCACTTTAACTTTATTTAATTAGAAAAATATTTCTTTGATTTAATCTGATATTAACCATCTGGTAATCGCATGGGCTTCTATAGACATGTTTACAATTGTAACGCGAATATCCGTTAAAAAAAAACAACACAGGATGGAATAGCCTTCAAATAAAGCGCCCTACACGGCAAAAAAGTAAACGCGACTTGTAAACACTTAAAATTGCTAGCATAAAGTTCACCTCTGGGGTCAACTATCACACGAGGCCAACTGTCACAGAGGGCAACTGTCACAGAGGCCCAATTGTCAAAAGGTTAGGCACCCGCTGCTCCTATCACCACTCAAGATATGAGCAAGAGTTTTCCCTCTTGGAATGTCGAATAATTCTGCTACGCTCTGGTTCCTCTTGTCCTCCGTTCCACGATTGTGTTTTTAGTCTATTCACTTCGACTTGCCACACTAAAGCCTCATACAGGAGTGTTACCACGGGGAGTTCTAGATCCGCGTGTTTCATTGGTAGAAGGCGTATTTTCTCCTTGAGTATATAGTGCCCCCTCCCCACAACCACACACCCAGAGGCGTATTGACTGTTGGGTGCACAATGCGGTGCTAGCCAACTTCCCTCCCACAATGAAAAAATAATTAGTTAATTAGAATATTTACCTGAAGAAGCATCCTATCTTTGCGAGGACTGTAAATTTAAATAACCTTTCAAAAAATTTTTTTGTGTGGATACACCCCTGAAGACACTCGTTTTAAACTACCAAACAATTACTTTTTATTGACATTATTCCATTGTATTTACGATTCTTAAAGAGCAACTACTAAACTTGAAGAAGTCAATAAATTCCCTTTAGTTTTAAAGGAGTGCTGGCCGTGATACTGCGTTAGTTATCAATGTTGATAATAAAACAGAAATGTGGTCGCAGCCTGAGAATTAGGGCATAAAAACTACGCCATTGCTAAGCTCCTTGTGTAAAACTAAGGCGTCGTTGTGTGAGCTGACATTGGTGAAGTCAGACCTGAGTTTGAAGTAGGATGAGGGCGTCACACTACTGGGGTCTGGTACAGTTTTGGAATTAATATAATCATTTCACGTATATAACTAGAATATACTGGACTGATATATTATACATAACTAATAATAATATTATTATTATTATATTTTTATTATAATTTTGCATTATCATTTCTAGAATTTTAAAACACATTTTTTTTTACCTAAACGCGCATACCCACTGTAAATTTGATGATTAAATAGTGTAATAAAAACGTAAATTGGATATTTTGGTGTATAATGTTCTTTATGCGGAATTAACACCTACAATAAAGTATCACGTTTATATGAAGACTTGCATTTCGTAAATCATATTCGTAATTCATTAATTGTAAAGAGATTCTCACAATAAGAAAAACATCTCATGTTTCCTTACTACCTTTCATTTAAATAAATAGCATTATTTTATTAGAGTTCTTGAGGACATCTTATCTCAATATGGACACCTCGGGTTGAGAACCTCTTTTTTTGTTTTTGTACTTCACTTTATGCCCCTATTCACAAGGGTTAGAGAACCTCTTATCAATCGATTTTTGATACACAATATATAAAGCACGTCATTAAACGTCAATGAAAATGACAGGGTATAGACAGAGCCGTCTTTACACCGGGTTGGGCCCCCGGGCAAAGAAATAGTGTTGGCCCCTCCCCGCAGGAATAAAAAAAACTTAATATAGATAATATATATAAATAAACATATTCCCATGGGGCCCCTATGCTCGTGGGCCCCCGGGCAAATGCCCATCGGGCCTATGCGTTAAGACGGCCCTGGGTATAGATACAATAATTTTTTTTTCTGAATCAAGACACAAACTTCAAATTTTAAAAAAAATAAAAAATAAAATAAAAAAAAACTGTAAGCTGTACTGATCCAGAGCTAAGAAATGTATCATTTTTATAAGGATTAAAACACTTTTTTTTTAATTTTGACATTCTGAGTGATAGGACAATTATAACACGTACACTTTAAAAAAAATTAGACAAGTATCACAATCAGTTGCCTACCATGATTTCTATGATTTCACTAATTGGTTTGATTTGATAACCAGCCACACATTAAAACCAACAATACACCATTCCTCTGTGATAAATTGTTGACTACACCGTACCCGAGTAAAACACAATAGAGATGACAAAAAATGTCGCAGCGTAACAATCCCACGAACGTCTGGTCTACATACCTGGCTTTCAAGGGGGGCGACGTTTTCATGGTTCAGCACAGAGCGAAATTAACAAACTCCCCGGCCGCGTCCCCGGGGGCCCGACTTGACTTCCAGGACCCGCGCGTTTTGCCCCACCCTCCCTCCCCCATCAAGAGAGCACCACCTCTCTCAGACCAGTGACCAGCGACGACGTCACAAGTGACTCCTCCGCCTTTTTTCTTTACTCCTAGCCACTCCAAACAACATGAGAGTCACGTGGTGTGGAAGCTAGAGGTCAGTTAACGACGTTATTCAGTGCCAATAAATAAAAAAATAAAAAAGCTAACGACACGTAAGAGCTTTTATGACACATGTAACGTAACGAATCTATGAACCCCGCACGACTTTAAAGTCTAGAAATGACTGTAGTAGTCTCACATTCATGCTACAATTTAGTCTATTTTTTAAAATGCACTCACAAACTCACCAAACAAAATATTCCCAATTCAAATGAAATCAGACAGTGATGGAAAAGGATCACTGTCACTCTGGACGAATCATGAGTGTTAACAGCCCTTTGCTTTGTGATAGTTTGCCCTATTTGAGCACTCATTATTGTTTTTTGTATTTTTAAAGTTGCTATTCCTAATGTGGGGATTGACTACTGAATTTAAGCTCTGTTTTTATAAATAGTTGAACCAAATATGTTAAGTTGAAGGAGAAAAGGAAATTAAAATTTAAATGACTTGTAGCTGAAACACTTTATTATACAGACACCATATTACAAGAAATATTTTTACTGAATATTATAAAATTTATATCAAAATTCGTTCAGTGGAGGAGAGTTACAATATTATGGAAAATTAGCTTTTTAAAATATTAAAGAAGTTGTTTCTTGTTGTGTATTCTCTGCATTCGGAGTTAATCGGAACGTACTTATAATTGTTCTGTCATATATTTTGTTAAAACAATAATTTACTTCAATAAATTTTGAGACCCACTGACAGTAGCCATGTTGAAAAGATTGTAACTCATGCAGCCGAGGGGAATCCCTGGTCTATCCTTTTCAATGGACGGAGCTGTTAAAGTCGAGATCTTGATTACATCGTCCCGTCACTCTCAAGGTCAGCACAACTAACGCATACACAAGAATTCAATCGGCGCAGTTTTATTTCTCAAGTCTGTGACAAGTGACGACGCAACAATGCGGATATCGCAAGCCATCTTGAAACTTTAAATTAAAAAAAACTTCGACTAGTGTCTACTTTATAAGAAGTTTGCGAGAGTAGGCAGGTGGGGTTAATGGCCAAAATGTTGCATTTTCGGTTAAGTCAAAGTTAATTTTTTTACTGTTTTAAATAAATACTTTGATATAGGAATTAAAAAATAAAGGATGTCATTTTTTATTGTTATTTTTTATTCATTATTTTATTTTATCTTTTAGAATGTCAACAAAATTAATATTTTAAACAGAACAGTGCGATAAATGAGTATAAAAAAAACAAGTATAATACAGTCGAACCTCGGTATATATACGTCCGTAATCCACTCCAGACCTTTTGACGTATACCAAAAAACAACGCATACCAAACGTATTTTTACTATAAGAAAAAAGAGGGGACGTGATTAATCCGTTCCCATGGAAAAAAATCATGTTATTATTTATATATTTATACATTTGTTGACGTAGTTGTATTAAATAATTTAAAAACTGTTTCATACTAAAATACTTCAATAAAAAACAAAAACTGAAGAAAAAAAATGTTTTCTCTTTTCCTGTTATCCAGATCCGAAGCAATATTTCAACATGATCTAATGGATCTCATCTTTGTTTTTATTCGATTTTTTACCCTATTTACCCATTTAATAGAGTCTTGTTTTTTCACAATCATAGAAATTGTCATAATTGGCATGCTTCAATTAAGTCCCGAACACGCACGCCCTGTTCATCCTATATAACAATTTGTTTTCAAATCCATGGAGATCCTAACGATTTTTCTTTCCGTTGCTTGGCTCCTCTCATTAACTTTCTTAGAATTCATAAGTAAATTTACTATTTTAAATAAATTACGAGGAAACACAAAATCACGTAACAGTTTATAGTTATTGCACGAATTGTTCACTGAATGGTAGCAACTGCCATACTCACGCACTTGGGTATCGCGCTACGCATGCGCAATGTATCATTTTGACTCATACGGACCGTCCATAAATGATGTCACGCATCTAGGCGGGAGGAGGGGGTCGCGCATTTGTGTTATGTTGTTGTTTTTAAGAACAGTGACGTATCATTAAAAGTGCGCAACTTTAAATAAAAGTTTAGCTTAAATCTTTGATTGCTTACAATTTATTTATTTACGTTTTAGATGGATTCACGCGTGTTACGATATTAGAGTTCAGCCTTACACTTAACTAAATACATACTTAGATGACAATAAAGTTACTTGAAACATGCTCATTTTCAAATAAGAAATAAGTCTTTTATTGGGGCTGGGGGAGGGGCGAAACTTTGTGACGTCATATTTAAGGGAGGCAATTTTTTGTAATGGCCTGTGATTTTGATTGGCCCACATCGCGTGACTTCATTTATGGACGACCCCATACAAGTTCTAGCACGCGGGTCGTCTTCCAAACAAAGTTCGTATACCAAGCAAAATGTTTTGCGTCCAAACAGGACGTATACCGAGTTGGACTTATACCAAAGCAGACGTTTACCAAGGTACAACTGTATGCAGAAATTGTAAAGCTGTTAATTTTTAAAAACACCTTTTTCTGATTTTTTGGTGTAAATTAGTGTAAAACAATAATAAGGGAAATATACATGTACTTTATAAGAATTTGTAATCTGCGGCACAAAAAAATTAAATCCCAACAAAAACCAATACAACTTCTTGGTATTTTATTTCTTTTAATGCTAGAATACAGGATTGCTGAACTATGTTCCTTTGGGGTGCGCGGCCGCACAGATGTCTGACCGACGCCTCACTCAAGTTTAGAATTAGAACGCAGCTAATTTTGCTAAGTATAATATAGTATCTGTGTTTGTGGTATGTAGAAATTTGCATAAAAATGGAATAACTGGCGTATAAATGTATCCGTCTGGTGGCTTTGAATAAACTACGAAACAACAAACAACTAAGTAGAAAGTCTTTAACAGAACAGTTTTATTAATCATTAAACACACACGTCTTCCTTCCCACTCACTCCTCTGTCTCCTTCTCGCGTCACTTCCTTTTCTTTCCTTTTTTTAGTGAGGGGCGTTGCGGGTGCACACAGCTACATTTACCCAAGGCCTTTGAAAACCAGGGCCCTCTCTGGTAAAATATTAAAGGAACTTACATCACATCATAATTTATATATTTCTCTGAGTTCAGTCCTGTGAAAACTTATCAAGCTAAAACAATAAATCTTATCACGTGTTATTGAATGTATAGTTAACATTTAGTATAATTCAGTTTTGAACCAACTAAGATTTGTACAAAACCACAGAATTAGGTACAGTACCTGAGTGCGTTATATATTATATGTGATTTACAATCTATGTTATCAAGCCTAATTAATCAGTAGCAAATATTCGATAATCAAAAATAAATTTTCAAAGTCAATTTGTGCGAAAAATCCGGTGTCCCTTCGACAGCTGGTCGTTCGGTGTCCCTTCGACAGCTGGTCGTTGGTCTACCTCTGGGGATGTCTATAAATGACAGAGTTTATATCCTGAACAATACCTGCTGATCAACAAGGGGTGGTACGTTTGTCTCTGCACCGGGCTGATTGTGTCTGGGTCGCACTGTAGTTAGATCGCCATATCTTCATTGTTATTTTCGCTTTCAAAGGGTGTATCGGGGGGGGGGCGGGTACGGGACTTCCTCTGACTATGGTACCAGCTCCGAAAGAGGTGCCTCCGCAAAAAGAAAATCCTTACGCTTACTGTTCTTTCTGTGCCTCCGACAAGGGGCAGCAGTCTGTATACGTGTCTGTCCGGTAGGCGGGCAGAGTGACACAGTATAGATCCACAGTTGTGGATCTTGGAATTTTCTTTCGTCCTATCACCCGGTTACGAATGTACACAAAGTTCACTACTGATAGAGGATGTTTACATGCGAGCCAGTCCGCGAAGGCTGTCCTCTTATCAGCTTCCTCTTTCAGATTCTCCAGTGCGAGGCAGTTCATAGTTTTACGGCTGTTCTTTGAATTTGTCGCGGCAGTCCATGTTCTCATGGCCCCTCAGTGGACGAGACGACATGTCTCTCCCCACACAATGTAGCTTCCGTGAAATGTGCTGCCAGTCAGATGTCTTGTAGCTAGTCTCAATGTCACTGTCTTCTTGGTGTTGCGGACACGGTGATGCTATCATGGAGCGTGACGTTGCAGTCATCTTTGCGATATGTTGGGCTTCAGTGACGATATGTTGGGCTGCAGTGACGATATGTTGGGCTAGAGTGATAATACGTTGGGCTGCAGTGACGATATGTTGGGCTAGAGTGGCGATATGTTGGGCTAGAGTGACGATATGTTGGGCTGAAGTGAAGATATGTTGGGCTAGAGTGACGATATGTTGGGCTGCAGTGACGATATGTTGGGCTAGAGTGACAATATGTTGGGCTGCAGTGACGATATCTTGGGCTAGAGTTACGATATGTTGAGCTACTCGGTCTCCAGGTAGACCTGGAATTGTCAGGAACTGAAGTGTACTACTGTTGCCGGTAAAGTACCTCCTTTTGGCACGGCATTCGTTCTCCATATGACCCTGCCGACGACGCAAAATCTGTAGCCGAGTGGTGGATTAGAATAAACTATGAAACACCAAACAAAGAGGAAGGGCTATAACAGTACAGTTTAATTAATCCTTAAACATACACGCCTTCTTTACTCTCTGTCTTTAGTATTTAACCGTCTCTTTCTTGCGTCACTTACTTTTTTGTTGTTGTTGATTTGTCATATACTTTTAAGTTTTTTTTAATTATCTCATTTCACTATTAAATAATTTTAGACAGGACATTTTTTTCCTGGCAGTGATTTTTTTTAAATTTTCAAGTGTCAACTTTTGTTGGCCTTTTCGGTAAGTTAATAATTTCACTCCATACACAATTCAACATCAACCGTTTCTGAATTTTCATGTTCTAGAAATAATACTATACTGGTAGCATCCCGCCGTTGTGACACCCTATTGTAGTGGTAACCTTTTCTTGTAGCACCCTGCTTTTGTAGCACCTTGGTGTGTTGGAACTCTTTTCTTTTAGCCTCCTTATGTCCTAGCATTCTGTTCCACTCTGTTCTTTTAGCAGCCCGCTCTGCCTAAAAAAATTTAAATAAATCTTCTTAAAAAACGCACACTATGTAGGAAACACTGTTATGAAACCGCCTCTATCGAGGTATCGGAACGTTCAAGTTTAAGGTAGCACGTCACCAGGTGGAAGCCCTCGAGTGACTCGAATGATATCATCTCAAAGCAGCAGAACGAAATAGTCACAAACTGCTTAATTTTTGCTGAAATAAAGACCCGGCATTTGACACGGTCAGCTTGCCCAGAGTAGCCTGTGTGTACAGCGTTCTCATGTTAGTGTAACTTGTGCTCGGGGAGGGAGGATGACGGTGGACGGGAGACTTGAATTGTGTGTATGGATTAAACTTAATTAGAGAGCAATTAGCACTGGGCGAACCACATTAAAACTAAGATTGTGCTCTTTTGTAAGGAAAGTCCTTTTGGTGTGTTTGGCTATAAAAGTAGCGCCGATAGAAGTGGCACTTTTGATATAGTATGTTAAGTTGGGAAATATTAGATTAATTCCAAATATATTTCTAGCTAATGCTGACTCTTATCCTTGGTTATAATGTCATTCATCAACCTTAAATTAGTTTCATGTTGATTTTTGGAGCGGATATTTCATAATTTATATATATAATTCACCAGGACAAGCACAAGCCGTGTGCAAATTAGCATGACGAATGGCCCTTGCTACGGTCCACCAATCACAATTTATGGTTGGGAAGCGATGGTAGTGCAGCGTGGGGTGGAGGGGCAGGTAACAACAACAGTGCGTATGTCTCGAGACCAACAATGCGTCCGATTCCCCCCCCCCTCCTCTCGGCGTTCACTCGCTTTGTTCTCAATTCTTCATTCTGCCATTTGAGTCCGTTCTTTGCTATCTTTCTTTTCATTATCTATGAGCAAGTTTGCGGCGTATGCTACGCCGCGGGTCATATCTAGTAGGATTTAACATCCTAAAATGCAATTTTTAAAAATGTGAAGGTTGCTATTATATACAAGTAAAGAATTATATTAAAATTCTTGGCAAAATAGAAATACATTTTAGTTGAACTTTTAATTTTTCATAATTTAAGATGTACCATTAGTATATATATAATGTATTATCGTTTGTCCTTTTGGCCTGTTTTTTAAACATCTAATGAAGTTCCATTTTTGCTCGATTTATACATCTAATGTTCCATCAAAATAACTTAAATAGCACCATAATTCACACACTTCATCAGATAAAAGTCTCTTTTAAGGTGATCTAAAGAAAATATTTGACAAAGGATTAATTGAGATATTTGATGACTTCGTGTAACATGAACGATATTGTAATTAAAAAATTAACCTTCAGCCAAAATTTCTTATACAGCTCTCAATAATTGAATTCGCGGTTTACGCTAGGGAATTCTTCTTTAAAAATGTTTACACTCCAGTCAGACTTGAATGAGTTTATCTTACCTCTACCACCCCCCCCCCTCCTTCACTCTTCCCTTTAGTGTTGTTTTGAAATAGTCGCCTACTTATTACAAGTTGTTGGCTTTTTGTGGCAGCCCGTAATGTAAGCCATTTGTTAAAGTTGTGGCCTGGAATTCGAGGCCACGGTCTTGCTTACGTTATTTAACTCTGCCACATGCTGGTGTCACACCGCCGTTGTCAGGAGTAGTTCACTATGTAATTCGTGTTCCTTGATTGTCCCACTAACGTTTACAGTTTACAGGATTCCGGAACTGAAATAAGAGAATTGAATGAAAAAGAAAAAAAAAGAAGAAAAAAAAACAGGGTTGGGCGGGGGGATAAGATGGTCCGATACAAGTGCTTGGTTTCCTTTTGAGTGTTTCCCCTCCAACAGACCCCTCCCCACCAGAAACCCTCAAGACATAAGAAAGCCTCGTAAACTGAATTCTGAGCTGCTGCTGTGTTAGTCTACAACTATGATCTGTAAGCTTAGAGAATATGTAAATTATAATATATAAAGTAAGATATATGCGTTTTTACTGTGGTTGATACGGCATGAAAGCAGGAGACAGTAATCACTGAATGAAGCCAGCAACACAGAGGCGTGTCTTGAAACGAAAAGAAACCGAGACCACATAAACATTTCAAAGATGTGCCGCAAACATTTTTCACAAATCATTAAAGTATCAGTGTCAGTGAAGCTCATATATTATATAGTGAAGCTCATATATTATATTATTAATAAACCCTAATTGATCCAAACATGTCAAAAATTTTTCTGGCTGTCAATAATTATTTTCAAGTAAATCTGCCAAAGAAGAAAGGGAATAGAACATGCCAATCAGATTTGTCTACACTGGTTTTTCTTTGTCTTTTTATAATTATTATTATTACACGCTTTTATTATTATTATTATTATTATTACACGCTTTTATTTACGTCACACTCACACTGTTTGTATGTTGTATCCGTCCATCCATCACTCCGTCAAATCTTGTAACGTAAAATTAAACCTAAAGATCTCAAAATTTTACCACATATAGATCTTCGATATAAATGCATTGTATCAAAATTTCTCCAACTGATATTATTCCGATAGTTAAATACTTTAGCGTATTATCTTATCTTATCAATACAGACGCTCCTTCTATGCAGAAGATAATTGCGTCCACAGACCATGAGAGATGATCTGTTGGCAAGTGATGCAGCGTTCACAGGCCACGGCTTTGTGGTTTCCACGCATTACCCAGCCGCCTAACTAGTGTTAGGTACCCATTCGGAGCTGGGTGACTCAGGGACGCCCTAGGCCCCGGGAACAAATCCTTGCCTTTGACATGGATTCGAACCCGTGACCATCGGATAGGTTCAGTCATTTCACCAGTTATCATAGAAAATTTTATTTTCTTCTTTTTAGTGCACTTTCTATATGTAAATAAAAGAGTTTTTAAATATTTTATTTTCCGCTTAAACTTAATCCACTTAAAGCTCATCTTCACATTGCCGGCTTAATTCATGAATGTTAACTCATGTTTTTACGTTGAAAAAATGTAGAGTCTATTGTTTCCCTCAAAGTTCTGTCTGGGTGTCAAAGAAAATACTTTTTAGCAATCGCCTTTGGCGAGTCTTTTCATTTCAGGGGGATGAGTGGAACTAGGGGTCATGTCTGTCTCTAGTTGAGTGCAAGAGAAGTACGTCACTGGCCCAACCATAGAAATGACTGGACACCAAACATTCCTGGTGGCAGGGGATAACACGCTAATCGCTGGACACCACACAAATCCATGATAACAAGGTGCACCGAGATGACGTCATTCAGAGTTTTGTCTTAATGTAATGGACATTTCAAAATTTATTATAACAATTGAAAACAATGGTAATAGGAGTTTATGGTTTCTGTAGTTAATGCAACAGAAATACATCAATGGAATTAAATGGACTATTTCTTGACTATATTCACGCCACACGGTTATAAGGAGATGAGAGCAGTCAAGTGTGTTAATTAATTACCTCAATTAAACAACAACAACAAAACCTTACCGAGGACATTAAGTCCCACCCCACTACCAAAGGCAGTCTAGGTAATATGATGGATTTGATAGTCACAACAATGACCTCCTTTTAATAAAGTAAAGCAGTAAAGTCCCCTTTAAAGGCCACGACGGCCTATGGGAAAGTGAAGCAGCGTTCAATAGTTTCTATAGCCACGGCATACGAGTGGATTGTGTGGCTAGCACAATGCCCAGCCGTCTTTACTTCAATATCTAATGTCAGGTACCCATTCGGAGCTGGGTGGACTCAGGGAGGTGGACTTATTGGGAGGGAGGTTACAGAGGTGGACTTATTGGGAGGGAGGTAAAGGTAGAGAGGTTAAAGAGGTGGACATAGTGGGAGGGAGTTTACAGAGGTGGACATTGTGGGAGGGAGGTTACAGAGGTGGACACGGTGAGAGGGAGATTACAGAGGTGGACTTACTGGGAGGGAGATTACAGAGGTGGACTTACTTGGAGGGAGGTTACAGAGGTGGACTTACTGGGAGGGAGATTACAGAGGTGGACTTACTGGGAGGGAGATTACAGAGGTGGACTTACTGGGAGGGAGGTTACAGAGGTGGACTTACTGGGAGGGAGGTTACAGAAGTGGACTTACTGGGAGGGAGGTTACAGAAGTGGACTTACTGGGAGGGAGGATAAACCTGCAACACCATTGAAAGATTTAATGGAATTCCAAACAAATACTTGTAATAGAGCTGCATTTAAAAATGCCTTAACCGTACCGTTATCAAAGAAACGTCACGTTCTTATTACTCATCATAGATTACGTTAGTGAGTCCAGTCTTAATTGCTTAGTTTACTTGGACGTGTCCAATCTTACTTATAGCTTTACAAAACAATGCTCTGAATTTCCTATATCAAATGATATATTCTTAAGAAAGGTTTTTGAGAGTTTTGGGCTGAATGCTAGAAATTAAAAATGCCATTTTCGTGAGATATTGAAAAGTGAAAACTTTGTGAAGTATGAAATAAGTCAAAGCAAATTTCTTTAAATTTCATTTCAAAGTTACCCTGGGTTAAATGTGGCATGGGCGATTATTTCCTTAGCAACTACTCACATCAACTGCTTAACTAATTTGGTTTGTGTGTTTTTGTTATTAGGACTTGCTGGGGTCAGTCATTTTGTTAATGTCACCTTAACTCAACCGTACATTATGTACTTAGATTTATTTTTGTGTGTGTTTTATAAAGCATTTGTTAACATAAGTGCGTTGGTACATAGGCTTTATCCTGAGGGTCAATATTTTATTTGAACTCCGCGAAGCGTTAACTCAGTGATTGGCTTAAAGTATTGGGACTTTCAACAAGGATATCGTTGTTGAAGCGGGTGGGATCTTTAATCTCACAGGGCAATATTTCATTATTTTTTTGAAACTTATATAAATGGGGTCATTTATTAAAACAATTTGAGGCGCTAAATTGGATTGTATGTTCAGTCGGGCCAGTGCAAGATTGGGCCATGCTTGTAGCTGCTACAATCGAGTAGCTGCGAAACTGGACCATAGCTGTAATTTCAGTCGACTCAATAACATTTGGTTGTATAACCATGATTTTAGTTTTATTAAACTCTGAATTTTCTTGTATGGACCATGTTTGTATTTTCAGACAACTCAGTTTATGTATGGGCGTATGTTTGTACTTTCAGTCGGCTCGCTGCGTGTAAGATCAAAGTATAATTTCCAGAATAATTTCCAAGCGAAATAGAATTCGTAAATATTTAATCAAGACTTGCATTCAATCTTAAAATTTATTTCATAATTATAAGATACTGTTTCCTAATATTAAATATTCTGTCATTTCAATAATAAGAATTATGTTTAAAATTTTATTTGAAAAAAACAACAACACTACAATCAAAGACAATAAATAATATGAAAAGCATAACTTTTTGTGAATAGCATTTCGGCATATATAACTAAGCTCTGAATGACGTACAATATTAGCGTGGCAGTAAAACAAAACACATCTACTCGTGCATTGTAATATGATTAAAAGCTCAGTAGCGTATACTTTATATTCATGGTTAAGTTAGTCCCAGGATGAATTAAATAATTAATACGTACATTGTCGTACATGCGTCATTCATACGCTACACGAGCTGTAGGAACACACGACGATCATTTCAACAAAGTAACAATGTATAAGCTTAAGTTAAGTCACCTGTAACTTCAAGTTCACCTTCATTTGCAAACCACAAACCAAACTCACAAATTGACCAATTTTGTTAATTGAATATGTTGATATAGACATAAGCTTTACGTTCAGACTATGGGGAGGGGGTCAATATAATGATAAACTTTAAGAGTAATTTATAATAAACAACTATAGGAGGTCACATCGTCGAGCAGAGGCGTCTACCTTTTGCGGTTAAGGGGGTGAAAGCAGCTGCCAAAAGTCGTGAACCCCATCCCTCTCATTCTTCCGGCTTTAAATCTACAACAACAAAAAATATATTAAATAGGACACAGAAAAACGTATTTTTTTCTTTGTAATGCAATACGAAATGACCAAAAGTCGTATCAATACATTTTAGGTCGCCTGCTTTTCTATGCTTGGGTAATGCTAGCAACTGAACTCCACTTCTCAATTTTGGAAAGACATCAAGCAGCACAGCAGCAGACGAGCGCGATGTGTCGAAATTATATAAATTAATACTTTAAAATTATAATAACAAAGTATTAATATTAATTTTAGTTGAATCCAATAATTTTAACATTTGATTTGCTGTAAATATGAAGAATAATTGACCTATACCCCTAGTAAGTTCTAATGGAAACATTAGGACCCCCTACGACAATCAGGTTATGGGACTTTAAAAAAAATAAATAATTTCTTTGTTTTAAAAATGCCTATATTTACAAGCCAATACACTGAATGGAAACCACTGAAGGCGGGTGGGATTAGGTAGCTTCAACAACTTGGGGGTGGGGATAGTAGGGGAGAGAACATATACGTTCCTGGTGAACCTTTGGGGTGTGGAGGGAATGCTCTCATGTACAGCCAGTTTCAATTCCACTCCCGTTTGGTATCAAAACCTATGTGCCTTATGCCTTATAAGTGGCGACAGTTACATTTCAATCAAAAGTTTGTTACACTTAAAGCACGATTATCCACTCTTTTGCGAAAAGTGCACTTCCGTCTACATATTATCCAAAAAATTTCCATTTCGTTTACAAGTAAGTAAATAGACATTAATTTTTATATTGCAAAGTAAGACATAATGAATTCTTTATATCGGCTTATTCCCCCTGATCCTGTGACATAAATATACACATTTTTGCCAGTCAATCATCTTTAAAAAGAAAAGAAAAGTAGAAATAATTATTTTTTACATTGACTTCCACCTATTAAACTTTTGTCACTAAAAAGGCACTTTTCTAAATATTTAAATATCACAGCGGCTCTATGGATCTGTTCCTCAACGTCTTGAGACTTTAGGCCTGAATTTGTTTAAGTAGAGCTCAGAGTAGTACATAAATCAACATTA
Source organism: Ampullaceana balthica (assembly GCA_944989445.1). Lineage (NCBI taxonomy): Eukaryota > Metazoa > Mollusca > Gastropoda > Lymnaeidae > Ampullaceana > Ampullaceana balthica. The sequence goes on along the minus strand of CALYLW010000336.1, from coordinate 820,995 downwards.
TTTGCCTGAAATTAAACTCCAAACAGCAAAGAAAGCAATTACACATTGCAAATATGGCTGTTATTAGTAGGTCAATGTTTTAATAGGTCATCGACAAAAAGTTCTGATTTCTGTGAACACAGATAAAGGATATTAAGTTCGAGATAATTTTAGATATGGTCAGCACCAAACGTTCTTCACAAGTTTCACAACGCACTTAAAACTTCCTTCAAAACATTCCTCTTACGCTAAGCTCATAGAGTTAATATTTTGTTAACGTGTGTATGTCCTGTCACGTGATGACCACACCCTTGGCCACACACTGACCACTGTGTCCGTCTATCAAGAAGGGCCAAAGAAAGCTTTTGATGTCTTCATTGTGGCTGTCTGATGTGTGAAATCTAACATGACACTGAGGCTGTGGATAGACACACACAAACGTTCAATCATTACACTGTGTGGCAGATGCCATGAACAAGTTTAGTGGACTCTGGTGCAGTAAAGAGATGAGGCTTGTACGGTTTAGCTGTATATTAATTATTATTTATACATTTCGTTTTACAAAAATGCAATGGAAAAGTTGTTATTGAAACCATTTAGGTTTTTGCTGAAGATTGTTTACAAGTGGCCAAACTTAAGGGTGGTGATTTGTTGTTTAAAAATATCCAATCTTCATAATTAAAAAAAAATTCCTTCAAACTATATGATCTAAACAGATCATTTACACACACATTCTCTACACAGATTATCTAAACAGATCATTTACACACACATTCTCTACACAGATTATTTAAACAGATCATTTACACACACATTCTCTACACAGATTATCTAAACAGATCATTTACACACACGTTCTCTACACAGATTATCTAAACAGATCATTTACACACACATTCTCTACACAGATTATCTAAACAGATCATTTACACACACATTCTCTACACAGATTATCTAAACAGATCATTTACACACACATTCTCTACACAGATTATCTAAACAGATCATTTACACACACATTCTCTACACAGATTATTTAAACAGATCATTTACACACACATTCTCTACACAGATTATCTAAACAGATCATTTACACACACATTCTCTACACAGATTATCTAAACAGATCATTTACACACATACTCTCTACGAACTTGATGTATACTGATAATGTTCACAAATTATCTACACTCAGAACATAATATATGATTTATAGCTTAAATAAATGAGCTTATAGAAATTAGATATTTACCAAATAGTTTATACAAAATATTCACTCAAATTATTTGCACAAGTATTTAAAAGGATGATTTACACAGATGATTCAAACATTAGACTGTATATTTTTTAACAAAACTTTTGCCAGTCCCAATTTTTTAACACATCTTTATTGGATCTTTGATATCAGCTTTATGTTTCAGTTCAATCAGCAAGTCAAGTGTTATATATATCCTGTGTTCAACATTATTAAGGATTCTTGGATGAAATCAGATAAGCGATGTAAGGCAAGGCACCTGTAAGTCAAGTGGAACGTAAGGGGATACCCCAAATATGCTGGTTACTTGGGGGTTTTGAACATTCCCATGGTCATATTTCACCATGAATGTGGTTAATAAGACAGGTTAATAAGACACTATTCGGACCTTCTAGGAAATTATATTGAAGATGTAAAGTATAGAAAATATCTGTACAGTGGGCAAAGATTGAATGGAAGTAGAATTTCACATACAAGATAACATGAATTTGGTGGGACCTTTATTTTCATTAGACCAGTATAATGTATTTGGAACATGACTTACTCACCTTGAACTTACGAGACTCATAGGCGATGAGATAAGGTGGGTCCTGTACACTGAGCCCCCAGGCTAACCTCACAGTTGTTTTCGTGTATTCAGCCAAACCGGCACACGTCTTCAGGCCTGGATAATCGTACAACGTGGCGTAGATATTCTGACAAACTTCCTGTATGAGATTTTATCAAACAAATCACTGCCCTGGTCATGCTAAAATTGTCATGTTAAATATTCATAGATAACATTCTGTTGCAAATAATAGTTTGTAGGTACGGGTAATTGAGTGAAAAATGCAGAGAGAGAGAGAGAGAGAGAGAGAGAGAGAGAGAGAGGAGGGTATACTCAGAAGAAGAATTAAGAATAATTATAGCCAAAGATAGAAAGTACATCAACGTATATAGGACAGATCCTCTGAAGGTGCTATTTGAATGTGTAGCCCCAATTGTTTGTGGTTGTAAAAGAAAAATAATATTCATAGCGACGTATATATTTCACGAGCTGCCTTTCTCACTTTATATAAACTAATATTGTAAAAATATTCCAACATTAATATGAATTGCTCTGAGATATTGGATATACTTACGTGCACAATGTGTCCAATATTATAATGATCTGTTGTTTTGATAAGGTAATTACTAATGTGTCTTTCCATCTCTGCTGACACTGGATCTAACTGCTGCTGGGGGTCTTGTATCACAGGTAGACACAGAAGGTGACGAAGTTTTCCTCTCAAGTCTTGAAGTGCTTGCTGGACACACCTGAATGCAAGCTGAAGAAAAATGACTCTATTAAATATTCAATTATTTAATATTTTGAAGCAGAAGATGCCATGAAAACAAACCATCCGAAAATGCTTATCATGAAAAAATATGTATAGATGCTTTTGAACACAATAAATAGCAAACTACCCGGGTACTAGAAATAACACATTAAGTGTATAAGACATGCTTTCAAGTAAAAGACTTCATACAATCCATATTATTTCTACCCCCTCTCCCGAAACACCACAGCACATATATTTTTTGAGGTGCAAGTCTATATTAATAATTTTATGTTTTACACTTGTAGCCGAGTGTTGGCTTTAATTTCAACAGGTACACACTAAACAACTAGGGTAATTTAAATAAATATACATCTATGATTGGAATCTGTAAAGAGGAGACTAATATAATTATTTTAAACCAACAAATGCATACCTCTTGTGAAATTAATCACTTACCACTAAAACAGAAAAGAGTATTTTCATCTTGAGAATGTCAAGGCCGTGAAGCTCTGGAAGACTATCCAATGCATCCAGCGTATCCACTCGTCCCTCTCGGTACAGGTCATCATAGGCGCGAACTAGGACCGTGGGTCTCTGGGGGCCCAGGCTCAGGTCCTCAAAGACATGACTAGGTTTGTTAGTGAACTGGGTGTGGACCTGGTCGGCTAATCTGGCAGAGTGATTAGGAGTGGTGGGAGGGGGGAGGGAGGAGGTTATTCTTGGAAAAATGTTGTCTTTATTTTGAACGTATTTCCTATAAATGGTGATAATGCGTTTTATGTGTAAAGGTTTGTTGTCTTTGGGCTTTGTTGATATTAAGAAGAGTGAAGTTAAATATGGGCAATCTCTCCATGAGTGCCATTCTGCCATAAGTGCTTCGCTGTCATAATTGCATAACTGTCAAATGTGTACCCTGATGTCATAGGCGCCTCTCTGTCATGCTATCATAAAAGCCCTACTGTAATAAGTGTCCTGTTGCTATAAGTGCCCTGATGTGATATGTTTTATCTATAAAACGGACCATTCTCTAGCAACGTCACCGATCGTTAGCTACAAAAAGTCTCCAATGACGTATCCTTAATTTGGTTTCTGTGTATTCATGAAAAAAAATCACAACTACCCTTTGCCGCCGGCAAGGCAATAAAAACACCAGACGAGATCTTTGAATAGAAAAGCAGCAATGATGCAAATGTTACAAGTTCTGTCATTAAAACATTTTCGCTGCACATTTTTTAAAGCTGTAATTGAGTTTTATTTGCCTACCTACTTCAAAATCGTTGAAATACCGATTCGATTTTATCTGAATAGCGTGGTAGATACAAGGATCCATTGACGTGAATCGACAGACACATCTCAATAGTTAGACCTATGTTACACATCGCTTTTCCACTCACCTTTCTCTCATCAGTTTCTCTTGTTCTTGTAACTTGATAATCTGGTCACGTGCCTGACTGAGCTCATCTCTCAAGTAGCGTATTTCTTGTTCCAGGAGAGCGATGCTCTCATTTGGTTTGGTGACCGCCTCCACCAAGACGCCATTCTGACTGAACTTCTCTGTCGTTACTTTTTCGTCCATTCCCCGTGGCTCACGCACATATGGCTTGTCAGTTGCTTTCCTTCGAATGGAACTATTGAGGAGTTCAATGTCGGGTCTGTTTATATCTGTAAGAGAGTATATTTAAGACACAGCACCAATTAAATCTGTTAGATTTATAGTCAAACAAATAAATCATTTGGTTATTGTGTATAGCCGAGTATATTAGCCTGTAAATCTTTTCCGTAAATGTAGAGAAAAAAATTAATCAACGTGTACCACATGTTATAGCCTGTCACCTGTTGAACATATTTTCACAAACGAACGATAATAAAAAAAATTATTGGTTGCTTTACTGACAGAAAACAAGAGCCAGTTTTAAACCTGTTTGTCTAATAAGCTCCACTTAGATTTGTTAGTAATCACTGTAAACAATTGTCTCATGTGTTAGTTTCCTTTTCAGATGGCCCTTGAACGACACAGTTCTGTATGACGTATATTCAAAGACACAGCTCTGTATGACGTATATTCAAAGGCACAGCCCTGAATGATGTATGTTCCAAGACACACCTCTGTATGACGTAATTCAAAAGACAGAGAACGGCCCGAGTGTAGAAAAGACACATAAATATATAGCCCCTTTCATCTATCTTTAAAGGAAAATTATATTTGTGTGTGCTTATCATTAAAACAATAAATTCTTTGCACTAGAACGCTTTGTGCGCAATCTTATAGGTAGGTGAACGAAAAAAATAAATGATAAAAACTCAAATTTTGTCACTTCATCTAATATATAAAGCTCAGTTTGTGTTTGTATCTTTGTATGTTTGTATGTTTCACTTTTCGACCTTCTGTTAGACAGCCACGGAAAAACCAAATGACGGACGGGGACCAAATTTGGCAGGACGGTTCCTTTTACCCTGAATGTGGTTTTAAGTTAGTTTTTGTAATTGTCCCTTTTGCCCGAATGCCGTAAATTAAATAATCAGAAAATGCAGAGACAAAGAATTAAAAAATTTAACCTTATTTCTGTATTGAACAAATTTACGCTGACGTTCAAATGGCTTTCAAAGCGAGTTACTTTTGGTGACGTTTTTTTCCCCCAATACTTTATTTACAGCGGTGCGCATTCAAAAAATATTATAATGTCTAATTACGGTGCGCACATTTTCGTGTACGCTTCATAATTTGAGCTGTGTAGTACAAAGAGTTGTCATTTTCTTTACTGTTACTTTCTATATATTAGATAGACGCGTAAACATATTTAATTACAACTGCCACACGATGCATTAGATTTAATTGTTTACACGTTTAAATTTAATTGCGAATTTGTTTTAATTATTTTCTGTTCCATAACTCGACATTTAATAAAAACATATTTATGTAATAATGGTGTCAGTATTTTTTTCAAGTAATTCAAGGCTTCATTTTTAGCGGTGCGCGTTCTAAAATCTTTTATCGCCCGATTACCGTGCGCACATTTTCGTGTACGCATCTTAAATTTAGCCGTGTCCTATTAATATAACATTTATATTTTGTTTGTCTTTTACATAAGCTATTGTCTTTTACATAACCTATACACTTATACTATTTAAACTTAGGCTACCGGACCAATTAACATAAGTAGATTAAACTAAATAAAGTGATCCTGAAAACGCTTAATTATTTTGTATTGCGAATTGAATATGCTATGTTCATTCCTTTGATGATGGATTAACATAGGCCATTTTTAAAATCAATTATTGTCATGGTTTCAAATGCGTTTTTAACATAAAATTGATTTGTTTGTTTTGTTTTTTTAAAATTAGGAATATAGCCTAATTTCTTTATTTATCTTTATTATCTTTATCTCATAGACGTTGTTGCAAATATTGTATTAATTACAATTTTGTTACGATGCAGTGTCGTAAATATATAAGAGCTTTTTTAGTGACGACAGTGGCAGAGATCTTTTGGAAAAATGTCAACAAAGCAGTGGCCTTTTTTAATGGATACAAACAAACAAACATAAAAATATCAACTGAGCTTTATATATTTTCATATGCGTTTAAATTATTTTATTTCAATTATTTTCACGATGCATTGTATTAATATTTTACATGCAATGAATAAAATTGGGATTTTGTAAAATTTAATTCATAACTCGACTTTTAATTAAAAACCATAGATGTAGCGAGTTTATTTTATGTTGAAAGTGATGGCCTATGTCAAATAAACTTACACTTTACAACAGTTTACTTAATCTTTAAATACACTATACATTATAAACTTTCGCTAACGAACGTATTAACAAAACTTGACTAAATTTAATGAAGCGATCCTGAAAACGCTTAATTAATATGGATTGCGAATTGAATATGTTTTTATGTTCATTCCTTTGTATTCAGAATAGCATAGGCCATTTCTAAAATTGCCTTTTAATCATTTTGAAGTAGCACTTATTAACAGACGGTTGAATCTTTATTTTTCATTTTTATTTTATTTTTCAGATATAAAATCTGGTGTGTGTGTGTGTGCATTGAATATAATTTACAAAATATGATGCCTTATCCGAAATAGGGAACAACACAAAAAGATTCCTTTTTGAAATTATACACATTGCTTATAAACCGTAAATATAAATCGTAAAATATCGAGACATAAAAAATGTTAAATATTATTTCCCTGTTACAACAATTATGAATACGCCAAAAGGAGTAGTTATTTTGGTCCAGTACATTTACTTTATAACAAGACTTTATTTTATGCGGCCAGCTTTCTATATTGTCTAAATATGGTGTGCACATTTTTTATATCATTTTAATACGACCGGTTTCTTTTAAAAAAGTATTTTAGAAAGTACATTTATAATTTTGTTTATTTGCGTTTTGAGTCACTTAGCTTTTGCCTTTTAAAGGGATAGTGCCACATATTCTTTATCTCAGAGACGTGGTTACAAATATTATATAACTTACAATTGTGATACGATGCAGTTTCGTAATTATATATTAAATTTTTGAGAGACGAGGGTGGTAGAGCTCTTTCGGAAAACCTATAAGTTATGTTAATTTTGTACAAGTGGGAATGAAATTGTAAATTTAGTTATTATGGTCGGCAAGAATCATTATTTAATAAATCATATCTTTTAAATAGTAAGGTTATGTTTAAAAGGCACTGCATTAAGTGAAAACAACTCACGCGGTAAAATTGCATATCTCTGTTTCTCATAAGATTTCAACTAAATAGATGAATCTGAAATTTAACTTGGCAAATAAAAATTATAATAACCAGCAAGTAATACTTGGATAAAGGGTCAGCACACTCCCGCTACAAAGTGCGGGTATTCTTCTAGTAATTTATAAATTGAGTACCGGGTGGGAATCTTTATTCTGAGCAATTGAATTTTTAAATAATTGTTTGTTGTCTGAGCTAGTGGTATGAGTTGAATTGGTGGTATGAGTTGAATTGGTGGTATGAGTTGAACTAGTGGCATGAGATGAACTGGTGGTATGAGTTGAACTAGTTGTATGAGTTGAGCTAGTGGCATGAGTTGAACTGGTGGTATGAGTTGAACTAGTGGCATGAGTTGAATTGGTGGTATTAGTTGAACTAGTGGTATAGTTGAACTGGTGGTATGAGTTGAACTAGTGGCATGAGTTGAATTGGTGGTATGAGTTGAACTAGTGGCATGAGATGAACTGGTGGTATGAGTTGAACTAGTTGTATGAGTTGAGCTAGTGGCATGAGTTGAACTGGTGGTATGAGTTGAACTAGTGGCATGAGTTGAACTAGTGGTATGAGTTGAACTAGTGGTATGAGTTGAATTGGTGGTATGAGTTGAACTAGTGGTATGAGTTGAATTGGTGGTATGAGTTGAATTGGTGGTATGAGTTGAACTGGATGTATGAGTTGAACTGGTGGTATGAGTTGAACTAGTGGTATGAGTTGAACTAGTGGTATGAGTTGAACTAGTGGTATGAGTTGAACTGGGTGGTATGAGTTGAACTGGTGGTATGAGTTGAACTAATGGTAAGAGTTAAACTAGTGGTAAGAGTTGAACTAGTGGTAAGAGTTGAACTAGTGGTATGAGTTGAACTAGTGGTATGAGTTGAACTAGTGGTATGAGTTGAACTAGTTGTTTGAGTAGGATTGTGTAAATTTGATTTTTTTAAAAAAAACTATTGAAACACTAGTGTAAATAATCTATAAGTTGCCAGCTGGAATGTTTTCCTCTTTTTTTGTGTTTGCGTGAGAAATGGACTTTTTACACCTTTGACCTACAGGTAAAGCACAAAGGAGAGAAAGCATTGTTATGGTGCGTGCAGTTCGTCTCCGCTTAACTAAGTACGTGCTCTAGCAAGCTGTCACTCTAACGCAGGTATAGAAAATCTAGTGCGGGTAATTCCAAATTAGAGGAGGTATTTAAAAACTATGGTATGAATAGTAAACCCATGGCAGTTACAGGTAAACGATGGACGGGTATCGTAGAAATATGCAGGTATAGATAAACTATGGCGTGCATGCGAAATTTATGGGAGCTACAGAAAATCTATGTCAGTTTAAAAAAAAACTATGGCAGGTATAGATAAATAATGGTATTTAAAAACAAAACAAAGAGTATAGGAAAACTAGGGCAGTTACAGAAAAAATAATGACAATGACATGTTTCAGAGAAGTATAGCAGGAATATGCAAGTTATGTCAGTTTGGGAGCATTATGTTAGATATAGGAAAACTGTGACAGGAATATACATACTATGTCAAATTGGAAACATCATGCCAGGTATATGAAAACTGTAGCAGGTATAAACAAAATAAGTTTATTCGGAAACACTAAGTCTAGTATAAAACCATCGGCAGCTACAAGCATACGATGACAGGAATATAACTGCTATTGCATTTAAAACACACGAAAAAATATTTAAAAAAAAATAATTTTTAAAAATAAATTTAAATTTAAAAAAAAACTAATTAAAAAAAACTATGACACTGAGTGATAAACTATTGCGATGATTAGAAATATATTACTATATGTATGTTTTAAAAGTCCATAAGCTACAGGAGCTACTAGATAAACTTTCATACTGAATCTAGGGATTTTTTATTATTATTGTTTTAATGTTTTAATTCCGATACAATAGCTAGAGAAAACTTAAGCCTATCTTTTCATCGAAGCCATGCTTTCACTGCTGAGCGATTTATTATTATTATATATTATTTTATATTAAAGGGGGATCAAGTCATTGAAGAGCTGCATCTCTACTAGCAAGGAAAGAGCATTAAATTTAATCTCCAGCCCACACACAATGAAATAAACAAACAACTTTCAAAAATGGACAAAGAAAAACAACAAAAATACCAACAATATTATCTTAACTCAGTCCCTGTAGTTAATCAAGTGTGAACATTGCTTGTCAAAGAAAGGCAGCATAAATTTATTTGAGACAATTATTAAAAATAAAACATAGGTCTCATTATTTAATGTATGTGTTTGCGCCAGCAAATGCTTTAAATTGAATGTCTTAAAAATAGATGCATTGCTTCCAACCTAGCTCGACTTTTATTGTAACAGTAAAATAATTTACATTATTTTGAAATCACTCTTAGATTTGGGTAAGCGGTGATGACAGAGCCAGTGTTTGAGTTACTTATGATATGGTTGCCGTACTGCATCCTTACTACGGACAGAAACATAAATCTACATTCTAAGCTAGAACCTAAAGAAAAACGTGAACTGGTGACCTTTCAGAGGTATTTCTCATAGTGAAATTTGATAGACTCAGATTTGACGCTCCTGTGAACTGTGTTTGTGTAAATACGTAGAGAACTTGTAAATAAGATGTTTTTGTATCAGAATAATTAGGTCTTATGTGTTTACAACAGAATTAATTCAGATCAGAGGATTTTGTTTTTTCCCTTATTTTTATGTGGGAAGAGGGAGGGGGGTTAGGGCTTAGAATTAAATAGTTACCCTTTTTTAAAAAAATACATAATTTTAACTCTTTTCTTAAAATTCTTTAGAATTGATGTAAGGATAAATTTTAAAAAAATAATGCTTCCACAATATTCCTACCCCCCACCCACCCAATCACACATACTTAGCACAACAACAATGGTTAAAGTTGAATGTTGTGTCTGCATTCTATGACATAATCATGTCAAATCTGGTGTCCTACTTAAGCAGTACGACTTGTTATCTATTGGTTCACGGTCAAGGAGTCTCACGTTGGTGGGTATCAAGGCACACTTTCATTTTGACAAATGTGAATGCTGAGTTTGAGTCCGATAAAATCTTAAACAACAAAACAAAGGTACATGTTAAAGAAGTCCTGTTGTAAAACAAAAACAAAAAATTCGTACTTACATCTATTCTCAGCGAGGTGACGGGCAGGCGTAGAGAAGGGACGGCCAAGTCGGTCTGTGTCACATGGGCTGCTCGAGCTGTGGCCCTCGGGGTTAATTGGTCGACCACGCCCCCCGCCTGTGAGAAAAGTGAATCACTAATAATAAGTTATGGTGAGCGGCAGGGCTTGGATAACGTTATGGGCGAGCGAACACGGGAACAAGGGAAGTAAACCTACCACGAGTTTTAACACACAACTACGGTCTGAGCCTATGGGACGGCCGGTGAATCAGACTTTCTTCAAGTGTTCACACCGGCCGCCGGCATTCCTTGTCAGGAGAACAGAGAAAATGGGGCATGATCGGAGGCAGGGGAAAACGTTCTAAAATGGGCGGAAGACAGAGATAGAGAAAGAATGGCTGTGGAAGACATTTGTGTGTGTGTGTGTGTGTAATGGATATGCCCGGGAGAACTTTATCCACTAGTGACGACATAGATCAAAAGGCGTGTTGATATGAATCATGTGGGTCTATGGTCGTGGTTTTTGAAGAGAGTTTAGATCGCAAGACACTTAGGTTTGTGTGATAATATTAATGAGCTATATACTATATATACAACCATTTTCATTTACAACTATAAGCGACTTCAATAAAAGTATGTTTCATATTTATTGTACAGTCATTTCATGAGTTTGAATTTTAGTTTTTAAAAAAGGAGTCTCAACATTGAACTACTTTTCACTAACAACCAAGACGTATATTGACATCTGCCCCTGGATTGTGTTTATAAAAATAGTGTTAATGTTTACTGTTTACGCATCAACCATTCAAGAAAGAAGTAGAGCGTTTTGATACACAAGGGATGCCACTCCAGTAAATCATCCTCCATATCATTAAAAGAATAAATTATGTAATGGCCTCCCTTAATTACCTCCTTAAATATATACAGTGTAATTTTATAATTATATTACATTTTAGCATTTTAAACTATTTTCATGAAAATCATAATTTTTTATTTTAAATCTCCACGGTTTTTTTCACCCTGAGCCATGAGTAGAGAGTATTTGACACAAACGTGTATTTGATTCAGGGGAACACATTAAGAACGTCAAACACAAATTGAATGGAACAGTTTCGAATAGAAGCACATTTCCCATTTGTCAAACAATAATTTTTCTTGTTACTTTTAGAATTCAGAAGAAACTTTGGGAAACTCATTTTCTCATTGTTGATTTGTAAAAATTAGCATATTCATACTCATACGTATGGCAAGTGTGAGTAGTGTGGGGCAGAATGTTAGGTAATCAAATGTATTTGGATTAATTTTTTTTTAAAAATCATTTCGACAGTCAGAAAATTTTATTGTAGCATATTTAATGACTGGCTTGAATTTATAGTATTACAGTAATATCTAACCCACTGCCGGTTCAACTTGCATGTGACGAATTTCGTTCCACTACGTCAGTAATTTCTAAAATGTTTCATTCTGGTGCCTATTCAAAATGTGGTTTTACAACGGTCGCACTATGTTAAATTCTGACAAGTACTTTGGGATATATTTAAAATTATAACCACAGTAGAAGGAAGGATTGTGTAAAAATAAATATAACACTGAGTGAACGACACGAAACGTCACTTGGCAACTTCAAACAAAAGTAAGTCAAGGGGCTAAGGTTTGTACCATTCTTGATACATTTCTAATTGAAATTTCATGATACGTAACAAAGCCTTCACGAGGAAGGCGCAGCAATATATATTTTAAAATAAATGCCTCCTGGGCGGTAAAAAAACAACAACAAATATTTTCGCGTCTTTTGAAGATTTCAGATTGTACAATTTTATTCTCTTGTCGTATTGTATGTAAGACGATATTGGTGCCATGGGCGACTGCACTCTAATGGTCTCGCTTGTGAACGCACCGGCATCCAAGGCGAAAATCTTATTTCAGTCTACTCATAATACGGCCCCTTACAGACTCACAGACTTCGCCACGCATACTTTAGTTCCAACACATAACACTTCAGCGTCACCGAGTATATATAGTTTAAAATAAAATTAGTATAGTTTTTTTTTCTTCAAACTACTTGACCGACTGTGAAATATAATTTTAAAGAGTAAAGAGTTAAAGTAGTGACGAAAGAAATTAAAACTCCGAGAACAAAAGTGTGCTTCTGCGGTAACATCTATCTCTCCAGCAACAGCTTTAGTGGCCTATGCAGTCCCATGAAAGTCAAAAAATTATCTTTTCAAAAATTTTGGAACTAACGGTTATCACGTGTCTCGGTCAAAAAATAAGATAAAACATTTTATCAATACACAGTGGCGTAGCTAAGGGGGGTGGTGGGGGCCTTCCGCCCTGGGCGGCACTCATTTAGGGGCGGCATTTGTGGGCATTTGAAAAGGAGAACCCTTTCCGACAACCGCCCCTTTTCTTTTGAAGGGGAAAAACCAAGGTGAAACAAAAATATTCGTAATTTCGAGCCTTAATTAACGGATTCGCACAACATTTGTTTGATTACATAGTGGATAATATAGTTAACGCAAAACCATTCAAAATGTTTAAATCGTTCAATAAACGTATCCATTTGTTTGGAAAACTAAGCGGTATAAGTCACAAATGACGCTTTTATAAGAAAACTACCCAAAAAACACAACACGGCCTGGCCGAATAATGTGGTGCTATTAATATCGCCACGACAGTTTTCGTGGGATTTCGACTTCGCAGAAAGATGCGCGAAAAAGTACTTACAAGGCATGGTGGTTCAAATATTGAATTTAACTTGCAAGTAGTAATTTATATTAACGTTTTATATTATTGTTAGGTAAGTTATTGAAATTTAAATTAATTTTGTTTTTATTGCATTAAAGTAGCACACATAATTTGTGTTTTTCATTAAAAAACGGTTATTTATTAAGCATGTTATGCCTATCCATTTAAAGTAATAGTAATGTGTAAATAATTTGAATTCGTCTATTTTATGGAAAATTATTAAGATTTATGACAAGAATATGTAAATATTCAAATTTCTCAATTAATAAACACCACAATAGGCATAATAATTTTGAAAAAGACATGCTTTAAATTTAAAGCGTCTTGGAAAAATTGACATCTGAAGAAGTAACTAGTAAAACGAGATCAGATGCTGGAATTTTACTCAATTCTATGCAATCTTTTTCTCTTCAATGTTATCTCAATTTATGGGAACCCGTCATTTTGTTAAATCAATGCAATGCCATTGCATGGAACAAAGAGATGTGCTATTACAAAATGCTGACATATCAGCCAAACAATTTGTGAAGAGATGGAGATATCAACTGAACGCCTAGTTAGATGGAGAAAAATATGAGTAGGGAAAATTCAGAAGACGTGGTTCTATCTTTAGAAAAAAAAGTACAACGAGAAATGTTTGTATCCATGGATGGAATTATAAAATAAAATAAAATAACGCTTTGATGAGTTGCATTTCCTTGCAAGAAAATATTCGTATATAATACCACGTAACCTACTAAATGAAGCATTTTAACATCAAATAAATAATTTTATTGACATTGACAGTTCAACATGGAAAGAAAAAGGATTCAGGTTTTTATGGCTATACCTACACTACAAGAAGAGGCATTATGTTAGAAAAACGGAGGAAAAGGCACCTTTGATCTATTTAAATTTATTCAACAGTAAGATTGGAAAATTCTATACCCAACATTGTAATGTTGCTATGAATTTTTTCAACTATTGCTATCAGTATCGCTAATTGTGAAAGGAGCTTCTCCAAACTGAAGTTGATAAAAAAAATTATCTTCGTTCCACAATGAGCGATTAAAGACAACAAAATCTTGCAATACTGTCAATAGAACAAGATATTACAAATAATTTAAAATTTTGATAGCATAATACACGATTTTTCTATTATGAAAGCTATGAAAGTAAATGTATAAATATGTTTACAATAGTTTACATACTAACTAATGTTAACTAATATATACAATTTCTTTGTTTGTAAAAAAAAATCATTTATTTATAAATACAAAATAAAAGAATAGTAATAGTAATTGGTAATGTTTTTTTTGTTTTTTTGGGGGGTGTAAATTTGGAATATGTTTTGTCTCATGGGGGGGGGGTGACCTGCGACCTCAGTAACTTTCTTGTGGCCTTTAAAAAAAGTATCTTGTATTTTTATAAATGTGTATTTATAGGTATATAATCTTATGCGGCCTCTTTTATTACTGCTTACATAAATATGGCATGCAATGGTAAACAATGTTCCCCACCTTTACTTCGTTTCAATTAAAATTATTTATTCATGTTCATTAGTTTTTAAAAACCATAATATAATCGACTAAGTGGCCGTCCATAAATGAAGCACGCTATTTTGGCTGATTTTTCACCCCCCCCCCTCGTCACACGTCGTCACAAAAACTTAGACTCCTTCTTCAATAAGACGTCACAAAGCCGTATTTTCTGTTTGAAAATGAGCATGTTTCAAATTAAATTTTTGCAATTTAGGTATGTTTTTAGTGTAACGCTGCGTTCTAATATCGTAACACGCGTTTTACATAAACGTCATTAAATAAAGTGTCAGTAATCAAATATTTAAGTAGAAATTTACTTAAAGTTGCGCTTTTTGACGTGACGTCACATCTCTTAAACACCCCCCTCGTCACACATCGTCACAAACGTGTGACCCCCCCCCCAGGTGCGTGACGTCATTTATGGACGCGCCCTAAAAAGGGCGGCAAATTGGAGACCGCCCCGGGCGGCAAAAGTTCTAGCTACGCCACTGTCAATACATGTATATCAATGTTACAGGCCGCGTGGTCTTAACGGCTTGGAATTATTCTCTTAAATGGGCCGAGTTCCACTCAACCGCTCCAAACGTTATGAAGAGAAGGGACTTGGAAGGTTTTCACAACCAACAACTCAATATAACCAGATCAAACGCTGCAGACCCAAGACCTCGTCACCTGCCACTAGCTGGGAAGCAAGTGAACCGTATCAAAACAAAAATCTGAGCCTTTTGTCAGGCATAACACGATGTAAAGTGTAAAGTGAATGGAAATAGTATTTAGACAGAAGCGCTGTAGTGTATCCCTCAAAATATGGGCAAATTGTGTGGATATTTCTGTATACAAATAGCGATATTCTTAATGCATGTATCAGGTTTGTACAATGCTTATCTGCAGATAAGTTTTTTTTAATGATAGTCTCTGAATGTATACCAAATATGTCTCCATATTTATTAGAACAAAAAACGTTTAGCAGTGTTTATTCGTGTCTGTGTAAATATGTGTGCTACTAACAACAATACCTACAGCATAGTAGTATAGTAGTAATGTTTGCTATTCAGAAATACATTAATTTGTAAAAGTTGACTATTGGTGGTCTACATCCCCATTAAGCCCATTTACCTATGAGACTGTGCTACAAAGTCACATTAGCATTATCAGCCATTGTACAGACCACGGCAAAATAGTACGTTATGATTAGCAATGGCGTATATACCTATGAGATTTGGGAGGGAGGCAGACACCGAATGAAATTTTAGTGGTGTGTATCATCTTACATAAATGACGTTTTCACGTAAAATACATGGCAGTGGCGTAGCTAGAGGGGGGTGGTGGGGGCGGTCCGCCCCGGGCGTCACACATTTAGGGGCGGCATTTTGGGCATTTGAAAAGTGCAACCTATTCCGACAACCACTCTTTTTCTTTTGAAGGGGGAAAAACAAGGTGAAACAAAAATATTCGTAATTTCTAGTCCTAATTAACGTACTCGCACAACATTTGTTTGATTACATAGTGGATGTGTGGATGTTATAAATAACGCAAAACCGTTCAAAAATTTAAAATACCCCAAAAAGGTATCGATTTGGTTGGAAAATTAAGCGGTATACGGTACGACCAGATGACGCTTTTAGATGAAACTACACAAAAAAACACATTACCGCTGGGCCCAATAATGTGCAATTAATATCGCCACGATGGTTTTTGCGTGGAATTTCGACATTCGCAGAATGATGCGCAAACAAATACCTAAAATTCATGGTGGTTCAAATATTGTGTTTAACTTGCAAGTAATAATTTATATAAAATATGAGTAATTTATATTACCGTTTGAGTTTTCAGAAAAGTATTGTAAGGTAAGTTTTTAAAAATTAATTTTATTTTGTTTTTATTGCATTAAAGTAGCACAAATAATTTGTGTTTTTCATTAAAATACGTTTATTCATTAAAAATGTTACGCCTATCCAATTAAAGTAATGTGTAAATAATTTGAATTCGTCTAATTTATGGAAAATTATTGAGATTTATGGAGAGAAAATGAAAATATTCAAATTTCTCCGTTAATAAACACCACAATAGGCATAAATAATTTCGTAAAAGACATACTTTTTAATTTACATCTGAAGAAGTAACTAGTAAAACTAGATAAGATGCTTAAATTTTACTCAATTCAATGCAATCTTTTTCTTTTCTATGTTATCTCAATTTATGGGAACCCGTCATTAAAAAATAAATAAATGCAAGGCCATTGCATGGAACAAAGAGATGTGCTAATACAAAATGCTGACATATCAGCCAAACAGTTTGTGAAGAGATGGAGATATCAACTGAACGCCTAGTTAGATGGAGAAAACTATGAGTAGGGAAAATTCAGAAGACTTGGCTCTATCTTTAGAACGAGAAGTACAACAGGAAATGTTTTTATCCATGGATGGAATTATAACAAAAATAAAAGTACGCTTTGATGAGTTGCAAGTCCTTGCAAGAAAATATTCGTATATAGTAACATGTAGCCTACTAAATGAAGCATTTGAGCATCAAATAAATTACTTTATTGACATTGATAAAGAACAGTTCAAAACTGAAAGAAAAAGGCTCCAGGTTTTTATGGCTGTACCTAACTACAAGAAGAGGCATTATGGTTGAAAAACGGGGGGACAGGCCCACTTGATCTATTAAAATTTATTCAACTGTATAGATGGGAAAATTCTGTACCTAACATTGTAATTTTGCTATGAATTTTTTCAACAATTGCTATCAGTGTCGCTTGTTGTGAAAGGAGCTTCTCAAAAGTGAAGTTGATAAAAAATTATCTTCGTTCCACAATGAGCAATTTAAGAAAACAAAATCTTGAGATATTGTCAATAGAACAAGATATTACAAATATTTAAATTTTGATAACATAATACACGATTTTTCTATTATGAAAGTTAGGAAATTAAATGTCTAAATATGATTACATACTAATGTATACAATTTATTTGTTTGTAAAAAAATCATTTATTTATAAATATAAAATAAAAGAATAGTAAATGTTATGTTTTTTGTTGTTGTAAATTTGGAATATGTTTTGTCTTATTTGGGGGGTAGGGGGACCTGCGACCTCAGTAACTTTCTTGTGGCCTTTAAAAATATAGTGTATTTTTTTATAAATGTGTATTTATAGGTAAATCATCTTATGCAGCCTCTTTAATTATTGCTTACATAAATATGGCATGCAATGGTTAACATGTTCCCCACCTTTACTTCATTTCAGTTACAATTATTTATTCATTTTTCTTAATTTATAACAAAAAAACCATCATATAAACGACTAATTTGCCGTCCATAAATGACGTCACGCAATTTTGGCTGATTTTTCACCCCCTCCGCCCTCGTCACACGTCGCTACAAAAACTTAGACCACTTCTTCAATATGACGTCATGAAGCTTAGACCCCCCCTCCCCCCGCCATAAAAGCCGTATTTTCTATTTGAAAATAAGCATGTTTAGAATCCATTTTGTTTTAAATTTAAGATGTTTTTAGTGCAAGGCTGCACAGTAATATCGTAACACGCGTTTTACATAAACGTCATTAAATAAAGTGTCAGTAATCAATATTTAAATGAAACTTTTATTTAAAGTTGTGCGTTTTGACATGACGTCACATTTCTCAAACACACCCTCGGCCCACATCGTAACAAATGTATAACCCCCCCCCTCCCCAGGTGCGTGACGTCATTTATGGACGGTCCTTAAAAAGGGCGGCACATTGGAGACCGCTCTGGGCGGCAAAAGTTCTAGCTACGCCACTGATACCTAGTCACACATAACTCTGGCCGCGGTACGCCACTTTGAGGTAACATTATCACTAGAGGCATGGATACCTTAAACTGATATTATCACTGGAGGCATGGATACCTTAAACTGATATTATCACTGGAGGCATGGATACCTTAAACTAACATTATCAATGGAGGCATGGATACCTTAAACTAACATTATCACTGGAGGCATGGATACCTTAAACTAACATTATCACTGGAGGTATGGATACCTTAAACTAACATTATCACTGGAGGCATGGATACCATAAACTAACATTATCAATGGAGGCATGGATACCTTAAACTAACATTATCACTGGAGGCATGGATACATTAAACTAACATTATCACTGGAGGCATGGATACCTTAAACTGATATTATCAATGGAGGCATGGATACCTTAAACTAACATTATCACTGGAGGCATGGATACATTAAACTAACATTATCACTGGAGGCATGGATACCTTAAACTAAGATTATCACTGGAGGCATGGATACCTTAAACTAACATTATCACTGGAGGCATGGATACCTTAAACTAACATTATCACTAGAGGCATGGATACCTTAAACTAACATTATCAATGGAGGCATGGATACCTTAAACTAACATTATCAATGGAGGCATGGATACCTTAAACTAACATTATCACTAGAGGCATGGATACCTTAAACTAACATTATCAATGGAGGCATGGATACATTAAACTAACATTATCAATGGAGGCATGGATACCTTAAACTAACATTATCAATGGAGGCATGGATACCTTAAACTAACATTATCACTAGAGGCATGGATACCTTAAACTAACATTATCAATGGAGGCATGGATACCTTAAACTAACATTATCACTGGAGGTATGGATACCTTAAACTGATATTATCACTGGAGGCATGGATACCTTAAACTAACATTATCACTGGAGGTATGGATACCTTAAACTAACATTATCACTGGAGGTATGGATACCTTAAACTAACATTATCACTTGAGGTATGGATACCTTAAACTAACATTATCATTAGAGGCATGGATACCTTAAACTAACATTATCACTGGAGGCATGGATACCTTAAACTAACATTATCACTAGAGGCATGGATACCTTAAACTAACATTATCACTGGAGGTATGGATACCTTAAACTAACATTATCACTGGAGGTATGGATACCTTAAACTAACATTATCACTGGAGGCATGGATACCTTAAACTAACATTATCACTAGAGGCATGGATACCTTAAACTAACATTATCACTAGAGGCATGGATACCTTAAACTAACATTATCACTGGAGGCATGGATACCTTAAACTAACATTATAACTGGAGGCATGGATACCTTAAACTAACATTATCACTAGAGGCATGGATACCATAAACTAACATTATCACTGGAGGTATGGATACCTTAAACTAACATTATCACTGGAGGCATGGATACATTAAACTAACATTATCATTAGAGGCATGGATATCTCAAACTGCCCTAGTTGTTAGACTATTTTCGAAAGATGTACGTCTGCTGACTGCCCTCAGTGTGTGTGTGTGGGGGGGGGGTGGTAGAACATTCTGTTGTATCATCGCTCCATCGATAGTTACACGTGTAATTATACCTCAGCAATACTTAAGCTTTACGTCAGCACCCACCCTCATCAATAACCTACATTAGCATCCAATGCTTCGGCCTTCTGGTATAACATCCTGACATAAACTGGTGTTTAAAGAAAAAGAAATTGCTTATATTTTTATTTTCAGCTATTCTCAATATTTTTTTATAGTTGTTTGGAGGTTGGCAATTTACTATTTCAAAATTTAGTTGTTTTTTTTTACCATCATACGCACACATTACTGCATCGCACCAGTATCTACTTAACAGAATTCAGATCCTAGGCTAAGACAAGACTTGTTTTTTTTATAGCATATTTCAAAAAGGTTTGGTAGCATTTGTGATTCGGTAATGTATGAGTCGGTTGCAAACCAGAGTAAACAATTTTCCAGAAGAACCCTCCCAATATTGTAAACCCAGTTTTGTAATAAACGTTAATATATTTTCACGAAATAAATATTGATTTATAAATTTAATGTCTCAAGAAAATAAAACAAAGTCGAATTCCACTATCAGCATATTATTTACCTTCTACCGCCTTTAAAAAAATATTCAAATACTAAAGAATTATTCACAAATTATGTTTTAAAAATATGCAGGCCCTTCTTATTTTAATTACATTTTAAACTTCTCTTTTAAAGTTTTCAATGTTTTGAAAATTCTATTTGTAAAATTAATATAATGCCGATAATTTTGAATTTTCATATCAAAATGCCATTGTACTGTTAGTTCTTTTCCGGGCATTGTGCTAGCCACACAATCCCTGCTCGTATGTGTGGCTAAATATAACTTGTGAACGCCACTTCACTTGCCCCCCTATAGACCATCATGGTCTGAAAAAGGGTACTTTTTTAATAGTTCTTTGACGATTCGCTACTAAATGAATACGAAACATTTATTTTAAACTCATAATTTATCTTTACAAATTTCTACCCCAGTCCCATTTTTTTTCTTTAAGCCTTGTTCCACACTCTACTAAGTCACGTGTGATTATAATTGATTCTATGTACTATTTTCTATAACTGTTGCAGAAACAAATCAAATTGAACTGTCTTTATATGAAGGGAGAGTACATTTCATTGATGTTAATACGAATGATTCCTTGTACAGTCTACTGTCTTCCTGCTCTCTAGTATCCATGCACTCACCACCCAGGGATCACTAAATCTTGTTCTACCTAATGTTAGCATCACAATAGATGATGTCATATGGCCCTAAATATTTTTTAAAGTTTTATCTCCCATCAGGCCAGCACGCTGACGTCTCAAGCAGAAGACGGCCGATCCTATCAGCGTCACCTGGCGTCATTATCCTAGGCGTGACTCCGACTCTGGTTATCAACTGTAGCTACCCGTCCATCAGGAGCCATGACCTGGCAACCCTCACTTCACTTAACATCTACAGCAGAACGAATTCATCTGCACGTCTCCACAGTAAGTATGCGAGATGTGTCTGTGTGTGTCTATTTGTGTGTGTTTGTGTGTGTGTTCAGGGAAGTATTCGTTGTATGCTGAGTTAACACAGCAACCATCGTACAACGCCCGAATTCTTTGTGTCACACTTATCATTTATATACAAGATGTCAATCAAATACTTCATAAATGCTTTATCCACCCCCACCCCACACACATTGTTTGAAGATTGAAATAAACCACAAGGGAAAACTTATTACAAATCAAATTCATTTTTTTAAAAAAATGTGTAAGCAACAGGGGACAACGTGGTATTCATGACGTTATTTAAAATTGCCACTCATTGAAAGAAAAGATTACAGTTATAGTCACACTCACATGACATTGACCTTTAATGATATGTCGGCATATGACCCTAGTACACCATTATATTCCAATCATTTATGACCAAGAGAGCGAATGACAAAAGTCTGCCAGCAAGGCTTATAATTTAATGAGACGAAATTACAATATATATACTATATAGCTATCCGTCTCGCGTTGGCGTTGCAACGTTCTCAAAGACAGAATATTCAAATAAATGAATGGTAATTTTAAAAATAAAATTTTTGCCAGAAACTGCATGGGAGTCTATCAACTTCCCAAAGGTTCATGCCAATCCGATTAACGAAATAATATTTAAATAGTTTTTATTGGAGATGGAAAAAAATAAATGACATTCAGGGTCCCGGGGCTAATCGGTGTAAGATGTAATGTTCAAAACCTCGGTAGATTTTAATCTGAATCATGATGGGTTCAAGTGTCAGTATTTGTCAAGATCTTGTAAAATTGAATGGGGAATAAGTATAACTAAGTAAAAATAACTTTTTATTACATGGTATGAATTTAAACTTCAGCTTTTAAAAATATAAATTAATATTACAACGCTTATAGGTAACTATATCAATTTTGTGTACAGTAAAGCGTAGATAGTAGGACAATATCATCTCATGAATGTTCTGGTTATACTGAACTATTTGAAATTTACATTGCGTTATTTATTTATTATTAAACATGCTGCACATTCATCTGTTCTTTTGAAATCTCAGAACTGGGTGTTGTTAAAGTTACAGGCGATAATAAAAAGACAAAAACTTTTGTCTCAAAGAATGCTGAAGGCGCGGGAGTCATTGACGACAAAGGAGAATCATTTTTATGTCTATCATGGATCGTCCCATCTCGGTAAAACTTTCTCCCGAATTACTTGTGTCTCCTTCTTTGTATCGGATTTTTTTAGTAATAAATAACATCCTTAAAGAAAGAAATCATGAGCTCTGTGGTGACTACTAAACAATTGGGTTTACTTCAAATTTGGGTTCGAGTTCGTATATTAAATGACTTAATGAGAACGTCGAAATTCTTGTTTCATTAGTTATTTGTTTTCTAGAGTTTTGTTCTACATTGAATCTACAGTATTGCATTTATTAAATGTAAAGTTAAGCCGAGATTAAATCTACTTGTTTCTTTTCTTAAATCAACAATCTTGTCTGTATTAAATCTACATACAAAATGTATTTCTTTTCTTAAATCAACAATCGTGTCTGTATTAAATTTAAAGTTGCACCTAAATAAATCAACAGTCTTACATGTATGAAATCTACAGTTGGCCCTAAATAAATCAACAGTCTTATCTGTATGAAATCTACAGTTGGCCCTAAATAAATCAAAAGTCTTGTCTGTATGAAATTACTTTTGCAGTTGCACTTCAATAAATCAACAATCTTGTTTGTATTAAATCTACAGTTGCCCCTAAATAAATCAACGATCTTGTCTGTATTAAATCTACAGTTGCCCCTAAATAAATCAACAATATTGTCTGTATGAAATCTACAGTTGCACCTAAATTAAAACCTCGAGTTGTGCCCTCAGTAAATCTTAATTTTTATTTTAAAGTTTAAACCCATTTTTTGTTATTATTATTTTATTATTTTACATTACAGATGCCCCTTCTATTAGAAGATTATTGCGTCCTAATTTCTTTTTTATTAGAATTCATGACAGACCATGCAAGTCTATTTGGCTAGTGAAGCAGCGTTCAAAGGCCACTGCGATTAAGGGATTATGTTACGTAATGCCCAGTCCTCTTCAGTTTCCACAATGTCGTGTTTTAATCAGTTCTACATTTTAGCTCAATTTAAATGTTTGATTAAGCCGGCATCACAAAGTTAATGATGTGGATAAGTGTTTACATTTGAACAGCGGCGTTGTTAATTATTACCGACAAAACATGTTTATCAGTATCGGTAATTTTTTTAACGTGATCACGAATTTGTATCATTTATCTATAAAACACACAGTGACCAGGTCGCTGACTATTTGTGTTTACTCAACGCCGAAAATGTTGATGGAGTCCAAGTGCAATCACGTGCTGGTACAAGGGTGACGTCACGAACTCCATGGCATATTCGAGAAATCCAACTACTAGAGGATGGATACAAGGTGAAGATTGGAGTGTAGCAGGGAAAATGGAAGTCGTATTACTATTGTGAAAAAAGGCAATAGACGTCATTAACATTTTTATATACAGGCCTATGGCAAGGATAGTTAGCAGACTTTTTAATGAATGGAGAAAATGAAGCAGAAATGTATGAAGTTTTCTTTAAAAATTTCTTGATTTTCCTGTGAGTCTTAGGTCTCGCCAATTAGTCAAAAGCCTAAAGACAAAATCTGATACTGATTTTGTATTCAACTTTCTTCTTCTATTCAATCATCTTAGATCTTTTTAAATTGCTTTTAAGTTGTAAAAGCATGACTGTGTACGCATTAAACTAATCCCAACTTTATCCTCCATGTCAAATATAAAAAATCCCAATCCCTATAAATCCTTATTAATGAAATGAATCAAGATAGCATTCAGTGTCTCCCAAATTTTCACTATAAAGTAAAGTCACTGGATATATAGGACACTGAGAACTGCATGAAATTTATTCAATTTTCAGTTTTACCCCAATTTCATGGAATTCAAGTTAGTTATTTCCTTTTGTTTTACAGAAACTTTTACAACGAGTAACCAGCTTAGAGGAGATCATTGACCTTAAATCAAAGGGCTCCATCCAACGTCATAGGGTCCAAATGTCTCGACAAAACATTGGGCCTTACACCAAGGACACACAGAGTCCCAGTATGAAAACTACATTAGCGACACATCAGGTATCGGAAAAACATGGAATCTTAAAACAATACTCCTGATATTGAAGTCCAAACAAAAAGACCTGCGCTAAAAATGTTCGTTGCATTATAAAGAACAAGCACTAAAAAAAAACAAGAAAATGTAAAAGAACAGCTTATCTATCATTTCGCAGTTGGTTAAAAAAATATCAAGGATAGTTTTCTCACTTTTATTTTGTGCTGTCTCGAAAAAAAATTGCATTTGATTCATTTGACTACATCATATTCATCAGATTTTTAAACATAATCTTGTATACGTTAAAATCGAGAGTATTGTCTCTTAATTTCTTTATTGAAAAAAAAATTGTTATAAGACCGTCAGTGCGGACTTCTGCTTTTATTTTTGAATTGAGTAAATTAAAGGTCATAACGATTTCTTTTTCTTCCGTCAATTCATTTTCATGACGAAAAAAAATATTTAAAAGTTTTTTTTTCCAGAAAGAGTTACGGTTACTCACCAATCACGTGACTATTTGTTCTTCCATTTTGCGGAGTACCCATGTTCACGTGTTGTATGTGCATTCTATCCATGATAGAGTGAGCTGTGTCCATTGAAACTTCGTCTTCATCATCTGAACTAACGTCACCGACCTGTTGAATAGTCACCTCCCCTTCAATCTCCGCCATTATGTTTAAGAGGGCACCGTAACCCTTTGAAAACCGATTCAATGTTAAGCCGAGAAAGGGCTCCGACTGTAGCTCAACTTCACTCATTTTCCTCAATTCGGAGTCATGGAACAAAAGAATCTGTTTAAAAATACTCAAGTTAATTGTACATCATCTCAGGCCAATAAAAGGTAAATAATAACACGTATAAAAAGGGGACGTGGTCTGGACAAAAACGTCTACTACTTTTCAGAGTGCTTTCCCATGGTTAAGACTAAGATAAGAATCATAATGAAATCAAACGTTATAAGAGCATCTAAACTTCTTAAGGCCTGAATTATAAATGGTAAACGGACCCCCCCCCTTTACACACACACACACTCAAAATACATGCAAGTAATGTTGGCCCTTGATTAAACTAAAAGATTTCATTAAAGTTATCGTTAGTAAAATTATCGAGAATGATGAGCCAAAATGAAGGAACAATACATGCTGCTTTCTAGTCGAGATTTTAACCCTCAGAGCTATTACACTTTAGAACTTGTTTAAATAGAATGTCAAAACACGTTGCATCACAATTTAAACTAAAACGAAATCATCTCATTGTTAAATTTCTAACGTTTATATTTGAATGTTATACTTCCATCACATTAAACAAAGCAACAATCACATCCACAAACCTTATCGTAGTCGATCCGCCTCTCTAATGCAGCCACCAGTTTTCTTAAGAACCTTCCTGACAGGACGGGCTCCATGAGATTGAGCAGACTTTTGTTCTTGATGATGCGGTCAAGGACGTCAGATCTGTAAATCTGAACCAATTCAGTGTGTACACGTACCGTTATAAGATGGTTATTGTTGGACGGCTTATTGCAGTGTTATTACATTGTTTCTGAGTGTTAAAATAATAAATTCACTCTTATTTGATTGGTATGTACACATTAATTTAAGTTCCTTATTTAAAAAAAAATAATTTTTGGTGCGAAATTAAAAATAAAATTACCTACAAATAAATAATAACTTGTGTCTGTGTGAGTACACGCGCGTGGAGTGTGAATATAGGGGCGTTAATAGTTTTCTTCAGCGGAATATTTACTGTAATGTTTTTGTTGTTGTTGTTGAGCCTTCTCGTCCATGAGGAGCAGCAATCAAATAGACGCCTTCCATAAACTCTAATAGCATAGCAACCTACAAGGCATCCTTTCCTGGGCCAGTCTCTCCAGCATCTTCCAGATGTGGGCCAAGCCTATTGATGTCTGCCTCCACCTCTTGGCGCCAAGTATTTCTTGGACGACCTCGTTTCCGCTTTACCTGAGGGTTAAAGGATTGCCTTGTTGTATTGAAGGCAGGTTTTTGTAGCATATGGCCAATCCATCTCCACCGCCTGTGGAGAATCTCTTGACCTAACGGCGTCTGCCTTGTCAGCTGTCACAATTCCATCTTGATGATTTTGTCCGGCCAGGGTATACCGAGAATCCTTCCCAGGCAATTATTAATAAAGGGCTGCATTCTGGTGTGTGAATGTATGGGCGATAATAAATGTGTTTCATCATCTGAATATTTACAGTGATTGTCGGATGAATTGCTGTCAGAAAGGTGTCATGTTTGTTATTAGAACCAACCTGTTAAGACCGTCAAGTAGTTGAACGGCTTCCAAAACTAAAAGGCAAGCTACGTCATACTAGTAGCCGCACCCACCTGCATTAACCTTTGATGGCTGGCTTCTGTGGGGGCCGTGCCTGACGACACAGACAGCTGGACCGGATGTTTGGCCGACAGTGAGAGCTCGTCCAGCTTCTGGACGACACGTTTGTATTGGAGGATGACCTTCTCCAGCTCGACCTTCAGTGCATCGTGCAAGGTCATGAGCTTGCCACCAGACCTACCGACCATTCCGTGCTTGCCCATGTTACGCAAACACCTGGGGTTCAAAACTCAGAGACATAAGTTCAAAGTTCAGAGACATAAGTTCAAAGTTCAGAGACATAAGTTCAAAGTTCAGAGACATAAGTTCAAAGTTCATTCCAATAACTATCTAGTGACTTTTAATGTTCTTTTTTTTTAATATTAGGAGTTTGTGATGCATTTAATCTTTTTATGAAAAGGGAGATGACAAAAACAGTTGATATAACAAATCCTTAGAGACAGAAAAAGGCGTTTGAGAATGAAACTTATGTTTTCAAAGGCCCCATTTAGTGTGAAAAAAAAAGAAATTGTTGAAATTTAAAAAAAAATAAAATAAATAAGATACCTTATAAGGATTTTTTTGAAAAAGTTATTGTTTAAACCGTTTCAATAATTATTTATACTTCCTACTATTCATAATTTCTTACATTCTTACTTACTGATTGCCGACTTTTACATATATTCTCATCTGTGTTGTCATTTTTATAAAACTTTTAAATAGACTCATAAGCATTGCAAACATTGCTAACCTTTTTAAAAATATTTCAATAACAATAGAACTACCGTATATTCTGGTGTTTAAGACGATTTTTAACCCCTTAAAATCTTCTCTGAAGTCCGGGGCTTCTTATACGCCGGGCATTGTCTTATCGTATTTGCACATGTTCATATAGTACAGCATCAGTACTATAATACAGTATGCAAATGGCTACACAGTCAAGACCCCATCATGTCTCCACCAGCAAGAAGAAAGAAATATGAAGCCAGTTTCAAACTTAAAGTGTGTTGAAGGAGGGGTGATCTTATTCGAGGAAAATAGCTTAAAACCTATATTTTAAAAGGAAAAGTAGGTGGGGCGGGGGTCTTCTTATACGCCAAGATGGCTGATTTATACACCGGAATATACGGTAATTTTTTCTCCTAAAGTATATACGTATTAATACAATATATGAACAACGTTTTCATCAGCACCTCTTGTATTCCATTGCCCTTAAATGTGATGTAGTCACTGACATATACCTGTCTATGGCAAGTTGTCTCTGTAATACGGTGTTCCTGAAGCTGGGGTCTACTTTCATAATGATACCAAGAATCGTGAGACATTGAAATAGGAATGAACTTATTCTCTCCCCTGACTTGTTAACATTCGGTAGGGCAAATAACGTGACCATTTTCTTCAGTAGCTGATCGGTCATCAGTTGATCTGTCGGAAAGTCCAGGTTAGGCGTGTGGAACACCTGAGAAAACAATGTGGTTTTTACATAAAAATACAACATATAATTATTATTATAATTATATATATATATAATTCACCAAAACGAGTGGGTGCAAATAAGCATGACGACTGACCCTCACTCGAGTCGACCAATGTCACGAGACCAACAATGGTTCTTGCGTTCACTTGCGTTGTGCCTTCACAGAATAACATGAGATTAGTAGTGTAGTGGTTATCACGTCCACCTAACACAAGGAAAGTCCTGGGTTCAAGCCCCTGGAAAACATTTTTGTTTTAATTCTTAAAAATGAGTTTGTGCCCGTCCCCGTTCTTTCCCACCTTTTTG
The DNA here is from genome assembly GCA_944989445.1 of Ampullaceana balthica. Lineage (NCBI taxonomy): Eukaryota > Metazoa > Mollusca > Gastropoda > Lymnaeidae > Ampullaceana > Ampullaceana balthica. The sequence goes on along the minus strand of CALYLW010000336.1, from coordinate 792,208 downwards.
CGAACACGACTGACCTTCGTTGGGTCGGCCAATCACAGTTTATGGTTGGCAAGCTAGGGTGGTGGGCAGGTAGATAACCACAATGCCAATGTCTGGAGACCAACAATGCGTCGGTGGTCCCCCCACCGACGTTCACTCGCGGTGTTTTGATTTCTTCGTGTTGTAATTTGTGTCCGTTCTTTCCCCACTTCTTTGCACTATCCATTAGCAAATCTGCGGCGTATGCTACGCCGCGGGGCGTATCTAGTTGTTATTATTATTATAATTATTATCATTAATTTTCACCATTTAGACTGTCCCCTATGCTTTAAGTGTCTTCCCCTAACTACTTCTCTGAAGCCAGGTAAGCACTCACCTTTAGATACAACGCTTCCACGAGCGGTAAACTTCCCGGTAAAGCTGCGTGGAGTTTGGCAACAGGAATTTCTGACAGGATGGACGACAGGGTCATTCCCCTCAGTTGCCTAACCAAGATGGCACAGTCAACGAACCGCCTCCTTTCAAATAAACTCGACAACTTCCTATCGGAGAACGATGACGTCACGTCAGAGGCACTAAGGCTCAAGGCTTTTCCAGGGAACGACCCGAGCCATGACCCAGATCTCCAGACTTTCTGAGTTTGAGCGTCTGCCGTTCTCTTTCGTTTTACGTACGTGGCAGCCATCTTCAGCTGATTTGTTTGGTCGGGAAAAGAAATATAATATGAAACTATAAAATGTTTTAAATCAAGTAAAATGTATTGTCAAAAATATAAAAATAATAATGATGATGATGATACACTACTGATGAGTCAATGATCTCGGGCAAATGCTTTGCTGTAGAAAAGGACGGAGCAGATGTTTAACACATTTTTTTAAAAGAAGCTACCCTAAGCTTTTTTCAAGACAAAACACATCCGAATCTGAGATCTGTGTTTTGACACGAAGAATCCTGTTGTAAAGAAGGCTAATTCACAGAGCCAAGTTGATCCAAACGTTGATAATGATGTGCTTAGAATACAGTAAATATTATCGCATATTATAATTAAAATTCGTCCAGGAAAAAATAGCAGATTATTATTGAATTCAGTGAAAGGTTAAAATTAGGGCTTTTAATGATTAATTTAATTTTAATCGTTAACTTTTGAAAACTTAACGATTAATTAATCGTTAAATTCGATTAAAGCCAAAAATTTAAATTTATGACGTCATAAGTAACATTTATTAAACGTTCTTGTTGAAAATCTCAATAACACTGGAATGTCTCCTTTATATGTCATATTTTAACCCACTACGCAAAAAGACAAGTGTGTTGACATTATTTGGTTCAAGTGATGAGCGTGTTTAATTGACAATATAACCAGCCGAGCTGAACAATCATTCACATGGAACTGAGGTAACTGGTATACACAAAACGGTCCGGCAAGGAATGACATTAACGGATATCGGTGTTCATTAAGTTTCCACCATTGTAGAAGGTTAATGGATTCGGGAACTTTCATCTCCATTTTGCAACGCAGTAATTCATCAGTAGAGCTGTCTTCATTTTCTGTCTCTGGGTCAGACTCCATTACTGCCATTAGCTTAATACGCGTTTCATTTGGTTTGATAAGTAGGTGAAGCGTTAGAACCATGGTAGGCAAACTTTATCTACATTTTGAACATTCCCGTCAGTCAATAGCTTAACACCAAAATGTTCGTGTAATCGTCAGGAAATTTATTATTTTTCGGCCGCTATTTTTTAATTTAAAAAAAAATTTTATGACTTCCAATAATTTTTAAGTGATGGGCCGATTAATCGTTAAAAATTATTTAATCGTTAAAATGTTTTAACGATTAATCGAGACATTAATCGTTAATTTCCGCAGCCCTAGTTTAAAATTATTATTTTTTTAAATAATAGTTTTTAGCCAACTGAAAACATTTGTTTGCCTGGGTTGGGGAGAGGCTAAATTGACAACACTTCAAGAGGTCTATATGCTTTTTCTGTAGGTTGGGGACAGGGGTGCACACGCCCAGAGGTAAAATCTGAAACACTTTCAATGTTTTGTTTGCAATAGAGTAGTAAAATTTAATATTGCTAAACTTTAAGTTTTAAAAAAGTGCTTTTAATTTTTGAAAAAAATATATTGTGGAATTGGGTATGGTACATCTGTTTTAGAAAGTTTAAAGTCTTATTGAATTTCTTTTTTATTTCACCAAATGACAGCTATTTTGGATTGGGTAGATAAAAGACAGCTAGAATACTATTGTTTTAAAAATATTTAAGTGCTAAAAAACACGAATCCGAATCACTTTCGGAACCATCAAATTGTCTAAAGATCCCAATCAACAGTTCATTCATTGTTTTCAATATCTGATCAGAATCTCTGTGAATGCACAATATGCATTGAATTCAAGTTTGTGATGCACTAAGGTTCAAATCTCATAGATAAAAAGGGTGGTACGCCGTGTTAATGAGACGGAAAAGACTAATACATTAACCATCAGCAGGCCTCACAATTTGGGGGGGCATTCGTCACCTCGACGCCTCCTCCTCCACGGTGGTCGTGTGGCAGCGCGCTCGACTGGTGTACCAATGGTCACGGGTTCGAATCCATGTCAATTAGCAAGGATTTGTTCCCGGGGCCTAGGGCGTCCCTGAGTCACCCAGCTCCGAATGGGTACCTAACACCAGTTAGGCGGCTGGGTAATGCGTGGAACCCACAAAGCCGTGGCCTGCGAACGCTGCATCACTTGCCAACAGATCATCTCTCATGGTCTGTGGACGAAATTATCTTCTGCATAGAAGGAGCTTCTGTATTGATAAGATAAGATAAATTGAACAGAAGTAGAGAAGACCAAAATACTAGAAACGTATGAAACTAGCACAAAATGATATGACAAGCTTGACTAGATCCACTGTGTGTGATTGACTGCCGCTTGCAGTCTTGGACTAACAGTGCAGCCAGCCACGCGTGTTAAAATAAACAATTGTATTTGCTATAATGTTCATCTAGCTACGCTTAAATCAGCACCTGCATGAATGAAAAGACACGGACAAAAATGGAATAGAAAAAATCTCAATATTGGCTTGTCGTGGCTGGTGTTATATCAATTCTTTTCAACGTCTCATTCGGCAAGGGAGCAATTGATCTTGTTTCAATTCATTATTGATGCAGGAATCAATAACTCGACATTTACGGGATTTTTTAAAATTATCACTTAACAAAGTGTCATGTTAAAAGATCCTATTAACAAAATTATCAGTGATGTGTAAACGCCGTCGATTAGTGGTACACATGAAACCTGATCAAGTGGTTTGACAAGTCTTGGTGGTGTCTTGTTCTATGAATGGCATTGTACGACTGTGTTGCTATTTAGGTACAGTTGTATTATTTATTGATTTGACGGTGGATTATCATTAAGCTGTTGGGATTAGAGTAGATGTTTGATTAATGTTGCTAAACTTAATCGACATGTCGTTAATGCAGTGGCGTCACTAGCGGTTAAGTGATGTTGACCGTGCCGGTTACACCCTATTATTCTCTATCTATGGCGGATTAAGGGGGGTTGCTGATTGGGCTAAAGCAAAAGGCCCCCAATGATTTAAGGGCCCCAAACTCAGTGGCGTCACTAGGGGGTGCGGTGGGCGCGGGCCGCCCCGGGTGACACCATCAGGAGGGTGACACCAAATGTAAAATTCTGTATTTTCCCGTTATTTGGCACTGGAAAACTTGGAGGAGTTCTATGGGTTCAGTCGTGAGGGGGTGACACCATGAGCTACCGGCCCGGGTGACACCAACCCTAGTGACGACTATGCCCAAACTTATTATATTGTATAATAAAGGTGGCTAGATATGGCCCCGGGTGGGATTGCAGCCAGGGGCCCCGTGCAATCTTAATCCGTCCCTGTTCTCTACGCAACAACAAATACATACACGCTCTTCACGTCTGGAATTCGAGTGTGGAATGTGTTGCCATATTTAACTAGGAAATCCAACACACTATCAACATTTAAAACTTTAATAAAAATGCAAGACTAGATAGCAAATAGAAAAATGAAAATTAAAAAAAAAGCAATAACAAGTTTAAATTGTTAAAATTTCTTGCACCCGAGCTCTCACTTTTTAAAGAACTATTTGCCACAACGTCATATCAGGTTGTATCTGATAATGGTGAAGAACAAGAGTGGCAGCTCTAAGCCTGGTATCAGAACACAGAGTGCTTGCAATAATAGACCCAAACGAACTGATGCCTCAATAGGCATGCAGTTGGTTGGTAATTTATGGACATTGGTCGCCGTTTGAAAAAAGTTTCTCCTTCTTTATTCGCATATAATCGCACATGAAACAGAAAGAAAACAAAATCCCAAGAGATATAACAAAATATACACAACATCTCACTTTCCCATTTTTTAGAGAATTTGTGTACCCAAATAGCGTAACTCTACGACTGTTCTATATAAAATATGGCTTGACATTTGCTATCTCCTGACGTCATTTACAATGCCAAGATTTAATTGGAAGAAAAAGCGGATTACATATTTTTTGGTGGGGGATGGGGCAAGTCATTGACCAAAAAAACCTCCCAAACTGCGGTAAAGTAGAATGATAGAGGCCACATATTTTAACATTAGAGCTTGGTACACAATTGTAATTGAACTATTTGTATGGTCATTAGCCTGCATTTTCATGCGGCATTAACTGATAAAAGTTTCATTATCATGCATTGCACGTTTATTCCTTGTTATTGGTCGGCTCCATGGAGTTTATAATGATTTTTAACGTTTTTAGAATAATTATATCTGTTATAAAAAATATCAATGTATGAAAAAAAATCGAGGGGGACAATTTAAAGAAACTGAAAATTTGTTTGCATAGCACAGTTTTATAAAATTGAATACAAAATACACAAACAAATTGTGCAATGAAAACAATAAATTTGAGCTTTATATTCAAACTAAAACTACAACATACGTTTTGGCTAATGCCTTCATCAGTACATAACATAAAATAGGTACTTACATAAGTAATATTTAAATATAAAATTGAACAGCTTTCTGGTGGTGGTTGTAACAAAATGCTTGAAAGAGGAAAATTTAAATGTTGACTTATTTACTGAACTGTTCAAAGTGGTCACAATTTTAGCCTATCTTGCTTTTTAAAATGATGGCTCTGAATGTCTTGTGTGAACAGTTGCAACAACTAAACAATGCTCGGTACATGCATAAACACTTACTCTTTGGCTCGTTAGTCAATGGTAGCAAATATCCGAATACATAAAACACGTTGATGGTCACATTTAGCCACACTGTATGCACTGACTGTTTGATTCAATCATTCATTGATAGCATGTTCTGGTACACTTACTCAAATAAACATTATATGTTCTTTACTGTTAAATTGTTATCACCCAAGAATCGCAACCAAATCCACTGATATTTACGAATTAATACAATTAATACAAGTATGTTGGATGTTTCGTTAGAACTCCAAAACAAGCCATGATACCATTCACTTGAGAGAAGTTAGCACAAGTTACCCTTGAGCCTAAGGCAACACTTCAAGTTGGCGTATGGGAACCAGCTGAGAAGTTTTTGATCCAGGGTACATTGTGCAATGAACCGAGACGTGGAGAATGATAGTTTTGTAAATGGTTCATTGAACATAGTATCAATGGACTAAAACCCCCGATTGAACATATGTAAAAGATCGTGCCTCAATGAATATTTAAGAAATGGCTATTTGGTATAAGAAGGTATTAATGAATGTAAAAGATACAAGTAAAATTGATTAAATATAATACCCATACACAGTGCTTTTTTTTGGGGGTAAAAAAATTAGGTGCCGGTACTCAATGATGGATTGCCTAACTTTTAACTACCAGTTCGCAATTCGATGCAAGCTAAATGACAACTTCAAAGATACTAAATGTCTAAATGTCTAAATGTCTAAAACAATTTTATTTTATAATTAACCAATAATGATAAACGTTAAAATACAAGAAAAGTAATAATTTTTTCCCACTTTGAAAAAGGTGCCGGTACGCCGTACCGGTTCGTACCGTCACAAAAAAAAGCACTGCCCATACATAATGCTAACAGTGCCTACATAATTAACATTACATGAGCAATGAGCAGGTTAAGACATTTGAGAGCTTTTATCTTATTCCCCCTAATGTTTGTTTTCAAAAGTCTTATAAAAGATGTGTTCAACCGAATGTATAAAAAATGTAAAAGACATGACCCCTACGTGCACGCTCGCGCACACACACAAAAATCACAAATCCACTCACACATATACACACTAATACACGCACACAACGCATCCATTCACAAATACAGTCACACAGGCGCACAAGCACGCGCATATTATGGGAATCGGTTAGCCAGTTAGAAAAATCATGTAAAGTAAAATACTCAAAAGAAACAGATGTCATTTCTAAATTTATCCTCTAAGTTGACTTTAATTCAAAAGCATTCATCCAACAGACCAGTGTACAACTAATTGATTCATTGTACGGCTTATGTACACTGACGGCTTATGTCATTAGAGATCTTTCTTCTATAAGCTTTTATGAAAAATGACGCCAAGGGTGACTTAATTTTTTTTCCCGCTTGTAACCATTTGATAAATAATGAAATGAATTAGGTTAAAATTGTCCCGGAAATAGGTCTGTAAATGTTGTCTTAATGACAGGCTAAATGTAAAAACTCGTTATTACACTCACATGGCGGCTAATTATTTTTAGATTGACAGCATCTTAGTATCTTTTTTTCGTGATTAATTTCAGCATCTTTCTGATTTTTTTTAAATTCTATTTTTAAAAAAAAATAAAGTCTAAAAGCTGAACACAACACATTTTCGCTGAATGGATCTTCATTGAGATTTTAAAAAACGTCTAAGCTTTTAGCCTTTGACATCTTGGTGAATCTCTTACAGCAGTGGTCCCCAACCTATGGTCCGCGGAGAGTTGCACCTGAGAGTGAATCTACGCATTGTATCGTTCACAGGGAAATGTTGGCAAGACGAAAAATGTCACCAGACTTTAACAGTGTATTGATTGATGTCGTTAAAGTTTTTAACCACATCAAGGCACATGCCCTTAACTCACGCCTGTTTGAGCAGCTTTGTGAGGAGATGGACGCAGAGCACAGATGCCTCCTTTTGTACACAGAAATAAGATTGTTGTCCAGAGGAAAACCGCTAGAGTATTTGAATTACGAGAGCCATTGCAAAGACTTTTCTCAGAAAAGAAGTCGATGCTGGCAGCACATTTCAGTGACAAGGTATGGGTCCCAAAACTTGTTATCCGTGTGACATATTCAGCTAGCTCAATGAACTCAATCTGTCCCTTCAAGGGAAAATGACAACTGTTTTAAAGTTGGCTGACAAAGTAGCTGCATTTAAAGCCAAACTGGAGTTGTGGGAACGGTGCTTGAACAAAGGCATTTTGGATATGTTTCGTTCAAACATTAGCGGAAATTCTAGGCGAGACTTAGCCTGAGCACTCTTTGTCCCAGTTGGTGCACGATCACCTGTCTTTGCTTTTAAAAGAGTTTGAGCGCTACTTCCCAACCACAAAAGAACCAAGAACTGGTAGGGAATGGATCCGTGACCCATTTGTCAACAAACCAGGCAAATCTAGCAGGACTGTGCAATTAGGATTTCAACTGCATGAGATTGCAAATGACGGTGGCCTTCCAACTACTTTGTAGAAAACGACCCTTTCAGTCTTCTGGATTAAAGTCATGGCGGAATATCCTGAGATTGCCACCAAAGCAATTGAAGCCCTATTGCCATTTCCGACATCCTATCTGTGTGAAGCGGGGTTTTCTGCAGTGGCAGCAACGAAGACAAAACAACGGAATAAAATGGACATAAGCAGCACACTTCGGGTTTCATTGTCTCCCTTTACCCTCAGATGAAATCGTCTCGTTACAGAGAAACAAGCTCAGGGTTCTCATTGATTTCACATTCTAATAAATTAAAATATTAAATAATGTTTAATTCGTTTTTTGTGTAACTGTATTTTATTTAGATGGCATGTTTAAGTACAATTAAATTAAAACTATAAAATTAAAACAATCTAAAATACATGTATAAACAATCAACGCAGCCGCACCCCCCCCCCAGGTTACTGGGCCGCGGTGCACCACTGTCTTACAGTATACCAATATGCCATCATGGCGTGGAAGTCTTATGCAGGTACATTCGTGCAGTCTATGGTGAAATTAAGAGGACCCTGGGCCACAAGACGGTACCGGGCATCAAGGGACGTGCCACAGTCTTCCTTTAATTCTCTGATTGTTTGTGAATGGATGAGGCTTGTTTAGAAGTAGAAGTAGATTCTATAGATACCTCAACTTACGTAAACTTAAGTTTGTAATGGAGATGCTCATACTTAGCGATCTGATCAAAAAGAAGAATTCGCAGTTTCATCAATCAAGTGTTTAAAATTAAAGGAAAATCTAATAAAATTATATTTTGTCATTTATCCTCCCCACCCCCAACCTTTAATCTGTTAATCTTATAAAGCCTTTGCTTAACTTTCTCACTTCTTATATTTTGTCATTTATCCCCCCCACCCCCAACCTTTAATCTGTTAATCTTATAAAGCCTTTGCTTAACTTTCTCACTTCTTATATTTTGTCATTTATCCCCCCACCCCCCACCCCCAACCTTTAATCTGTTAATCTTATAAAGCCTTTGCTTAACTTTCTCACTTCTTATATTTTGTCATTTATCCCCCCACCCCCCACCCCCAACCTTTAATCTGTTAATCTTATAAAGCCTTTGCTTAACTTTCTCACTTCTTATATTTTGTCATTTATCCCCCACCCCCAACCTTTAATCTGTTAATCTTATAAAGCCTTTGCTTAACTTTCTCACTTCTTATATTTTGTCATTTATCCCCCCACCCCCCACCCCCAACCTTTAATCTGTTAATCTTATAAAGCCTTTGCTTAACTTTCTCACTTCTTATATTTTGTCATTTATCCCCCCACCCCCCACCCCCAACCTTTAATCTGTTAATCTTATAAAGCCTTTGCTTAACTTTCTCACTTCTTATATTTAGCATCGGCTTAAGAAACGTTGATACAGCTATGTTTCCATTTTCATGTGATCCTAAGGAAATCTTTATCAAGACATTTTCGAGGGAGTTGTTGAAAATATCTGCTATATCTATCTGTTTGACGTACTTATCAAGGTTTCCTGGGCTTCGTCCTTGAACCCGTCTATCTTGAAACAGACGAGGGGGGGAGTGTTACGTTTGTTGAAATGTGCAGGGGAGCCGGGGGTATATCACGGTGGGCAAGTGAGGTGGGTTTTTTTACAAATAAGAGGGGGGAGGGAGAAGCAAAGTGGGAGTGGGGTGGTGATACCGTAACCGGAGTCGGTTACACTGCTGCGCGTGCTCAGGGGGTCTTCTGCTTGGACCGCAGCAAATCTACAAACTTTATTGTAGCATGGCCAGTCAGAGAGAACGCACGCTGTTCACCACGTTACGGGCAGCATGTCGTTGGACAGTGTTGCTACTGGCAGTGGTCATCCCAGTCGTGTCACAAGAATCAAACACTAAATACAGTGATGTGGCAGCGGCGTTTGACGCTGACGAAGTTAGTGAAGTTATAGAGAAGACGTTACTCTGCAATGATAACCCAGCCGTTGCTGTAGCCGTGGTCAGAGATGGTGAAGTAAGTAATGAACATTTTAATTAGACTCTAAGTTAAAGCGTTTTAAGTAAAAATTGTTTTATTTCGCTAGAAGTTTGCCCTTTTATTGTTACTTACAGTAGTGATAATTAGGTGCACAAGATCCTTTGTTTCTTTAATAATTTTTTTTGGCACAGTGAAAGCTACAGTTTTTATTTTTTTATAATAATATTTTTTACAATAATTTAATATTGATTTTGTGTAGTAATACATATTTCGTCAAAAGAAGTAAACAAATATAGTGATATTAATTTTTAATTTCAAAATATGTTTATAACAAAAAGTATATTTTGCTATTTTATTTACTTGAGCACCAACATCGCAAAGATAAGCGATATTGTCACACCACTAGTCGCGACCTACAAAAACAACATGTTGAAAGGCTATAAAGTTTCTCATAGCACAAAAGAAGAATAAAAATATTATAATTGATGTTTGAGAGTGGGGACTGAAATCTCTCAATAAACAAAGTGTTGACCCAGTGTTTATACACTTCAGATGGAGACAAGGGTCGATTTTTTTTTAATTCCTGGTCCGACAAATGTGTGGCCATTGCTTATGTCCCTTATGCTCATACATGCCTATAAATTTTAAGTGGTAAAATTTTAGTGTTTCGTCTTCGGGGAGGTTATACTTTTACCTATAGAGATGGATACAGGGTCTAAGAATAATTCCTCAATAACCCTTCTTAAAAAAAACAATAACAACGTTTGTATTGAAAGTAAAGAACATAAATTTATCAATAGAGGGTATGTGCAAAGTTTACTAATTGTGTTGTGCCATATAATGTGTATACAACATTAACATGTTACTTGTATTTATATAATTTATTTTCCTTCAAAAATTAAATAGGCTACAAAGCATTCGTCCAAATAGTACACAGAGGATTAGAACAATACTTAGAGATATGTGGTCCTAAATGGCCCGTTTTGTAAGGAGAGTTAGCACTAATTGGGTTAGCCCTGGTTTAATTGGGTGTGTCATATCATTGATATGGCTCCAGACACAAGGAAAATAAAATGAGGAAGTCGGATCTACCATAAGTTCTTGTTAACTGTTATTAAAGAGTCTGATTTAAAATAATTGCTGGTTCACTGATTGCCGTACATAAAACGTTACCTTGACGGTTTTAAATGCGCTGATATATTAAAATTTAACTGTTTAGTTGTTGGAACTTGAAACATTTGAAGTTCATTGAGTCCCAACATAACATCACACTTCTCACATGATTTCAGCTGTCACAATTGTTAATCTCTAGTAAGGGAAACATAAGGAAAAGTAAAAAGGCAAACTAAAATCTCTTTGAAGTAAAATAGTGAAAGTTGTTTTAAAATGTCTTTCTCCTAAGAATGAAACGAAATTACCAAAAAATTTATTGTTAATAAATACCGTCCTCATCCCAACTCTTATCTCTAAATAGCTACTTTTATTCTATTCATTTTTTTCTGCATTATGCAATAATGTTTAATATTAACATGCTTTATTTAAAACAATGATGTCATTAAGACTATGTGAATTTTAAAAAAAAATTTTTTTTGGGGCTAAATAAATAAGCCTTAAATGGTGAAACAAGAACAAAATATGAATTTTGTTCCAAATATGTAACGAAAACTTATTTTTTTTAATTATTATTTTTTATAGTTATTTTCATCATTGCTATAACCTATACTGTCCTACACTAACTTTTGTCTTGCCTTAAAGCTCAAATGTATTTCTCGTCTCACACACCCCACCCGCTCCACTTTCTTTTTAAATCCCTTATATTAACTTCGCGGCCGTCTCTGTCGTCATCTCATGGGCGGGCGGGCGGAAAAACAAAAGTCAAAAATGACCCACTTAACGTGATCCGATCGAGCTGAAATTTGGCACACGGACCCGTCTCACCTAACAATGCATCGTATCAAAATTTCAGATCGATCGAACGTACCGTAATTAAATTAATGCATTTTTTAGTTTATCCTTATATGAGGTATGTAATTCAAATTCACTGTTTGTTATTGTTTTTTTGTCCACGTGAAAGTTTGAGTTGACGCGTTGAGGCGACCCATCGAAGCACCGGTGTGCTTTTGTTTACATTTTACGTGTCACCTGAGCTCGGTCAAGCGAATCGGAGACCAGACTTTTCCCCTCTCCCCCCACCCACCCCACCCCCCCCACCCAGGGTTATGAAGCAATGATGAGTTAAGACAGATTCAGTCAGTAAATGTTTGTAGCGTTTGAAAATAATCAATACTGTTAGTTATGTCTCATATATAAGGGATTTATAGTCAAAAACTTTGTTTTTAAATCCCTTATATTAACTTCGCGGCCGTCTCATGGGATGGGCGAGCGGAAAAACAAAAGTTGAAAATGACCCACTTCCAGTGATCCGATCGAGCTGAAATTTGGCACACGGACCCGTCTTACCTAACAATGCATCGTATTAAAATTTCAGATCGATCGATTGTACCGTAATTAAATTAATGCATTTTTAGTTTTTCCTTATATAACGTATGTAATTCAAATTCACGGTTTGTTATTGTTTTTTTCCCACGTGAAAGTTTGAGTTGACGCTTTGAGGCGACCCATCGAAGATCCGGGGTGCTTTTGTTTACATTTTACGTGTCGCGCTGAGCTCGGTCAAGCAAATCGGTGACCAGACTTTTCCCCTCTCCCCCTCCCCAGGGTTATGAAGCAAAGTTGAGTTAAGACAGATTCAGTCTGTATGTTTGTCGTGTTTGAAAATAATCAATACTGTTAGTTATGTCTCATATATAAGGGATTTATAGTCAAAAACTTTGTTTTTACGGGTTTGTTTTATTAAATCCCTTATATTAACTTCGCGGCCGTCTCATCATCTCTGTCTTGGGCGGGCGGGCGGAAAAAGAAAAGTCGAAAATTACCCACTTCCAGTGATCCGATCGAGCTGAAATTTGGCACACGGACCCGTCTCACCTAACAATGCATCGTATCAAAATTTCAGATCGATCGACGTACCGTAATTAAATTAATGCATTTTTAGTTTATCCTTATATGAGGTATGTAATTCAAATTCACTGTTTTTTATTGTTTTTTTCTTCCACTTCCACGTGAGATTTTGAGTTGACGCCGACCGTCGTGCCGACACCCCCTCACGTCCCACCCCCCGTTATTAAAGACAAGGGACATCACTCTGTGTACGTCTGTAAATTTTTGTAGAGTTGGAACATAATCAATACTTTTAGTTCTGTCTCATATATAAGGGATTTATAGTCAAAAACTTTGATTTTACGGGTTTGTTTTTTAAATCCCTTATATTAACTTCGCGGCCGTCTCATCATCTCATCATCTCTGTCTTGGGCGGGCGGGCGGAAAAAGAAAAGTCGAAAATGACCCACTTCCAGTGATCCGATCGAGCTGAAATTTGGCACACGGACCCGACTCACCTAACAATGCATCGTATCAAAATTTCAGATCGATCGATCGTACCGTAATTAAATTAATGCATTTTTAGTTTATCCTTATATGAGGTATGTAATTCAAATTCACTGTTTGTTATTGTTTTTTTTTCCACGTGAAAGTTTGAGTAGACGCGTTGAGGCGGCCCATCGCAGCAACGCGGCGCTTTTGTTTACATTTTACGTGTCACGCTGAGCTCGGTCAACGTGGGGTGGGTGTTTGGTATAAAAATTAAAGATTTCTAATTTAGAAGGCAAAAGAGAGATCTATAAGTGAGAGAATGAGTGAACCGCATATGTTAAACCTCATAAGCGCCCGCCCCACCTTTTTAGTCATATTAAATCGAAGTACTTGAACTAATAAGTTTTAAATTATTTTCTTCTTTTTAGTCCGCTTCTAAAAACGTGGTCTTAAAAATCTTTTTTTTTAACTTCTATTTATTCTTCTCTAAAACACTTAAGAACATGTGTAATAAAAGGCGTTCTGTCCTGTCCTCGATAGTGATTGGTCCCTAAAACACATATGACTCCTACAGCCAATCATATTGAACACGTTTATGCGGACGTTCAAAACGAGTTTTTTTGGTGCAATATTTCTTCCAAGACTTTATTTTGAGTATTATGCCCTCTGGGATTTATAGTCAAATATTCTGTTTTTACGAGTTATTTATTTTAACTATAATGAATAGTATTTTTGACGTGATGCACATGTATACGGTCGAGACGGCTGTTGGAGGGGATTTAGAACATGCCACCGAACGGTGGCGGAACTTCCTTGGACGGGCTTTGTTGCTCGTGTGTAATAGGTAATAAGTTCAGCCTCCGTTGTTTATATTATGAAACAATGTGTGTTGTTAGGGTGGTGATATCTCGGTCGGTATGCGTGTGAAGCAACTTGGTGGGTAGTGGTGCGAGGGGGGCAGTGAGTACGTGAATGGCTCATCAAAAGGTTTGTAGTTTCTAGGGACATGATTTTAGGGTTTTGGTTTATGAGTGTGAAGTGTGGCTTGTTGTTTGTCATGTACATGGTTTGGTGCCACTTCTGTGGTTAGATGTCAGTAATGTTGTTGTGTTGAATTAAATATTTTATGAGACGTAACTAGATATAAATATATATATATATAAATGTTTATTTTAATCCTAACCCCATTTCCATTGTTGAGCCATCAAGTTATTTAATACGGTTTTATTTGTTTTGTGCTATTTTTAGTTGCCCTTCTTTTTATCAGTGAAATATCGCGTATGGTTTTACAAAACTGTTTTGCTGAGTTTTTTAACACTTGATTTAAATCGGCTAAGAGGTAATGGCATATCAGAGGTAAAATACGATGAGGCATCTTCTCCATAAAGATAAGCCGAGCGTCAATTATACGTTGATATGTGATCATTAAGATAATGGGAAAGGAAGGCAGACCGCGTATTTTTTCCAAGACCATGTGTGTTATGGGGGGCGCAATAATATATTATGTGATTATTGTTTCAACAAAGGTGAAGAAGAGGGCATAATTTAAACAAGTTTTATTCTTCAAATTTAAATAACGAAAGGTAACTGTAATTTAAACATGATTTACACTACAGCTTTAAATAACGAGACGTAATACTAATTATAGAAACATGTTTCATTCCACAACCTTTACTTTAAAGCGAGACATAATGTATAAATAAAGTGAAATACAAAAGAAATTGATTGCGCAATCTCGATAATTTTAAAGATCGTTTGTTACCTTTTCCACTCTAATAGTGGTGGGAGATTTGATGGGTCGTTCAAATTGTTCAGGTGATCATTCATACATTTTAATTTGATTTAGCATTTTATCCAGTCTACAGCATTTATGACCCGTCAAAACGGCCCCGTTTTGACAGGTGTCGTTTTGACCGGGGCCGTTTTGATAGGGGCCGTTTTGACGATGCAAAATGTGTCGAGACCGTTTTGTGGGTTAACCCACCGCCAGTAACCGCCACCATTAGTAATCACCGGTTCAGTTAAATTTGAATTTTTCTATATTTTTATGGCTTCATTTTCGGCCATTGCATAGTTAGTTCATGTGAAGAAAAACCAGTGTGAAATATTCTTACTGTCAAAACTAAAATAAAAGAGTATATCTAGTACATAAGATATGTTATTTATTAATTTCAAAAATTCAATCTTGGAACTCATTAAGTGTTTTAGTTAAAGGTTAACAACAACAGCAACAAAAAAAAGAAACACACAAAAAAAAACGCTAATTAAATTGTTTTTTGTTTGCTCTTCTAACAGATTTCATTTTAAAGTCATGTCTCATAGAAACCGTGTCATACATGCACCACAAAATTTTGTTAATAAATCTTTTATTGACATTTTATATACATTCTTCTAACACAGCCTTTTAAAATAATATAAATCTCTATTTCCAAGGTCCTGCTCTCTAAGGGATTTGGATCATTTGGTTTGGACAACAAAAAGCCAGTGACGAATTCCTCGGTTTTTGGGATCGCATCAGTGTCAAAACTGTTCTCCGCCACTCTACTTGTCAAACTGCTTTATGAGAAAACAAAGTGAGGCCGTTTTTACAGGATTTTAAGTACAATTTTAAATGTTAAAAATCTAAAGAACAACAGAGAGTAGAACTCCAACATAATGGTAAATCACTTGTTAAACATCTTACAAAAGATTATATAATATTTAATTATGGTTTAAAATTAACCCTCTAACACAATGGATGCATTCTCTCTGTTTCTAAACAAATATTCTGTGATGTATTTTTCCCCAGTCTCACTGTGGATTCTCCTATCAGACTGCTTCTTGGAAAGTCATTCAACATGGCCGACCCTGTCCGCACAGCACAGGCAAGATTCACAGACTTATTGGCTCATAAAATGGGGATACCCGACTACAATCGTCTGAGATTTGATCCAAACCTTACAAGAGAAGCTCTGCTAGAGTAAGCATATAATATTCATCAAAGTATTTTCTTTTTAATTTAATATATAAAATCAAATTGTAAGAAATGTTGTTTAATAAATTAATTTATTTTAATTTAACTACAAAATGGCTTTTAATATAAATTGTACAATTTTCGTGATTTGCGAACAATACTGTATCCATGTAACAAAAAACCTTTGAAGAGGGCACAAAGTATAGAGTGTGGATGTTAAAAGTCTGACAGGATCAGGGATTGTGCGAACTAATTGGTTGGATTAAATTAGAGAGAGAAAAAAATAATTTCAGAGGAGAAAATTGGAAGAAAAGGAAAACTTGTTTGGCTGATGTAACACATTAAAGAAATGATTGAAGTTTATAGAGGCTAGGCCAAGAAAGCAGTATGGTTATAGGGAGACAATGAAATTACTGTTAAAAGGACACAGAGCCATTTTACAAAAATAAAATAATATGTGACAGTAAAAACAATGAAAACTTGTTGAAAAAAATGATTAAATTTCAAAATTCATATTTTTAAATCCAAATTCCAGCCGGCTCCAGTTTCTACAAACAAAGGACCAGTTTCGTGTGAAATACTACTACAGCAACATCATGTATGGGTTGGTGAGCCGAATTTCCGAGATGATTGGTGGCAAGACTTGGGAGGAACTTGTAGATGAACACCTTTTGAAGCCATTGGGAATGAAGAGCTCTACTTTTGCCTCAGTGGTAAACTTTGACAGAGAAGATATGGTGATTCCCTACGCTTTTTCAGAGGACCAGTTGGTTCCAGTTCATTCTGAGTTTTCTAGGTATGCTTTATTTTTTAATTTTACCTTTAAATATTATATTACCATCTCTTAAAGGTGACTAATTTAAAGGTATTCATTATGAAGTTTCCTTTTTATACATAACCTATTTTAGTTTAATTTGGGAAATAATGAATTACCAATTAATGTCCAAACCCAGGAGGTGGGCACAGTTATCTGGTTCAGGTTCAGTGATGACAAGTGCTGATGACATGGTCCATTGGATGAACTTTCACTTGTTTGAAGGCAAAAACTCACAAGGAAATCAAGTTGTAAAGGCTGAGCACATGGCAGAGATTTACAAAGGACGATTCTTTGTAGGATCAGAAAAAGGAAAAGAAACAAGATTATCAAAGTTTCCTGTCACGTGCACTGATGAAATATATGCC
Organism: Ampullaceana balthica; assembly: GCA_944989445.1. Taxonomy (NCBI): domain Eukaryota; kingdom Metazoa; phylum Mollusca; class Gastropoda; family Lymnaeidae; genus Ampullaceana; species Ampullaceana balthica. The sequence continues at coordinate 775,020 of CALYLW010000336.1, read as the reverse complement.
TTTGGAATTAGAAGGGGATTCTATCGAGGTATTAATGCTGATTTAGCCTTAAGTATTTATATACTGCAACTGCAAAATTTTCTAATGACAAATTAGTACCTTGTCCTTTGATCCATTTTATTTTAAAAATTTCTAAAATTAAATGTCTTTGTTTTTTTGTTCTAGAGCTTTAGAACAGTAATTCACACTAGCATTGAGCATTCTAGCTGACAAGCTATAGTTTATAGAGTGCTTGATTTTTTAAAATTATAAAACTGTTTTTCTTAATGACATGCATTTTTCAATCCCTGTAACCTCCACAGGTTATGAACGACTAGTTCACACTGGCTCCACAATGGGTTACAGAGCTTACATGGCGCTCCTGCCTGAGCCAAAAATTGGAGTTTTCATTGCAATGACGGGGAAGGATGATGGATACATTTACCGTCATCCACTCCACATGTACCTGTTGGATAGGGCCCTGGGTGTGCAGTCATGGCTCAACAGTTCTACCATCTGTACATATCCTGAACCATGGGATAAGCGCTCTGCAGTATCTACTCCAAAACTGAATCCAAATGTTACATTGCAGTATGACAGTGGCCAGTATGAGGTATGAAGATTAAAGTTAAAGTATATTCAGTTTATTATCAATTATAAAATCTTACTTGTTTGCCTTTCATCATGTCACCATGGCAGCAGAAGAGTGGACGTGCCACTATGTCATTTGGATGTTTGCAGAAGGTTGGGGGGCATTATTTTTATGTGGTTGAGTTTGGAGCTCATATAAGCAGGTTTTATAAAATATTCCGTTTGTGTCTTTGAAAATAGTTTATTTGAGCTTTAGACTAGGTTTATGTGTGAAGACACATCTTCCTGTCTATTCTATAGAACTTCCATTTAATTACTCTTCTGAATTTCTCTAATAAGCTGTCTTGCTGTGTTGAGCATTGTACAAGTGCTCAGCTGTTCTTTGAATGTTCCTTGTTTGTGTGCTCTTTTATTTCCTGGGTTTTTTTTTGGTGTCCTAGTTCCCATTATAAGTTTAGCTTCAAAGCATTGGATCCGAGGATATTGTTTATTTTTAGGTGTATAAATTTTGTTGTTATGAGATGTAGGTTCTCAGCTACATGAAATATTAATTAGCAATCAAAGAAGATAACACCATTAAATTTACCGAAGAATATGAAAATCTCACATAGGTGGAATTAAACAGCTTAAGTAGCATTAAGTTTTGATTTGTAGTTACATTGTATTACAAAAACTCAACAGGGTTTGCAGAGGTCATTACATCACATCACATGATCTACAAGTACACAATAGTCTGCACCTAGTAATTTTTTAAAGCAGAGACATTGTGAAGAATGCTATGATTTTTTTCTGCAGCTATCAATGCGTTTGGCGTGTGTACTAAAGTTTTCTGATTTTCTTTTGTAAAAGAATTCAGTTAAAATCATTTTTTTAAAAATTGTGTTCATTTCAATTGTTGTCTAAACTACTTTAATTTTCTTTTAATTTTTTTATTCACAGGGTTTATACCACAATGAAATCTTTGGCTATGTGACTGTTACTTACAACAAGACTTATCAAGCACTTGTATTGTCTTATGGCTGGGGTGAATGGAGACTGTATTCTATCTCTGTTGGGACAATTGAGACATTTTATGCCAAAGGACTGGGGATTAATAATGTGTTTGATATCACACCAATTTACTTTGTGTCTGAGGACAACAAGACTATTGTAGCAATCAAAGCAACAGGTTTTATGGGTACCATACCACCAAAATTTTTAAAGATTATCAAGAAAGATAATGTTAAAAATGGTGTAGATGCCTTAGTACATTTAAACACTTGTATCTTTATCACTTTGACTATTTTAAATGTACACTTTTTATGAATATTGTGTGGATAAATCGTTTTTTTATACTTATGAAACAAATAATAAAGAAATTCATTTTAAACATTTTTTATCAATTTTTGAATTGTTTTGTTTTTTATATTGCTGTTTGGAAAATGTACTTCAATTTTGATGCTGGTAATTTTACCTACTCTAGAACATAATTTGTAATAAAATGGTGACTGATAATAAAGAAGTGTCAGGAAAGAGTGAGACGGAAGGTTTGACAGCCAAGGCTAGGGAGGTGTGGCAGATGGTGTCGTGATAGAAGAACTGAAGTCTGAAGGATCTTTGACGGATAGCTTGAGACTTGAGTGATGACAAGGTTGATATAGACAGCTGAAAACATGACTTGTGTGAGGTCAGTGGAAGTTTTTATTTTTTCCTGAAAATTTATATATAAAAAAAGTTACTTATTAATATTATCATAAATTATTAGGGATTTAAAACGAGAGGAATCATAAAAAAATTATAAAGTTCTTTTATGAAAAGAGTTGTTTTTTTATATAAAAAACTGATTTATACAGTAAAGAATAAGCTTGATTTTAAAGCCAAAGAAACTTCCCTATTTTAGTAAAAGATATGTAGATTGTAATTAAAAGATCAGATATCAGTAATTGTGAAGAATTTTTGAAATTTAAAAGAAAAAGATGTGTTCCTGTGATGGTGTATGTGTTCCTGTGATGGTGTATGTGTTCCTGTGATGGTGTATGTGTTCCTGTGATGGTGTATGTGTTCCTGTGATGGTGTATGTGTTCCTGTGATGGTGTATGTGTTCCTGTGATGGTGTATGTGTTCCTGTGATGGTGTATGTGTTCCTGTGATGGTGTATGTGTTCCTGTGACGGTGTATGTGTTCCTGTGACGGTGTATGTGTTCCTGTGACGGTGTATGTGTTCCTGTGACGGTGTATGTGTTCCTGTGACGGTGTATGTGTTCCTGTGACGGTGTATGTGTTCCTGTGACGGTGTATGTGTTCCTGTGACGGTGTATGTGTTCCTGTGACGGTGTATGTGTTCCTGTGATGTGGTGTATGTGTTCCTGTGATGGTATATGTGTTCCTGTGATGGTGTATGTGTTCCTGTGATGGTGTATGTGTTCCTGTGATGGTGTATGTGTTCCTGTGATGGTGTATGTGTTCCTGTGATGGTGTATGTGTTCCTGTGATGGTGTATGTGTTCCTGTGACGGTGTATGTGTTCCTGGGATGGTTTATGTGTTCCTGTGATGGTGTATGTGTTCCTGAGATGGTGTATGTGTTCCTGTGATGGTGTATGTGTTCCTGTGACGGTGTATGTGTTCCTGTGACGGTGTATGTGTGCCTGTGACGGTGTATGTGTGCCTGTGACGGTGTATGTGTTCCTGTGACGGTGTATGTGTTCCTGTGACGGTGTATGTGTTCCTGTGACGGTGTATGTGTTCCTGTGACGGTGTATGTGTTCCTGTGACGGTGTATATGTTCCTGTGACGGTGTATGTGTTCCTGTGACGGTGTATGTGTTCCTGTGACGGTGTATGTGTTCCTGTGATGGTGTATGTGTTCCTGTGATGGTGTATGTGTTCCTGTGATGGTGTATGTGTTCCTGTGATGGTGTATGTGTTCCTGTGATGGTGTATGTGTTCCTGTGACGGTGTATGTGTTCCTGTGACGGTGTATGTGTTCCTGTGACGGTGTATGTGTTCCTGTGACGGTGTATGTGTTCCTGTGACGGTGTATGTGTTCCTGTGACGGTGTATGTGTTCCTGTGACGGTGTATGTGTTCCTGTGACGGTGTATGTGTTCCTGTGACGGTGTATGTGTTCCTGTGACGGTGTATGTGTTCCTGTGATGTGGTGTATGTGTTCCTGTGATGGTGTATGTGTTCCTGTGATGGTGTATGTGTTCCTGTGATGGTGTATGTGTTCCTGTGATGGTGTATGTGTTCCTGTGATGGTGTATGTGTTCCTGTGATGGTGTATGTGTTCCTGTGATGGTGTATGTGTTCCTGTGATGGTGTATGTGTTCCTGTGATGGTGTATGTGTTCCTGTGATGGTGTATGTGTTCCTGTGATGGTGTATGTGTTCCTGTGATGGTGTATGTGTTCCTGTGATGGTGTATGTGTTCCTGTGACGGTGTATGTGTTCCTGTGACGGGGTATGTGTTCCTGTGACGGTGTATGTGTTCCTGTGACGGTGTATGTGTTCCTGTGACGGTGTATGTGTGCCTGTGACGGTGTATGTGTTCCTGTGACGGTGTATGTGTTCCTGTGACGGTGTATGTGTTCCTGTGACGGTGTATGTGTTCCTGTGACGGTGTATGTGTTCCTGTGACGGTGTATGTGTTCCTGTGATGGTGTATGTGTTCCTGTGATGGTGTATGTGTTCCTGTGATGGTGTATGTGTTCCTGTGATGGTGTATGTGTTCCTGTGACGGTGTATGTGTTCCTGTGACGGTGTATGTGTTCCTGTGACGGTGTATGTGTTCCTGTGACGGTGTATGTGTTCCTGTGACGGTGTATGTGTTCCTGTGACGGTGTATGTGTTCCTGTGACGGTGTATGTGTTCCTGTGACGGTGTATGTGTTCCTGTGACGGTGTATGTGTTCCTGTGACGGTGTATGTGTTCCTGGGATGGTGTATGTGTTCCTGTGATGTGGTGTATGTGTTCCTGTGATGGTGTATGTGTTCCTGTGATGGTGTATGTGTTCCTGTGATGGTGTATGTGTTCCTGTGATGGTGTAAGTGTTCCTGTGAGGGTGTATGTGTTCCTGTGATGGTTTATGTGTTCCTGTGATGGTGTATGTGTTCCTGTGATGGTGTATGTGTTCCTGTGATGGTGCATGTGTTCCTGTGATGGTGTATGTGTTCCTGTGATGGTGTATGTGTTCCTGTGACGGTGTATGTGTTCCTGTGACGGTGTATGTGTTCCTGTGACGGTGTATGTGTTCCTGTGACGGTGTATGTGTGCCTGTGACGGTGTATGTGTGCCTGTGACGGTGTATGTGTGCCTGTGACGGTGTATGTGTTCCTGTGACGGTGTATGTGTTCCTGTGACGGTGTATGTGTTCCTGTGACGGTGTATGTGTTCCTGTGACGGTGTATGTGTTCCTGTGACGGTGTATGTGTTCCTGTGATGGTGTATGTGTTCCTGTGATGGTGTATGTGTTCCTGTGATGGTGTATGTGTTCCTGTGATGGTGTATGTGTTCCTGTGATGGTGTATGTGTTCCTGTGATGGTGTATGTGTTCCTGTGATGGTGTATGTGTTCCTGTGATGGTGTATGTGTTCCTGTGATGGTGTATGTGTTCCTGTGATGGTGTATGTGTTCCTGTGATGGTGTATGTGTTCCTGTGATGGTGTATGTGTTCCTGTGATGGTGTATGTGTTCCTGTGATGGTGTATGTGTTCCTGTGACGGTGTATGTGTTCCTGTGACGGTGTATGTGTTCCTGTGACGGTGTATGTGTTCCTGTGACGGTGTATGTGTTCCTGTGACGGTGTATGTGTTCCTGTGACGGTGTATGTGTTCCTGTGACGGTGTATGTGTTCCTGTGACGGTGTATGTGTTCCTGTGACGGTGTATGTGTTCCTGTGACGGTGTATGTGTTCCTGTGACGGTGTATGTGTTCCTGTGACGGTGTATGTGTTCCTGTGATGGTGTATGTGTTCCTGTGATGGTGTATGTGTTCCTGTGATGGTGTATGTGTTCCTGTGATGGTGTATGTGTTCCTGTGATGGTGTATGTGTTCCTGTGATGGTGTATGTGTTCCTGTGATGGTGTATGTGTTCCTGTGATGGTGTATGTGTTCCTGTGATGGTGTATGTGTTCCTGTGATGGTGTATGTGTTCCTGTGATGGTGTATGTGTTCCTGTGAGGTGTATGTGTTCCTGTGACGGTGTATGTGTTCCTGTGACGGTGTATGTGTTCCTGTGACGGTGTATGTGTTCCTGTGACGGTGTATGTGTTCCTGTGACGGTGTATGTGTTCCTGTGACGGTGTATGTGTTCCTGTGACGGTGTATGTGTTCCTGTGACGGTGTATGTGTTCCTGTGACGGTGTATGTGTTCCTGTGACGGTGTATGTGTTCCTGTGACGGTGTATGTGTTCCTGTGACGGTGTATGTGTTCCTGTGACGGTGTATGTGTTCCTGTGATGGTGTATGTGTTCCTGTGATGGTGTATGTGTTCCTGTGATGGTGTATGTGTTCCTGTGATGGTGTATGTGTTCCTGTGACGGTGTATGTGTTCCTGTGACGGTGTATGTGTTCCTGTGACGGTGTATGTGTTCCTGTGACGGTGTATGTGTTCCTGTGACGGTGTATGTGTTCCTGTGACGGTGTATGTGTTCCTGTGACGGTGTATGTGTTCCTGTGACGGTGTATGTGTTCCTGTGACGGTGTATGTGTTCCTGTGACGGTGTATGTGTTCCTGTGACGGTGTATGTGTTCCTGTGACGGTGTATGTGTTCCTGGGATGGTGTATGTGTTCCTGTGATGTGGTGTATGTGTTCCTGTGATGGTGTATGTGTTCCTGTGATGGTGTATGTGTTCCTGTGATGGTGTATGTGTTCCTGTGATGGTGTAAGTGTTCCTGTGAGGGTGTATGTGTTCCTGTGATGGTTTATGTGTTCCTGTGATGGTGTATGTGTTCCTGTGATGGTGCATGTGTTCCTGTGATGGTGCATGTGTTCCTGTGATGGTGTATGTGTTCCTGTGATGGTGTATGTGTTCCTGTGACGGTGTATGTGTTCCTGTGACGGTGTATGTGTTCCTGTGACGGTGTATGTGTTCCTGTGACGGTGTATGTGTGCCTGTGACGGTGTATGTGTGCCTGTGATGGTGTATGTGTTCCTGTGACGGTGTATGTGTTCCTGTGACGGTGTATGTGTTCCTGTGACGGTGTATGTGTTCCTGTGACGGTGTATGTGTTCCTGTGACGGTGTATGTGTTCCTGTGACGGTGTATGTGTTCCTGTGATGGTGTATGTGTTCCTGTGATGGTGTATGTGTTCCTGTGATGGTGTATGTGTTCCTGTGATGGTGTATGTGTTCCTGTGATGGTGTATGTGTTCCTGTGATGGTGTATGTGTTCCTGTGATGGTGTATGTGTTTCTGTGATGGTGTATGTGTTCCTGTGATGGTGTATGTGTTCCTGTGATGGTGTATGTGTTCCTGTGATGGTGTATGTGTTCCTGTGATGGTGTATGTGTTCCTGTGATGGTGTATGTGTTCCTGTGACGGTGTATGTGTTCCTGTGACGGTGTATGTGTTCCTGTGACGGTGTATGTGTTCCTGTGACGGTGTATGTGTTCCTGTGACGGTGTATGTGTTCCTGTGACGGTGTATGTGTTCCTGTGACGGTGTATGTGTTCCTGTGACGGTGTATGTGTTCCTGTGACGGTGTATGTGTTCCTGTGACGGTGTATGTGTTCCTGTGATGTGGTGTATGTGTTCCTGTGATGGTGTATGTGTTCCTGTGATGGTGTATGTGTTCCTGCGATGGTGTATGTGTTCCTGTGATGGTGTATGTGTTCCTGTGAGGGTGTATGTGTTCCTGTGATGGTGTATGTGTTCCTGTGATGGTGTATGTGTTCCTGTGATGGTGTATGTGTTCCTGTGATGGTGTATGTGTTCCTGTGATGGTGTATGTGTTTCTGTGATGGTGTATGTGTTCCTGTGATGGTGTATGTGTTCCTGTGATGGTGTATGTGTTCCTGTGATGGTGTATGTTAGCAGAAATGCATTTAGGGTCACGCACGATAGATGGCACCAGTTGCATAGCTTGACCTTTTGCCGCCCGAGGCAGTCTCCAATTTGCTGCCCTTACTAAGCAGATAGTGCCATGGTTTTTATAAAGTAATAAACAAAAATAAATAATTGTAATTGAAAAAAAGCAAAGGTGGCGAAAATTTTACCATTGGATGCCATATTTAAGTAAGCAGCAATAAAGGAGGCCCGATAGGATGTTATTCCTATAAATACATATTTTATAAAAATTAAAATTACTTTTTTTAAAGGTTACTGAGGTTGCAGGTTCCCCAATGAGACAAACATATTCCAAATTTACACCAAAAAATTATGAACTAATTATTTTTTATAAACAAATTGTGTACATTAGTATGTAAACATATTATTTATAAATTTATTTTCCTAACTTTCATAGTAGAAAAATCGTGTATTATGCTATCAAAATTTAAATAATTTCTTATAATTTGTTCTATGGAAAATATTGCAAGATTTTTTGTCTTAATTTATACACTCATTGTAGAACGAAGATAATTTTTTTATCAACTTCAGTTTCGAGAAGCTCCTTTCACAACTAGCAACACTGATAACAATAATTTTTATAAAATTCTTAGCAAGATTACAATGTTGGTTACAGAAGTTTCCAATCTATACTACTGACACTACTGTATAAATTTTAATAAATCAAGGGAGCCTTTTCCTATATTTTTCCAATGCAATGCCTCTTTTTGTAGTGTAGGTACAGCCATAAAACCTGGGTCATTTTTCTTTCAATATGGATCTGTTCTTTATCAATGTCAATAAATCATTTATTTGACATTCAATTTCTTCATTTAGTAAGTTATATGGGATTATACACGAATATTTTCTTACAAGGTCATGCAACTGATCAAAGCGTTATTTTAATTCCTTTATAATTCTATCCATGGATTAAAACATTTCTCATTGTACTTCATGTTCTAAAGATAGGACAACTGATTGTGAATTTTCCTCAATCCTGTGTTTTTCCCTTCAAATTCGGCGTTCAGTCGATGTCTCCATCTCTTCACAAATTCTTTTGGCTACTATAACAGCTTTTTGTATTAGCACATCTCTTTGTTCCATGAAATGGGTTTGCAAAGAATTTAGTTTTATATGGCATTTGTGAACATTTAAGCCTTTTATTTGAAGGTATTTTTGAGCATCCCATTGGCGCGTGGAAGAATTTAAAAAATGAAAACAACTTTTCGATAGTTCCAAAAAATGTTAAGGAATCAATAGCAGTACAAGCTGCATGTAAACATGCCAGGTTAAAAGAATGATTTGTGCATGCTACAAACTCTGACGGAAGCATTATCGTAAGCCTTTCCTCTGCAATTTTTTGTATCTAAACATTTTCTAATTTCTTTAAAATCAGATTTGTGATTTCCTCAGCAGTTTTCCTTTATTTTCTACAAAGTAGATAAACGATTCTACAACTTTAACTCCGCTGACATCAATAACTCCGTATCTTTTAAGTTGACTAGTTTCATCTTTGTGAAAAATATCTGGAGTTCTGTCAAACATCATACAAACGTTTTTAGCTTGCTTTATTTGTCCATTATTGTTTTTCTCACTGCGCCTCTCAATAGGTCTATGAATTCATTTTGAATTATTTTCGACAAATAGAAGGCACTATATTTATTACCCATCTTAATTTGTACTAAATGTTCACATTTAGATCTACTGCGTTGTACTTAGTCAACAAGCTCTAGAAAATTTCCTCTTATTTTCAATTGAATTGATGTCTTCCTCATGAATACTTTCACGATGACCCCTCAACGCCAAATTTTGTTTTGCTAGGAATCTAATTATATCAGATATTGTGAGAATTTTCTATCATTTTTTTTCTCTTATTTCTTTATCAATATTCTGTTGTTGTCGTTTATCACATTTGCGCCTTGTCCAATTCTTCTAATTCCTTCCATTGGGAAAATTATCGAATGTGCAGTAGACTCAACTCGTGTTGACTTATTTTGAGATTAAATTTCCACTAGTTGTTAAAAACATTTTCCGTGTTAAAATTTGATTGGAAAAGATCACCAAACAGTAAACACGAAACAATATATAATTTTCTTCAATTGTGAATACACCAACCACGATCTTAACAAAGTTTCACCCAATAAGCAAAATTTTGAGAAAAAAAAACAAAAATCGCGATTAATCTTTCTTGTCAAAAATCGTAATAATTTTCAGTAAAATAGACTAATTCAAACTATCTAATCATTACTTTAATAGGATAGGCGTAACATTTTTTAGAGAATAAACGTATTTTAATGAAACACACAAATTTTGTTTGTGCTACTTAAATGGAAAAAAAAATACAAAAAAGAAATAATTAAATTTTAATACATTACCTTAGAATAATTTTCTGAAAACTGAAACAGTAATATAAATTACTACTTGCAAGTTAAACACAATATTTGAACCACCATGCCATGTATGTTCTTGTTCGCGTATCATTCTGTGCATGTTAAAATCCACGCAATAACTGTCGCGGCGATATTAATAGTATATTCGGTCCAGCGGTGATGTGTTCTTTGTGTTGTTTTCTTATCAAAGTGTCATCTGTGATGTATACCGCTTAATTTTCGAAACAAAGCGATACAATTATTTAGCGATTTTAAATTTCTTAACGGTTATGCGTTATTTATAGCAAACAGTAAGTAATAAAAAAATGTTGTGAGATTCCGTTAATTACGACTTGAAAGTACGAATATTTTATTTTCACCCGGGTGTTCCTCTTTCAAAAGAAAAAAAAGATGGTTGTCAGAAAGGGCTATACTTTTCAAATGCCCACAAATGCCGCCCCCAAAATGTGTGCCGCCCGGGGCGGACCGCCCCCACCGCCCCACCCCCTAGCTACGCCACTGGATGGTGCGTTGGCCAATCTGGAATTTGAAAATTGTAGTTGGTAAATTATGCAAAAGAAAATGCGATTTTCAACCTGAATTTATTTATTGTTTTTTGGGGGGGGTGGGGGCCAATGTCCCCTTTAAGCTGCGCGGCTGCGCAGATATCTGATCGACGTTGCGCAGCAGGTTTTATAGAATTACTGAGCAGCAAATTTTTTTAAATACTGCACCAAAAAATAGATGCTGTGCATTTTGCAAACAAGTTTTTTTTTACTTTGCACACGGACCAACGAACCTTAGAGGGAACTTTGATGGGGGTGTTGCAAATTTGATTTAATTTTATTTGACAGCAATGGGTATCAAACAGGGTCAGCCCTAGAGAGTGCAGGGCCCAAGGCAGCAAACGAAGAGTGGGGCCCCGAGCCCAAGGCAGCAAACGATGAGCGAGACCCATGAAAAATTTGCATTTTTACCTACATGTATATTAAAATTATTTCGAAACATTAAATTACTTAAATTGTTACTCTGTAACAGGATTGACACGCAATAATTACAGTTTTATTCATTTATTTGAAGATGCTAAAACTAAAAAAAAGATGTTAATAATTAAAATGGTTTGTTTATACAGGTATTTTAGATTGTTTTAATTTTATAGCTTAAATTTAATTGTACTTAAACATGCCATCTAAATAAATTATATATATATTATATATATATATACATATATACAGAGGCGTCACTAGGGTTGGTGTCACCCGGGGCGGTAGCTCATGGTGTCACCCCTTCATGACTGAAGGGGCCGTCCATAAATGGCGTCACGCGAGGATGCCGATTTTTAACCCACCATCCCACATCTTCTTACTTAGACCCCCACCCCCTCTTCACGATATGACATCACAAAGCTTTGACACCCCCCCCCCAAGCCATATTTTCTAAATAAAAATTAGCGTGGTGAAAAAAAAATTCATTTAAATATATATTTAGGGTTAGTCTGCGCTCTGATGTCGTAATACGCGTGAAGCCATCGAAAACGTCATTAAATAAACGGTACACAATCAAATATTTAAGTGGAACTTTTATTTAAAGTTGCGCGATTTTTATGTGACGTCACATTTTTTAACCCCACCCCCTCGTTACACTTCGTCACCGATGCGTGACCCCGACGCCCTATTACGGATTAAAAGGGAGGTGCTGAACGAGCTAAAGCCAGGAGCCACCAATAATTTAAGGTACTCCAAACTTATTATAGTGTATAATAAAGATGCAGGCAAATGTTTGTATGAATCCCTGAAAATGCCTTGGACAGTCATACGGCAATGCTGCAAATATGAGTAGGAATTATAACGGAAACCAGGCTAATCTTCGTGAGAAGTGCAGTGTTGCTCATTATGTGCCGTGCACAGCTCATTCCCTTAATTTGGTTGGGAAAAGTGCAGCAGGTTGTCCTGATGCAGTCAGATTTTTTGTCTTCTGCAAAATCTTTATACCCGGCTTGTTGCATCTACTCATCGTTGACAGGTACTTTAAAAACACATGAAATTGATGCATGTTAACAAAGCCTTGTGTGACACAAGATGGTAAGCCTGACATGATGCAGTAAGGTCTGTTAATAACTTATACCATGCGAATATCGCAGCATTGGAAGAATTAGCAACAAACGAAAATGAGCCACGTGACTGTCTACTTGAAGCAGAAGGATTTCTAAAGGAACTTGAACAACTGGAAGTCGCTATTTTACTTGAAATTTGGGAAACAATTTTAGAAAGGAAGTCTCTCATTGAGTTTGTTAAAAGACAGCATTCTTAATTTGATTCATATGAAGACAAAGGAAAGGACAAGTCCGTGGTAAAATAGTATGAACAATCTTCAATGCTATCAACAAAAAAAGAGATAAAAAGGGGCGTCACTTTGATAAAGGGACATCACCACCAAAACAGTATTCTCCCCGAGACAAAAGTTTTCAAGGTTGAGGTATTTCTGTTAATCATTGACAAACTTTCTTGAGCCCCACAACATCGGTTAGGCCCATATAAAGACATCCATGTGAAATTTGGCTTCTTACAAACCTATCTGAGCTCAGCTTCGCCATCCGATGGGCAGCAGCCAAGATAATGGAAGAATATTCAGGTGATTTCGAAGACTGCTTACCTTCAGAATGAGTCCAATTTTCAAAACTCTTTAAAAAAGTTATTGTCCAGGCTCAGGGTAAGGAAAAGGAAGTACCCCAATGCCAAACTCAAAACATGTGCACAGAGCTAAACATTTTGCTGCTTTTGAATGAGCTAAATTTCACACAGCTCTTTACAAATGTACACATCGCACTTCTCATCTATCTCTCAATGATGACATCAAACTGCAACTGAGAGCAATCCTTTTTAAAGTTGAAAAGAATATAAAATGAGTTAGAATTTGCATGGGACAACAAAGACTGAATATGCTCTTTCTAATGAGCATTGAAAAGGAACTTGTAAGCTTTCTTAACTTTACTGACTTGATTGATAACTTCACCATGAGAAAAATTCGCAAACGAAAGTTGTAGGTTCAAATAATAATAATACGTATTATTCTACACAATTTTATTTTAACTAGAGAAAACAATTGTTTACCCAATGAAAAGAAAGTTTTTTAAATTTAAAAAAAAATGGAATAACGCGTAAAATTATTCTTTATGGGGGAGCGTTCGTAACTACGAAACAGCTTAAGTTGGGATGGGACCGTCGTAACAGGGGGATCTGTATACACTGCATATCACGCCTTTCATAAATATATATATAACAAAATATTAACTCAAAGACATTGAATTCATAATTTTCGTCTATAAAAAACATCAACAAAGAAAACCCATCTTTTGATATTTTTTTTTGATAAAAATCTTATCCCCCACCCCACACCCCACTGTGGTGGGGGGAGTCGTGAGGTGGGATTCGTCCATGGTGTCGGTGTGTCAAAGCCCAAATAGCTTTATATCTTTTAAAACATAAGGCACTGCCTCTTTCATGTCCAGCCTTTTTTAAAGAAAGTAATGGGGGTGATCATTTTTAAAGCTCTCTCAGCTGCGACGTTTCTTTTCTTTTTGTTCCTAATTTGTTTTAATGTTGTTTGTGTGTTGGGACTGTTTTATTATTGTAAGTTAACTGATATATTTTAATAAAAAGTTTTCGCGTTTAACGTATTTCTTTGTATTTCTTAATTTCTTTCTAGATTAAAAAAAATGTGTCTTCATTTTTTTTTCCTTACATAAAATCGTACACAGTAAAATTTTAGGCTCGGGTGTCACCCCCCTAATGGGTGTCACCCGGGGCGGCCCGCCCCCCTCGCCCCCCCTAGTGACGCCACTGTCATATATATAACTTGACATAAACTATATACACTAGCGTTGGTTTGGTGTATCTTCTACTTCCACCTTTTTTTATATAACCTACATACAAACCTTGCGAGCTTTGGCAGCAGCAAAGTCTGAAATATGTTCTTTATAGTCAAAACTTGCCCACAGACCCCAAGTAAAAAAAATTACATAAATACAATACATAGTACACAAATTAATAAATAAAAAAACTTTTTAAAAAACACAAGTTTTTGACCTGAAATCCTTTATGTAGGCTAAGAGACATAAATAAAAGAATGTTCATTATAATACGCAGCGCACGACAATCCAAAAATCCTAAATTTTAATGTCTCGTAAAACATGTTTAATATAATGCGCACCGATCGGGAATATATTTTTAAAAATATCGTCCATACAATACGCACCGAATCGCACAACAGGATAGTATTATAAAGGTCGTTCAATATAATACACAACGAGATACTCTATCTCAAAAAATAACATGATGCATAGAGATAAATGAAATAATATAGAAATTCAACAATTTAATTACAGTACATGCGATCGATCTGAAATTTTGATACATCGTTTTTATCATCGGTACAAAACTGCCTGCGAAATTTCAGCTCGCTAGCTTTCGAGGAAGGGGTTAAAATAGATCCAAAGTTTTTTCAACAAACAAGCAAGCAAGGGCTCACACACCACGAGTTAATATAAAGGATTTAATTTAAAAAACCGTCAAAACCAAGTTTTTGACTATAAATCCATTATAAACGAGACATAAATAAAAGAATGTTCATTATAATACGAAGTGCAATACAATCCAAAAATACAAAATTTTAGTTATGTCTCGAAAAACGTGTTTAATATAATGCGCACCGATCGGGAATATGTTTATAAAAAGTATTGTCAATATAATACGCACCAAATCGCGCAACAGGAAAGTATTAATAAAAAAAGGTCGTTCAATATAATACGCACCGCGACACCCTATCTCAAAAATTTAATATGATACATAGAGATAAAAAAAATAAACTAAAAATTCAATAATTTAATTACAGTACATGCGATCGAACTGAAATTTTGATACATCGTTTTTATCATCGGCACGAGTCTGCCTGCAAAATTTCAGCTCGCTAGCTTACGAGTAAGTGGGTTAAAAATCGATCCAAAGTTGTGTCGACAAACAAGCAAGCAATCAACCAGACACCACGAGTTAATATAAAGGATTTAAAAAATAAACATATATATTTTGATGAAGTAGTATTTTCTGAAATTATTACTATTTTTTAAAATAAAATTTAAAGCAATGACTTGGGTGAACATGATGAAATTTTATGGGTGTATTTATTTCCGATTCATTATTTGTGAGTATCAACCCCACAAGCGCTAATTTCTAGCCGGTTTCTAATCTGAGGTTTACAACGCCACTGAAGCCCTGTTCTATCTAATTGAAAGACGGGAAAGCAGTCAACAACTTCTGTGCAATGGCCCTTACTGCAGGATATAAATTTGGAATCAATTTTTGTAACCAGAATTTGTGATATCCTTGTTTAAACATCGATTTAAATTCCTAATATGTGGACATTTCAATAAGCTTCTCCTGTATTAGTATGTTTACATCTATGTGTTTTGGATCCAATTTTGTCCACGCGGAAAAGGAATAAACACCGAGTCAGGAATATCCAAGTGAAGAATGTCTGAAAATCTTTATCGCTATTTTGCAAAAAGTTTTGCAACAGATGCAGATATTTAACTTTAAGTTTTGATACAACTTAATTGGTCACGTTGTAGTTTCAAGTTAGTTTCGTTAAATTTTGCAAATAAATCATTCAAAATGGATATGTCAGTTTTTAGTTAGTTGTGTCGCAAATCATTGACTTTGCTTTCCAGGAATTCCTACCCTGAATTAAAGAGAGCATAAAATCAATCTAAACATGCACTTTTTTTTATAACCAGCGTAATTCTGTGTAAATAAATAAAAGATTACGGGTTTCTTCATTTTCCATTGTTGAGCAAATGTTCGTTCGTTCGTCGATACGACGAGGACCACTCTAGTCATCCGAGGGTTGTCTATGCGTGCGCAGATGGCTGATTAGGCCGATCCTTGCACGGTAGGTTCGGGAACAGAAGGGACAAGGGACGAGTGCGATATCTCCTGCAGGTTTGACAGCATGGGTCTTTCGGGCTTGCCTCTTCTTTTCTGCGGCGGTGATCCGGTTTGCTTCGCATGACCCGGCACCTTCGTGGATGGAAGAGTGCCAGGTGGATCGGTCCATTGCAGCTCGTTCCCACGTGTCTGGATTGATAGTAAACGCTTTCATTGAGGCTTTTAGTGTGTCTTTGAAGCGTTTCTTTTGCCCACCGTGGGACCGCTGGTCATACTGGAGCTCACCATAGAAGATTCTCTTTGGCAGTCTCTCGTCTGGCATTCGGACAACGTGCCCTGCGAAGCTGGGTATGCATACGGAGGGTGAAGATGCTGGGGAGACCTGCCCTGGTCAGTACCACTGTGTCTGGAATTTTGTTCTGCCACTTTATGCCGAGAATCCTCCTGAGGCTTGTTATTTGAAAGGGGTTAAGCTTTCTTGCATGGCGCTGATAAACAGTCCAAGTTTCACAAGCATATAGCAGTGTGGGGAGCACCACTGCCCTGTACACTTTCAGCTTGGTCTGGATGGTAATGCCTCTTCTGTTCCAGACATTAGGGTACAACCTGCCGAAAGTGGAGCTGGCTCTAGCAATTCTGACGTTCACTTCGTCATCGATGGTGACATGGGATGGATGACAAAAGTGACTTGCGCAAATTATCTCTCATTGAAGGCATACCTTTTAATTTTAACTTCTTTAATTATATAATCTAGGGATCCATACAAACTTTCACTAAGAAGATTTTCTGCAAATAATTAATTGATGTCAATAAATGACACAATGTACTGGAAATAAATTCGGTACAGCTTGTTTTAAGTATGCCAGAAAGCCTAATAGAATTTGTAATAGAATTTATGTGGCTAGTCAAGTGACACGTCTTTAACACACTGTGGTCTGGTTAACAACTGTCTTTAATCACTATATACAATTCACTTTGATCAACTGTACAATGAACTACCTAATCAGCTCGTATGCAATCAACCGCCATCAACCCCCGATTGCCTCATGAACCGTACATTTATAGCCAGCTATTCTCTCAGTCCTTGACCAGGCACGCTTACAGTTCATCTCACAAAACCATGTGTTTCATACTAGGTCAAGTCATTGCATTCTCATACAATGTAAACACAACAACACGTCTCTCACATCTCCCTTCTAACAAAAACAAATGAATGACCCAGATTAGCAATCTATATATATAATTCTCTTCATGGGACCATGCCAGGCAAGTATGTATGGCATCTGTCCGTCTACGAAAGACGATAGATTTATCTTTATTATCTGCAGCTCTTGGTGTGGCTGATGAGACCAATCCTTGAGTGGCAGTCTCTTCTGCATGACACACACACGAAAGCAGTGGGGCAGTGTTGCCTGGCCTTTCTCCTCGCTCTTTTCCCGACTGCTTCTGCCCTAGTTTGCTCCTCTGCTCTTAGTGATCCTTCTTTCACTATAGCCCGCCACATGGACCTATCCTCTGCCAGGTTTTCCCAGTTTTGTATATCAATGTTGGCTACTTTCATGTCTCTCTTGCATATGTCCACGTATCTGAGACATGGCCGACCAACCGACCTTTTCCCTGTCGCCAGCTCGCTGTAGAGCACATCCTTGGGTATGCGACCACTTTACATCCTCTTGACATTGTCCAAGCCAAAGGAGGCGTCTTTGGCTTAATATTGCTGCAATACTACTCATGCTTGCTTGTGCCAGGACCTCTGTGTTGGGGGCTTTCTCTTGCCATTTGATGTCTAGGATGCGGCGCAGGCATCTGAGGTGGAAGCTATTGAGCCTTCTTTCATGCCTGGTATAGGTGGTCCAAGACTCGCATCTATAGAGGAGTGTGCTCAGTACGCAGGCCTGGTATACTTGCAGCTTAGTCCTTGCTGTGAGTTTGGCATTGGACCAGACTCTTTTGTACAGTCTAGCCATAACAGTTGCTGCCTTCCCTATCCTGCTACTTATCTCATCTTCCAGTGAGAGGGTGCTCGAGATGTTTGATCCCAGATAAGTAAAACTGTCAACAGCATCCAGGTTGCAGTCATCAATGGTGATAGTCGGGAGAGAGGCAGCATCCTGTGCCATAATGTTGGTTTTCTTTATACTTATGGTCAGCCCAAACTCTTTGCAGGCAGCGGAGAAGCTGGATACAAGGTTCTGCAGGCCGTCTGCTGTGTGGGATATTAAGGCGGCATCGTCTGCAAATAAGAGCTCGCGCAGCAAAATCTTCCTTATTTTGGTCTTGGCTTTAAGCCAGGCAAGTAAGCTGCAAAAATATGTGCAACCGAGCATGACGAATGACCCTCGCTCGGGTCAACTAAACACAGTTAACGTTTGGCAAGCAAAGGTAGTGGTGGAGTGGGGCATGTCTTGAGAGCAGCAATGTTTTTTACATTCACTTTTGATATTCCTGTGTATGTATTTCGTAGTGTATTGGTTATTACATCCGCCTGACTTGCTGAAGGTCTTAGGTTCAAGCCCAAAGCGGCAAAATATGGTTTATTTTTTAATTTTTAAAAATGCTAATGCCTGTTCTTTTCCCCCCTTCTTAGCAAACATAAACACCGCTTCCCATGTCACGGAAAAAAGCTTAGTTCAATGTTATATCAATTCCTTCACCAGGTACCTGTCTGTGTCTATTGGTCACATATTTGGTTCATGGACGAAGTTTTTGCTCTCCAACTTGGCTTCATGGCTGTAATATTTGTTTATATATTGTGGCGATGTCCACAATACTTATCAAAAATTCTTCGGTGGTCCCCCAACGTTCACTCGCGTTGTTCCCATTTGTTCGTGCTACTGTTTGTGTCCGTTCTCCCCCTACCCTTTTTTTCTTGCCCGTTCTTTTTCCCCCCTTTCTTAGCGAACATAAACACCACCTCTCCAGGCATGCGTAATAGTGTGTACCCTTAGGAGTGTGTACCTCAGTCACTCAAGCTCAAGCTGTGTCCTCAGTCGCTTTGTTATCTTCTACAGTCGTCTGAGCCACGTTGCCTTTCCATTGTTCTCTTCGTTTGTCCCAGAAGCTTTGTTTTGATTATGCCCCTTCGTATTGCCATTCGTTTCCTAACCATGGCTACCGCTTCACATATATTTCGTGGAGTCAACGGGTCTTTCAGTGTAGTCGAAATTCCTGCATCAGGTAACTGTTTATTTCTATCTGTCGCATATTTCTGGAAAAATGTCATCGACGAAACTGTTGCTCTCGAACTTGGCAAGATGGCTGTAAGCTTTGTTTGCGAACATTGGGATAACTATGGTGACGCCCTGTCCGTTGTTCTTACTCACGGAAGCACAGTCATACACTCAGCTCGACAATACGCTGCGTACATGAATACTTCAGGCGTTTATGGTGGCGAGGCTGAAATTGTGGCGATGTCTCAAATACTTCCCGCTACTATCACTATTCAGAACTATTCACTTCCGAGAACGTCCGCATGACCCTCCTCGAGTTTACAATACGGGTCAACGTCTCTCCATATCCCTGCTATTTAGCGGTCCTTTGGATCATGGCCATTATGAAGTTCTCTTGCCTGTCATAAACACACGTGATGACCTTCTGGTGCCATCTGTTGACAACGTCGGCAAGTGCACCAACATTAAACACCCATGTGATCTCCACACTGATCTGACTTCACCTTCCCACTCTCCTGTTACTGATGAACATTTACAAACGCCGGAATTTCATTGCAACATTTGCTCTAAACAGTTCACACACAAAAATATAATCTCATTGCACATTTTAAAAAACACTCCAGTGAACAAACGCATTCCATAGATGACTTTAAATGCACCATTTGTTCCAAAACCTTCCGACTCCAGAGATATCTCAACGCACATTTAAAAACACACTCCACTGAACGAATGACGAAATGTGACCATTGCCAGCAATGCTTCAAACCAATTCGCACTCTCAAGAAGCACTTACAAACTAAACATGTATGTACATGTAGAAACACATTCAACAACCTTTCTTTGCAGCATTTGCGACAAACAGTTTCACGCACACAGAAATCTTACTAACCATTTGAAAACACATGCCCTGACGAAATCATTCCAGTGTCAATACAGCACTGAATCGTTCACAACATCATCTCTTCTCAACAAACATACAAAAACACACCGTCATGACACATTCTTTGAGTGTGTACATTGCAAACGTTCTTTCAAACAGTGCCATCTTCTCGCAAACCACATGCACATTCATCGCATTCAACTTTCCGCTGCGTTTCAAGAACACACTGCCATCGAGGAACACAACATTGGACTACCTACTGCACTATGTACTTCTTGCTATGCTCTTCATTGGCCATCAGAGGTAAACAAATCCGGACATTATACTAAGTGTTGTCGTCACGGCAAAGTGTCTTTGCCACCGCTATCCCAAACTCCTCCTTTATTACAAAACCTCTTGAGTGGCAAGAATCCCCTGTCCCGACATTTCTGTGATAATATCAGGGAATACAACTCTGCTTTAGCTTTCGCATCAATGGGCGCCCACATTGCTCAACCACCTGGCCATGGACCGTAAGCTTTCCGAATCCACGGTCAAATTTATCATCAAGTCTCTCCATTGTATACCAATCCTAACACGCCCCCTCGATACGGTCAACTATATATACCTTCGATTCTGCTGAGGCTACCACTCAACGTTTGCAAAACGATTGTAACAGTGCTTGCAGTGATATGTTGTTGTTGCAACTAGACAAAATGTTACGACAGGTTAACCCCTTCACTAAATCCTACATGCAAATGCACGAAATTATCACTCATAATAACCCTGTTGCTGCTGTACGAATTGTGTTCATGGAAAATCCAACTCTGGATATGAGAAGGTATAACGCGCCATCCTGTCAAACTGATGTTGCTGCTATCTTTGTAGGGGAAGACGGGGAACCTCCTGCACAACGCGATATTTGCATATACCCAAGAGGAGATGCTTGCATGCGTATCTCTGTACTCAATATGAACTGTGACCCCATGGTTTATCCACTACTATTCCCTTACGGAGATCCAGGCTGGCACATACAATTGACCCATGTTGAAGAAAAGCAAACCACGAACAGAACTCGAGTCACACAACTCCAATTTTATGCTTACAGGCTTGCCATGACATCTGCATTCAGCATCTTGCATTCCAGCGGCAAACTCTTCCAGCAATATGTCGTCGACGCATATGTCAGAACAGAAGGCGCACGTTTACATTACCTACGCTCCTATCAACAAGATTTGCACGTAGAACAATACAGGGGACTGATGGATGCTATCGCTGCGAAAGCACAAGACAATAACCTTCGCCCTGGACAGTTGATCATTCTTCCCTCTACGTTTCAAGGCAGTCCACGGTACATGCAACAGAACTACCAAGACGCAATGGCAATTGTCCGCAAATGTGGAAAGCCTGACTTATTCCTAACGTTCACCTGCAATCCTGCTTGGCCGGAAATCTCTAACGCCATTTCCCATCATGAGCGCCCAGAACACAGACCTGATGTCGTTGCCCGCGTCTTTCATATCAAACTTAGGGAGTTCCTACCTGACATTCTGGAGAGGAATATTTTCGGCAATGTAGTCGCATACATTTTCGTCATTGAGTTCCAAAAACGAGGCTTGCCTCATTGTCATATGTTACTGACACTTGATTCACAGTGCAAAATAAGGACCAAAGATGACATAGACAAATATGTCTGCGCTGAGCTTCCAAATCCCTAAATACACCATCGACTTTTCCAAATTGTCACTAAATGCATGGTACATGGTCCGTGTGGCACGCTCAATGCCAACTCACCTTGCATGAAAGACGGCAAGTGCACCAAAAATTTCCCAAAGGACTTCAACGCCGAGACACAAGAAAACACACAAGGGTACCCCATAAACCACCGAAGACAGGGCTCAACTGCCATTGTTGGCAAATACGACATCGATAATCGTTGGATAGTACCTTACAATCCCTGGCTTTCTCAGAAATTCAATGCTCACATTAACGTTGTAGTGTGCGCGTGCAGTCAATGTATCAAGTATCTATATAAATATGTCTACAAAGGACACGACGCTGCATCCATTGCACTTCAGAAGGAGCCAGCCGATGGTGTTTTCCAACATGACGAAATACAAACGTTCCTTGATGGTAGGTATGTTAGTAATCCTGGGGCTATGTGGCGTTTGAATGAGTACAGTCTTTCAGAAAAATCGCACGTTATTACACGATTACCAGTTCATTTGCCAGAACAACAAGTCGTCTTCTTTCATGAGGGTCACGAAGAACGAGCGCTACAAAGACAGGCCAACAAAAGCACTATGCTCTTAGCTTGGTTTGAACTCAACAAGACCGATCCTGAAGCTGTTTAGTTACATTACACTGATGTTCCCCAACAGTACACATTCCAACAATCCTCTGGAAAATGGCAAAAGAGAATTAGTGGAGGCACAAAAGTGATCGGTAGAATGCCTGTTGTTGCCATTAACGACACCGAACGTTATTACCTCAGGCTTCTCCTTACCCGTTCCGTAGGCGTCACAAGTTTCAACCTTCTGCGAACTGTCAACGGCGTGGAATGTAACACTTTCAAAGAGGCGTGCCAAAAATTGGGTCTTCTTAAAGACGACAAGATATGGCATGATACTCTTACAGAGGCATCTCAGATACGAATGCCACCGTTCTTGCGACAACTTTTCGTTTTCGTCTGTGTCTTCGGCGAACCACATAACGTTCCACACCTTTGGGACACGCATAAACTCTCCCTTTCTGAGGACTTTCTCAGAACATATTCCACACGCACCGCTTGCATGTATGCTCTCGCAGAAATAAATGACATGCTCCAACCACATGGCCTCAATCTGCACAAATTACACCTACACCTCACTGACATTCTTCCAATGTGTCATTCATCTTCCGTCTTCGACGCTCAGGCTGAACACTCCCACGCTATGGAACACTACGACAAACTCAACACAGAACAAAAGCACGCTGTTGACACTGTTTTCTACGCTGCATACAACGACTCCCATCCACTACAAACCTACTTCTTCTTAGATGGTCCCGCAGGAACAGGGAAAACCTTTGTCTACAAAACCCTGATTCATACAATCAGAGCCAGGGGAGACAATCCTATAACCGTTGCATCAACAGGAATAGCAGCAACATTGTTACCGGGTGGACGTACTGCACATTCGGTGTTTACAATACCATTGAAGCTCACTACTACTTCAACATGCAATATCAAACCTAACTCGCAACACGCGCAACATATTCTGCAATCCAAATTGATTATATGGGACGAGGCGCCAATGACACATGCATACGCATTCCAGGCAGTTGACAGGTTGTTACGTGATCTCACAGGTGAGACGCACCCATTTTGAGGGAAAACAATACTATTGGGTGGAGATTTCCGACAAATACTCCCCGTTATTATGCGTGGCTCGCGAGCACTCACTGTTGCCTGTTGCATTAACAAGCAATCTTTGTGGCATCACATGCATGTACTTACACTGACGAAAAATATGAGAGCTCTTCCTGATGAACAACATTTAGCAAAATGGTTTCTCGATGTTGGAGACGGGACAAATGGAACTCCTGTAACATTACCTTCACATTGTTTTCCTGTTCATTCTGCGACCTCGACTTCTCAACTGTCACTTCGGAACAACTC
This sequence comes from Ampullaceana balthica, assembly GCA_944989445.1. Taxonomy (NCBI): domain Eukaryota; kingdom Metazoa; phylum Mollusca; class Gastropoda; family Lymnaeidae; genus Ampullaceana; species Ampullaceana balthica. Next base: position 751,432 of record CALYLW010000336.1, on the reverse strand, counting down.
AGTACGCGAGCTATATTAAGTGTCACGAACGAAGACTCCCTGCACCTGAATGAACAAGTATTGAAACGTATCCCAACCGACGAAGTAACTTTCACCAGCGTTGACTCCATCGTCACAGATGATCCCGCAGATCAACTTTCATTCCCCGAAGAATTTCTGAACAGTCTTACCCCTACTGGCATGCCTCCGCATAAACTGAAAATTATAATTGGTTCAGTGGTCATGCTTCTTAGAAACCTCATGCCAGCAAGAGGTCTCTGTAATGGCACTAGACTGACTGTTACCGGCATTCACCTCAACGTACTGGAGTGTAAAACTATCGCAGCTGCTACCTCACAAACTGTCCTTATTCCCCGGATATCCCTGACTCCATCAGATTCAAATTTGCCGTTTACCTTTACGCGCAGACAATTCCCTGTGAGATTAGCCTTTGCCATGAAAATAAATAAAGCACAGGGCCAAACGTTCAAAAAGATATGCCTGTATCTTCCAAAACCTGTTTTCTGTCATGGACAATTGTATGTTGCTCTCTCCAGAGTTCCTTATTTTCATTCACTCACAGTCGTGTGCCCAAACCCACCCCATTTGGCCAACTGTGTCTTTCAGGAAGTCTTCACCCGTCACTAAATCATTAGCGGCGTATGCTAAGCCGCGGGTCAGCTAGTAAGATAATAATACAATTAAAAACATCGAACAATTCAGTACATGAATTCTAACTAGCACAAGCACTGAATCTTCAAATGTCTTTCAATGGACAGTACATGTCAGTACATCTTAATGTCTCTTTGTCTGGGTATCTCTTTGGTGGCTTCACCTGTCTCCCGTATCTGTTGTTGTTGCTGTTGACTTCACTTATGTTTTGGTCGTTTACAAACATGATCGTTGTCAAGGAACTCCTGAAAAGTTCTTTTAAAAGAATAATCCAATCCTTTACCAGGATTGTTTGTTCCATCTCCGTCATCAACGATGAATGAAGTTTTCTGACCTGTCGCCGACTGGGTGGACCCTTTCCCTCTCTGAGTTACGACGCTTGGGGATGACCCATTCGTACCGACGCTGGGAGCGTGTACTTCTTGCTTTGTCTCTGGTGTGTCGAACTCAAAATCACCCGTAACACCTCTCCTTCCACGAAATGTCTGTCTCAACACGTTGTTTCGTGGGTGTGTCACACCATCGCAAGTCTTAACGATGCATGACCTTGGCGTCGTTGCTGCCGACACGACGACTGCTGGCTGCCACGAGCTTTTATGTTCTTTCTGCATTGTTGCGTTGCTTACACGCTGAGAGTGTGTACGTCCTTGATTTTGTCTGATTCGTTGTAATTTTTCTTCTGCTGTTTTTACCTCTGATGTTTCTTGCTTATTACGCCCACGATTTTAATAAAATTCAGCTTTTGACAAGCTTGAAGACCAAGGATCGGCTTTGAGTGTGTCTTGACTATTTGAAATTCCAGCATTTCTGTCTTGTCTTTCACAGAGCATTTGATTGATGTTTTGCCTACAACAGGCAATGTTTCCCAACTGTATGTAGTGAGCCTTGCTGTTGATTTCTGCATTCTTCCTATTCTTAGTTGACTAAACAATCTGTGTGGCAGAATGTTTACTTGTGCGCCCGTGTCCAGTGTGAACATCACTGACCTCTGTTCAAGCATAACGATTGCTCTCCGTTGATCACTTGTTGCGTGTTGAGTGGACACACTTCCTATGCAGAATGCTTCTTGATTATAGTTCACGCGATCTTTCATTTGACGGTTGACAACTTTTACCCGTTTTGACTTGCATACAGCAGAAAAGTGATTCAATTTTCCACAGTTGTTGCATAACTTGCCATAAGCAGGACATCTTCTAGGTTCATGGTTTTTTCCACAATACTTGCATTTGCTTGCTTTTATGTGTGTACTTGACCCTACAACTTGCTTGACATGTTGACTTGTTGCCTAGTGCTTAATTGGTCTCTCATGTGCCTTTGAGTTCACATTCTTTTCTTCATTTAAAGCTTTGAGCTGCCATTCTGACGTTTCCGCCGCTTTGCATATAATTTCAGCCTTGTTTAAATTCAGGTCTAATTCTCACAGTAGTCTAGCCCTGATATATTCATTATTTACTCCAGCCACAATTCTGTCCTTTATTAGGGACTCTGTTAAATTTTCAAATTCACAAGACTGTGCTTTAAGTTTAAGATCTGTGATAAAATTATCGAAACTTTCTCCCTCACCTTGCTTTCTGGAGAAAAACGCGTGTCTCTCGACTGTCACAATCTTTCTTGGCAAACAATAATTCTCGAATTTCAGTAATAAGCACTTCACTGAATGAAAATCTGTGTCACAATCGTCACATGCCTGTCCAGTCCATTGGAATGTATTGTACACTTCTACTGCTTCCTGGCCTATAACATGCAGCAGTGTCATGCTCTGCACTTCTTTGCTTTTTGTGTTGAGTCCACTGGCTATCTTGTATATCTGGAAAGACTGCTTAAATCTCTTCCAGTTGGCAGCAATGTTTCCATGTAGCTCCAGTGGTTGTGGCGGGTGGAGTCGGTCCATCTGACACCATGTAATAGATATGGCGGCTTTATTTAAAATATTCTTGAGGTCCTTTACTTCTGACACCATGTAATAGAATTTATGTGGCTAGTCAAGTGACACGTCTTTAACACACTGTGGTCTGGTTAATAACTGTCTTTAATCACTATATACAATTCACTGTGATCAACTGTACAATCAACTACCTAAGCAGCTCGTATGCAATCATCCGCCATCAACCCCCGGTTGCCTCATGAACCGTACATTTATAGCCAGCTATTCTCTCAGTCCTTGACCAGGCACGCTTACAGTTCATCTCACAAAACCACGTGTTTCATACTAGGTCAAGTCATTGCATTCTCATACAATGTAAACACAACAACAAGTCTCTCACAATTATCTTCGTACAATTGCCGGAGCACTGTCAGTAGCAACAGAAAGGACATTAGTATTAGTCAAGGGTATCAATTTAACGTTTTAAAAAATCTGTTTAATTTAGTAAATGACGATTCGCCTTTAGGATGTTTTTCAAAACATTTAGCCATATTTCAAATATTTAACACAGTATTGTCGGCAGTTATTCTTCGCCTCACTCATCCTCTTATCTGTTGTAACAAACCACTGTTAATAGTTATTAACATTTTCAATTGAATGCTGCAGTAAAGCCATTTTGAAAACAATTATTTCATGATATGATTCAATTTAGATAAATATAACTTCTGGACACATCGAAAATTACCCAACCTTACAATCCTCGTTGATTCGCGTTAAAAATTGTGTTGTTTTAACTACTTATAGGAATTTCCCATTTCTTAAACACCAAATTTGACCTTTCAATAAACCAAGCATTATGTGGAAATAACCGTAGTTCTACTTCCTTTTATACGTAAAATAACATTGTTTTCCATGACTAATAGCACCTAAGATGGTATTTAATTAGTAGAAATAGCATTCAGTTACTTTCTTATTTTTTTCAATAATAATAAAAATGGGTCACAATTTAATCATTTTATATTAAACCTTGCGCGGACCCCCTGGTGTTGTTCAGGGACCCCAAATAAATTTTAATTTTCGACGGACCCCCTGAATGGTATAGTGGACCCATGTGGGTCCTTAGGGAACACTCAGCGAACCATTGAGCTAAATCATTCTCAATTGACAAAATAGCCCAGTTACTGAGCCGATCTTGAATCATTGTTGATCGCATACATGTTTTAATAAGACACAGTGACAGGAACATTTAAAAGTATTCGAAGTGTCATGTGTGTGATACTTAAAAAACTGAACTACTTTGGAATCTCAGGTTCCTTACATCACTGGATCCAAGACTTCCTTTTGGGCAGGGAGCAAACTGTAATAATTAATGGATCTAAATCTGCACCAATAAAGGTTAACTCAGGAGTTCCACAAGGAACTGTGCTAGGTCCCTTACTCTTTTTAATTTATATAAATGATTTACCCAACAACATCTCAACAGGTACAAAAGTTAGGTTATTTGCTGATGATTGTATAATCTATAGAACAATTAAATCAGAACAAGATAGCAAAATTTTACAAAAAGACTTAGATGAATTGATAAAATGGGAAACTAACTGGAGTATGTCTTTCCACCCAGAAAAGTGTCAACTATTAAGAGTGACAAAGAAAAAGAAACAAATAAATTCAAAATATTACATTCATGGAAAAGAACTGACCCAAACTAAAGATGCAAAATACTTAGGAGTCTTAATAAATGAGAAACTATCATGGAATCCCCATGTCAATGAAGTTATTAAAAAATCAAACAAAACCTTAGGCTTTATAAAAAGGAACTTTAACAAATGTAATAGAGATATAAAACTAAAATGCTACCTCACTTTGGTGAGACCTGTACTAGAATATGCATCTTCTGTATGGGACCCATCCACTAAAAGAAAACATTGATAAACTAGAACAAATTCAAAAAAGAGCTGCCAGATTCATTACTGGAGAATATTCGAAACTGACAAGAATAACAACATTAGTTAAATCATTAAACCTTGAAACACTAGAGGATAGAAGAACCAAGAGCAAAGTAGTAATCATACATAAAGCAATTAATTCTAATTTAGAAATACAACACAAAGATAACTTAATACAACCCTCAGATAGACATAAGGATAAAAACACCTTTCTTATTCCGTATGCAAGAACAAACACATACAAGTTTTCCTTCTTCCCGTCCGGAATTCGGGCTTGGTATGGGTTGCCTGAAGAATCCAGGAAAACCAACACTTTATCAACATTTAAATCTCTAATAAAAATGCAGGACTAAACACAAACCATAGATAAGCGTAGGACGCAATAATCTTCTGTATAGAAGGAGCGTCTGTAAACAGATAAGAAAGTCACTACAAAGCTTGTTTACTGAAATAAACTGCAAAATATTAACAGGATAGTTGTAGGTGACTGCTGGAATTATGGCGCTCAATTATTGCAACTCTTCAGCAAGCATGAAACCATCTTACTTTTGCAGGCTGTGAGCTGTTTCTGCAAATTTCAATTGAGTATAGATAATTTTGTTGTAATTGATGAAATTTATAAAATAATCCAAGCGAGTCATGATGCCTTCGTAAGTTTTCAAAGCGACTTTCCATCGACATGGACGCGGTGGTCGAGTGGCAGCGCACTGGACTGTCGTACCGATGGTCACGGGTTCGAATCCGTGTGAAGGCAAGGGTTTGTTCCCGGGGCCTGGGGCGTCCCTGAGTCACCCCGCTCCGAATGGGTACCTAACACTACATGTAGTTAGGCGGCTGGGTAATGCGTGGAACCCACAAAGCCGTGGCCTGTGAATGCTGCATCACTTGCCAACAGATCATCTGTCATGATCTGTGGACGCAACTATCTTCTGCATAGAAGGAGCGTCTGTATAGATAAGATAAGATAAGACATGATTTCCATATCAACAAACTGTTGTGTTTTTTTAAATCGTTGCGAAATTTTTCTTGTGCAACTATAAACCCTTCTTGTTCTCCTTCGTATGTATTTTTTAAATCCCTTATATTAACTTCACCGGCGTCTCTCTCATCATCTCTCTCTCTCTGTCTTGGGCTCGGCGGGCGGAAAAACAGAAGTCAAAAATGACCCACTTCCCATGATCCGATCGAACTGAAATTTGGCACACGGACCCGTCTGACCTAACAATGCATTGTATTAAAATTTCAGATCGATCGAACGTACCGTAATTAAATTAATGCATTTTTAGTTTATTCTTATATGAGGTATGTAATTCGAATTCACGGTTTGTTATTGTTTTTTGCCACGTGAAATTTTGAGCTGACGCATTGAGGCGACCCAACGAAGCGACGGACGCTTTTGTTTACATTTTACGTGTCACTCTGAGCTTGGTCAAGCGAATCGGTCACCTGCATGGGTATCTGCATAGTTTTCACTTACCTTATAAGTTAAGCATAAAATTGGCATTTTCGTATTTAAAAAGGTTCTGCTGAATGGCTGAATCCATAAATGCTTACTAAAGTACTCTAGGTAAAATTCTTTTTGTATTTAGGACTAACAGACCCGTCGTGCGTTGCAAAGATCTCAGTAAAAATGAATACATTTAAAGAAACCAATGAGTGGTATGTTTTAAAAACAATTATGCCACAAACCTTCGCGGAAGTGTGCAAAAAAGTCCAAGTTTCATAGCAAACGGATAAATAAATTGATAATTATAACGCTTACAAAAGAAGAAACGATATTAAGGGCCCCGGCCCCAAAATGAGGGATAATTTAATTTTTTTATTGCCATTGTATTCAATCTATATTTCTCAATATCGTGTAAAATTTAATGGGGAACACAATTATTAAAGTTCAGTTTAAAAAAAAAGACATTTGGGGTCCCCAGCTCAGAGGGAATGGACATTAGGAGTTCAGTGCCCTATATTAATTTAATAAAGCAGAGCCGTCTTTACACCATTTTGGGCCCCCGGGCAAAGAAATAGTGTTGGGCCCCTCCCCCGCAGGAATAAAAAAATAAATATAATATAATATATATAAATGAACATATTCCCATGGGGCCCCTATGCTCGTGGGCCCCGGGCAATTCCCAACGGGCCTATGGGTTAAGACGGCCCTGTCAGAGCCGTCTTAACACAATTTTGGGCCCCCGGGCAAAGAAATAGTGTTGGGCCCCTCCCCCGCAAAAATAAAAAATAAACATAATATATATAAATATACATATTCCCATGGGGCCCCTATGCTCGTGGGCCCCCGGGCAAATGCCCAACGGGCCTATGCGCTAAGACGGCCCTGGTTTGATAACATCATACAGCAACAGTAGTCTGTGGGCATTGCTTTATTTACAAAAAATTTACCCCAGACAGTGCAAAATCCTGCAGCGCGGATTGTATTGAGGATGAGAAAGTCAGACCATATAAAATCGGCACGTATGGATCTACACTGTCTGCCTGTGGCTGAAAGAATAGACCATACGATTCTGTCACTATCTTATGGCTGTATTAACAGATCAGCGCAACGGTATTTGAAGGAATTAACATCGGAACATCTACGCAGAGAAGTACCTAGGTTTTTGGCGCCCTTGGCTAATTTATTTTTGGCGCCCTTGATAAATTGACAAGTTACAGCTTTGCGATTTTTTAATTTGTTAGAAAAAAATAATAGAATTTCTCTTGTTTTATTTATGACAATAATTACGTAGTCTGACAGTGACAGTCATACAACGTGAATATAAAAATGATTAAGACAGAAACAATACTAATTTGCAGTTTATTAATTACTAAATAATACCAAATAAATTTGTGGATAAAACTGGATGTTATTGTGTTAATAAAGAATACAGCAAAACTTGCAGTAACGTGTATTATAAATAAAAACAATAGAGTCAATGTGTCATACTTATTATCTCATACATAACGATAGAAACGCACAATTTATAAGTACATTTAAGTAACTTATCCACCGACTAGGGGTCGTCCATAAAGTACGTCACGCTCAAGAGGGGGGAGTGGGTGTAATAAAGTTTGACAGTTTGTGATAGGGGGAGGGGGCGGGTCCAGCAACGAGTGACGTCACAGTGTTTATATTAAATGTTAATTATTTTGTTAATAAAAAATAAATTTTTGTTCGAAAGTGTGACGTACTTTAGGGGGAGGGGGTCCAAGATTTGTGACAGGGGGAGGGGGAGTGAAAAATGGTTAAAAAATAGCGTGACGTACTTTATGGACGGTCCCCTACAGCTCAGCACTTCCGTTAGCGGGCGTATTGGCGTGTTGCTAATACAGTAGGACCTTTCTAAATCGAACTTTAAAAAAAGGGGGGGGGGATTTGACATACGGAGTTGTGGAGTTAGTGAAACTGGCGTAATAGGCGCAGATTAATCAAGGACAATGTTGATATTGAGAGGGGGACAGCCATAGCGGCTAGAAGGATTGACAGGAAAGAGGGGCGGTGATGTTTCATATTAAAGAAGCCAACTTGCTTTGACATACCGACACAAGCCTGTGAGAGGAGACACCTTCCATCCTCTCCCCCCACTTTACTCCCTGGACAGTTGGATGGGGATAGTAAGCTTTTTCTTTTTAAAGAAAGACTTTAAAATCATATTGACATGTGTATGATAAGAAGCCACTCAAAGGCAACAAACATAATAAAAAAATATTATAATTGTTTAAATGTAATATATTTAAATAAAATTATTATTCACTATTTTGTTATCGATGATAAAAGTGAAATACAGTCGGACCTCGCTAAGTTGAACTTCCCTAAGTCGAAAGTCTCCCTATATGGAATTAATTGTTAGGTCTCGGCCAAATTCCATAAGACTAATGTATTTTAGATCTCCTTAACTCCAAGATTTTTGGCTTTCAACCTCTCTTAGTCGTATTTTCCAAGGTGTTTGGTTTATTATTCTGGAGTGACATTTCAGAACATGTTTTCCGCAGAGCCACGCAAATGGACGTAAAATCTTATCTTAGTGCATTCCACGAGGGATTAAGCGACCCTTGCAAGTACAAAAAATGACAAAGACAAGAAAAAGGAGTGGTAACTAATTTGCGTCCCTTTGTTGCATGCTGTGACTCTTTTTAAAAAGAAAAATCTTACTATCCCCATCCCACTGTGTAAGGAGTAAAGTGGGGGAGGGGAGGGAATGTGTCTCCTCTCACCGGCTTGTGTCAGCATTCAAATCAAGTTGGCTTACTTTCATATGAAACATAGACGACGCCTCTCTTTCCTGTCTAGCTTTCTAGCCGGTATTGCTGTTCCCCCACCTCTCAATATCTACATTGTCCTTGATTAATTGGCGCCTATTACGCTATTTTCCCTAACTCAAAAACTCCGTAAGTGGGTTTTTTTTCGGGTCCTTTTAAGTTCCAGTTAGAGAGGCTCAGCTGTAATTTATTTAATACAAATTTAAAAATTAAAGATTTATTGGCGCCCTTTTGAGCTGGCGCCCGTGGCAACTGCCCCGATGCCAAGCCATTGCATCTACGGTATCTCTAAAGGTGTTGCAGTCATCTACGCAGTCCCTTCTGAGAGTTCCCGGAATGGATGGACACAGGAGGAAGTCCTTAGGCGTGCGCTCTTTTGATTTGGCAGCACACAAATTTTGGAACAGTTTTCAGAAATTTTCGAAAGAATGTGAAAACGGATACAATCAAAGTAAAAAATTGAATACTGTTTTTTTGTTGTTTTTGATAGAGTAAACATCAAAGCGCAACGAGCATGCTAGTCTAGCATGATTAGTATTAGCGCTATAAAAGAAAGCATTCATTCATTCATACGCAGCCATGTACATTTATTTGGCCAAACAAATATTTAATTGACATAGTCACTTGGTCAGAAAGACTGAAGAAGTTTGCTTTACAGTTTTAATTTTAAAAGGGTTTTTTTAGCCTCCTGTATTAAGAGAATGTCCTCTACATATTACAACATTTTTCTCGCAGAGTTAATTCCAAACACAAGACACAAAAGGTGTTGGACATGAGCGGAAAATAGCCCAACGGTTGAGAAAAGGCTTTATGCCAGTGGAACAACAACTAAAAACAGCTTGCGTATAAAATATGAATGCAATTAAAATACTATTTTTGATAGATTAAGAAAATATTTGAACTTCAGTGGTAGAGTTCATTGAGCCACGAAAATTTGAAGGATATTTCCGAACCCGAAAATTACATATATCATTCTGTAAACATCACATTTCTATGGTCAACGGAAATTTGACCCACACATTAAACTGTAGGACGCTAACTGGGATTTACAAAAATCGTTAATAATTTCATCTTTGTGTGTTTTTATCCTAATGTTTTTTTAAAAGATGATGAATCGTTTAAATTTTTACTACAATATAATTATATACATGAATACAGAGCCATTTTGAAACACTTTTAAACTAATGAAAAACATGACACCCTACGTCAGAGGCATAAATGAAACGTCACACATATGTGTGTTCTTTTCTAAGGGGAGAATAAGAAAATGGAGGGCAAATAATTCTTATACTTTTTGCTGCTCAAGTGTACCCAAGATTTTCCATCATTGATTCTCAGTAACTGATCAATTTTCCTTAGAAGGTAGAGCAAAGGCGGTCTTTTAACAATGTTAGGAACAAAATGGTTATTTTTTGTGTTTTTGCCAGAGGTATTCATTCCTATTATTTTGTTCTCGCAAAGTGTTGGTGCTCCGGAACCAGGAATAGATACGAGGTTTAATATTGTCCAAGTAAGCCAAGTTATTGAAGAAGCAATGAACTGCCATGACAACCCAGCATTAGCTGTGTCTGTCGTAAGAGATGGTAAAGTAAGTAATAGTCTAGCCTTAAGTCTTAAGTTTATTAGCCTAACTATTATTTTATTCTCAATTATTCATAATTAGACGATCGGCTATAGCTGTAAATGCAGCGAATACCCAGAGTTAGAAAACGACCATAGTAACAAGAATCTTTCTGTCATGAGTCATTTGCTCTTTAACAGGGAAACAAATGGTTGTATTATTTATTTTGTATGGTCCATGTCTAATCCCGCAGTTTAATTACTTTACAAAGTAGCTCACATTTTGACTTTTAAGTAGTAAACCTTTCAAAAAGACCAGGTTTACACATTGTACCGCAATAGACCAAAATGCATAGAGTTCAGAGCTTCGTAATACACAACCCTTTTGATGCATATCATAACAGCTAAGATCTATTCAATGCATCCCGTGACCCAGCAAACATGTCAAAGTCTATACACGGTCAAAAGCATTCAGCTTTGATTTGCCACTTATCGTATTTTCCTTTATAAGGTTCTGATGTCTAAAGGGTTTGGAACTTTTGGCTTGTTCAACTTGAAAAAGGTCACGAGATCTTCTGTGTTTGGGGTAGCCTCACTAACAAAAATGTTTACTGCCACGCTGCTAGTCAAATTGCTCTATGAGAAGACAAAGTGAGTAACTTTGTTGATTTACAGTTTACCTGTCAATAGCACTTATTTTTGAAACTTGTATTTCCATCTTGTATATAATCATTATTTATTGTCACGCTTCTACGGTATGCAATCAATTATTTTATCTTTTTTTTTAAACACGCGGGACATTTTTTTACATTTGAGTCACGCTTCCACGTGGAGTAATTAGTTAGCAGACAAAATGCACGTGGTCTCTCGCCATCGCTGGCTTCAAATTATTTATTTATTTAAAGTTAAGAATTACATAGTTTGTTATTATGCATTTGTTGCTCCAAACGTAAATTACTTCACTTTCGTCTATATTTTAAAAAAGAACGATAATAATATTTTAAAATACGATCCATTAATAAATAAAAACAATCTCTTTCATTTAATTTTTAAAAAATTAAATTAAAAAAACAAAAAAAAACACAGTTCTTTCCGTAAAAGCTCCACGAAATAAAGGGATAAATAATTTAGAATGTAACCAATAAAGTCACCTATTTGCTTCGCTTAGATTTCAATTTGTCACTATGCAAAAGGAAAACTAAGGAATTTGATAATGTTTCGTAGTAATAGTGGTGCCGGAAAAAAACGTTCATGTCTAACTCCAGTTTAGTGCCAGATTTAGACTTGATGGGGCCCTGAGCTATTTAAGATATGTGGGCCCTTTTTAAGTTCAGATATTCTATATCATTGCAAAGTATGAAAAACATTCAGGGGGTCCTCAAGAAAGTGGGGGCCTTAAGCTATAGCACGCAAGCTATGTATATAAATAAAGCATAGCTTAAGTTATATTAAAAAGGCTGTTCTACGAATCATTTCAAGTAAAGAGAGATTAGTAAACACATATTGAATTTGTATTTTTACAATGTACCTTTTTAAAACTTGAATAATTTCATTATGGCCCAGCTATACACTGGATACCCCTATCAGACAGCTTCTTGGGAACTCATTCAATATGGCTGACCCTGTCCGCACGGCATACGCAACTTTCGAAGATTTATTGGCTCATAAAATGGGGATACCTGACTACAATCATCTCAGATTTGACCTCAACTTTACTAAAGACACTCTATTAGAGTAAGTGTAAGTTTATTAAGTAAATGTTGTAAGAAAACAAACCCGTAAAAACAAAGTTTTCTACTATAAATCCCTTATATTTGAGTCATAATTAAAAGTATTGATTATGTTCCAATTCCACAAATATTTACAGACTGACACCGAGTTATGTCCCCTGTCTTTTAACGGGGGATGGGACGTGAGGGGGTGTCGACACGACGGTCGACGTCTAAGCGTCAACTCAAACTCACGTGGAAAAAAACAATAACAAAACGTGAATTTGAGTTTCATACCTCATATAAGGATAAACTAAAAATGCATTAATTAAATTACGATACGTTCGATCGATCTGAAATTTTGATACAATGCATTGTTAGGTTAGACGGGTCCGTGTGCCAAACGGGAAGTGGGTCATTTTTGACTTTTGTTTTTCCGCCCGCCCATCCCATGAGATGATGAGATGACGACAGACAGACAGACAGAGAGAGACGGCGGTGAAGTTAATATAGGGGATTTAATAAAACAAACCCGTAAAAACAAAGTTTTTGACTATAAATCCCTTATATATGAGACATAACTAACAGTATTGATTATTTTCAAACATTAACAGACTGAATCTGTCTTAACTCAACTTTGCTTCATAACCCTGGGTGGGAGGGGTGGGTGGGAGGGGAGAGGGGAAAAGTCTGGTCACCAATTCGCTTGACCGAGCTCAGCGTGACTCGTAAAATGTAAACAAAAGCACCCCGTCGCTTCGATGTGTCGCCTCAACGCGTCAACTCAAACTTTCACGTGGGAAGAAAACAATAACAAACCGTGAATTTGAATTACATACCTCATATAAGGATAAACTAAAAATGCATTAATTTAATTACCATACGTTCGATCGATCTGACATTTTGATACGATGCATTGTTAGGTCAGACGGGTCAGTGTGCCAAATTTCAGCTCGATCGAATCACTGGAAGTGGGTCATTTTCGACTTTTCTTTTTCCGCCCGCCCAGCCCATGAGATGATGAGACGGCCGCGAAGTTAATATAAGGGATTTAAAAATGATTAAAAGGACTCCATGACCTGCGGAATCTCGATTTTCATGAGCCAAAAAAATATTTAGTGTATGCAGAAATCTTCAACAAATTGAAGACGAACAGTTTGCGTTTTGTAGGCCCAGTGCCGGCTTTAGGCATAGGAAAACTAGACAGCCGCCTACGGCCTCCGATTAGTCTCTTAATTAGTGGGGGCCTCACAAAGAAACTTTCCATATTTATTATTTATTTTTCTATTACATGTAGGGCCACCACTTTCACATCGCCTAGGGCCTCCGATTCCCTTATGCCAGCCCTGCGTCCGTTTCACAGAGAGTGTTTCGGTCTTCAGTGTTCCTAGCCGGTCCCTGTTTGGTGTGAGGTCACCCCCACCCCCCACCCAGCAACAGGCCTGTCGATGAGGTCGTGCCCACCCCTGGGGCTATCTGCGAAGGTTCTAGTACTTCGGTTTGGCATTGCGCCGGGGTTGTTGGTTTCAGGTCGCAGCCATTTCCGCATCCTACTCGTGTCCGGGACCACGTAGTGGTCAACCCCTTCCCCGAAGACTGGACTATAAAAAGCTTTATTATTTAATCCACAGTGACATAGTACACATATTTAATTGATAATGTTCTATATTATTCATCAAAATTTTAAATTTAATAAATCTTTTTTGATAAATGAGTATGTGTTTTTAAAAAAATTATTATATCTTTACAAAAATTATTAATTTGATTTCTTTTTAGTGTATTTTATCTGGCATTTTGGTTTTAAAAAATATAAACAATAAATAACCCCGCAAAAACAAAGTTTTTGACTATAAATCCCTTATATATGAGACATAACTAAAAGTATTGATTATGTTCAAAAGTGACAAACATTTACAGACTGAAACCGAAATTATCTCCCCTGGCTTTAAAACTAGGTCAAAACTCGAGCAGACGACGACTAAACATTCTAAATAGTGATTTATATAGATAAACTAAAAATGCATTAATTTAATTACGATACGTTCGATCGATCTGAAATTTTATTACGATGCATTGTTCGGTGAGATGGGTCCGTTTGCCAAATTTCGGCTCGATGGCTTCACTGAAAGTGGATCATTTTCGACTTTTCTTTTTCCGCGTTCGACGGGCGAGGGACGAACGACGGGCGTCGCGGTCGAGGACAAATGAGACGGCAGTGAAGTTAATATAAGGGATTTAAAAAAACAAACCCGTAAAAACAAAGTTTTTGACTATAAATCCCTTATATATGAGACATAACTAACAGTATTGATTATTTTCAAACATTTACAGACTGAATATGTCTTAACTCAACTTTGCATCATAACCCTAGTGGGGGTGGGGGGGAGGGGTGGGTGGGGGGGGAGAGGGGAAAAGTCTGGTCACCGATTCGCTTGACCGAGCTCAGAGTGACACGTAAAATGTAAACAAAAGCGCCCGTCGCTTCGTTGGGTCGCCTCAATGCGTCAGCTCAAAATTTCACGTGGCAAAAAAACAATAATAAACCGTGAATTTAAATTACATACCTCATATAAGGATAAACTAAAAATGCATTAATTTAATTACGGTACGTTCGATCGATCTGAAATTTTGATACGATGCATTGTTAGGTTAGACGGGTCCGTGTGCCAAATTTCAGTTCGATCGGATCATGGGAAGTGGTTCATTTTTGACTTCTGTTTTTCCGCCCGCCGAGCCCAAGACAGAGAGAGATGATGAGAGAGACGGCCGCGAAGTTAATATAAGGGATTTAATAAAACAAACCCGTAAAAACAAAGTTTTTGACTATAAATCCCTTATATATGAGACATAACTAACAGTATTGATTATTTTCAAACATTTACAGACTGAATCTGTCTTAACTCAACTTTGCATCATAACCCTAGTGGGGGTGGGGGGGAGGGTGGGTGGGGGGGGGAGAGGGGAAAAGTCTGGTCACCGATTCGCTTGACCGAGCTCAGAGTGACACGTAAAATGTAAACAAAAGCGCCCGTCGCTTCGTTGGGTCGCCTCAATGCGTCAGCTCAAAATTTCACGTGGCAAAAAAACAATAACAAATCGTGAATTTAAATTACATACCTCATATAAGGATAAACTAAAAATGCATTAATTTAATTACGGTACGTTCGATCGATCTGAAATTTTGATACGATGCATTGTTAGGTTAGACGGGTCCGTGTGCCAAATTTCAGTTCGATCGGATCATGGGAAGTGGTTCATTTTTGACTTCTGTTTTTCCGCCCGCCGAGCCCAAGACAGAGAGAGATGATGAGAGAGACGGCCGCGAAGTTAATATAAGGGATTTAATAAAACAAACCCGTAAAAACAAAGTTTTTGACTATAAATCCCTTATATATGAGACATAACTAACAGTATTGATTATTTTCAAACATTTACAGACTGAATATGTCTTAACTCAACTTTGCATCATAACCCTAGTGGGGGTGGGGGGGAGGGTGGGTGGGGGGGAGAGGGGAAAAGTCTGGTCACCGATTCGCTTGACCGAGCTCAGAGTGACACGTAAAATGTAAACAAAAGCGCCCGTCGCTTCGTTGGGTCGCCTCAATGCGTCAGCTCAAAATTTCACGTGGCAAAAAAACAATAACAAATCGTGAATTTAAATTACATACCTCATATAAGGATAAACTAAAAATGCATTAATTTAATTACGGTACGTTCGATCGATCTGAAATTTTGATACGATGCATTGTTAGGTTAGACGGGTCCGTGTGCCAAATTTCAGTTCGATCGGATCATGGGAAGTGGGTCATTTTGGTATTCTGTTTTTCCGCCCGCCCGCCGAGCCCAAGACAGAGAGAGAGAGACGGCCGCGAAGTTAATATAAGGGATTTAAAAATAAGTACTATTGAATTGATCAAAAATTCAAGACTAAGTAAGTGTATTAAACTTTTTCTTTCTTTGGGGGTAGGGGTGGGCTCAATGTTTAACTTGAGCTAATGGATTATATGAGCCTTCTCATTTTTTGCAAGTTTATAAAGTCGAGGCCCAATTGAGAACCAAGCTACACGCAATGAAGAACGACATTCATACTTTCTATTTACTTTGTCTTAATAATGCTCATAAGGAAATGGAAGAAGAGCCTTGGGGGCCGTGCATAAATGATGTCACGCGATTTTGGCCGATTTTTGACCCCCCCCCCGGTCACGCATCTCACATAAACTTAGCCCCCCTCCTCCAATATGACGTCACAAAACTTTAACACCCCCCCCCCAAAAAAAAAGCCGTATTTTCTATTTGAAAATAAACATGTTTCAAATCACTTTTTATTTACCACGTTTTTAAATCCCTTATATTAACTTCGCGGCCGTCTCTGTCTGTCTGTCTGTCGTCATCTCATGGGCGGGCAGGCGGAAAAACAAAAGTCAAAAATGACCCACTTTCCGTGATCCGATCGTGCTAAAATTTAGGACACGGACCCGTCTGACCTAACAATGCATCGTATCAAAATTTCAGATCGATCAAACGTACCGTAATTAAATAATGCATTTTTGTTTATCCTTATATGAGTATGTAATTCAAATTCACTTTGTTATTGTTTTTTTTCCACGTGAAAGTTTGAGTAGACGCGTTGTGGCGACCCATCGAAGCACCGGGGTGCTTTTGTTTACATTTTACGTGTCACTCTGAGCTCGGTCAAGCGAATCGGTGACCAGACTTTTTCCCTCTCACCCTCCCCCCCCCCTCCCCCCCCAGGGTTATGAAGCAAACTTGAGTTAAGACAGATTCAGTCTGTAAATGTTTGAAAATAATCAATACTGTTAGTTATGTCTTATATATAAGGGATTTATAGTCAAAAGAATTTGTTTTTAAATCCCTTATATTAACTTCGCGGCCGTCTCTGTCGTCATCTCATCATCTCATGGGCGGGCGGGCAGAAAAACAAAAGTCGAAAATGACCCACTTCCAGTGATCCGATCGAGCTGACATTTGGCACACGGACCCGTCTGACCTAACAATGCATCGTATCAAAATTTCAGATCGATCGAATGACAACAATTAAATTAATGCATTTTTTAGTTTATCCTTATATGAGGTATGTAATTCAAATTCACTGTTTGTTGTTTTTTTCCACGTGAAAGTTTGAGTAGACGCGTTGAGGCGACCCATCGAAGCAACGGGGCGCTTTTGTTTACATTTTACGTGTCACGCTGAGCTCGGTCAAGCGAATCGGTGACCATACTTTTCCCCTCTCACCCTCCCCCCCCCCAACCAGGGTTATGAAGCAAAGTTGAGTTAAGACAGATTCAGTCTGTAAATGTTTGAAAATAATCAATACTGTTAGTTATGTCTCATATATAAGGGATTTATAGTCAAAAACTTTGTTTTTACGGGTTTGTTTTTTAAATCCCTTATATTAACTTCACGGCCGTCTCTGTCTGTCTGTCGTCATCTCATCATCTCATGGGCGGGCGGGCGGAAAAACAGAAGTCAAAAATGACCCTACTTCCCATGATCCGATCGAACTGAAATTTGGCACACGGACCCGTCTGACCTAACAATGCATCGTATCAAAATTTCAGATCGATCGAACGTACCGTAATTAAATTAATGCTTTTTTAGTTTATCCTTATATGAGGTATGTAATTCAAATTCACGGTTTGTTATTGTTTTTTTCCCACGTGAAAGTTTGAGTTGACGCATTGAGGCGACCCATCGAAGCGACGGGGTGCTTTTGTTTACATTTTACGTGTCACGCTGAGCTCGGTCAAGCGAATCGGTGACCAGACTTTTCCCCTCTCCCCCTCCCACCCACCCCCGCCCCCTAGGGTAATGAAGCAAACTTGAATTAAGACAGATTCAGTCAGTAAATGTTTGAAAATAACCAATACTGTTAGTTATGTCTCATATATAAGGGATTTATAGTCAAAAACTTTTGTTTTTACGGGTTTGTTTTTTACGGGTTTGTTTTATTATTAACTCGCTTTCGTTGGGCATTGTTTGTCCAAGATTTTTTCAAATCTGCCAACGTAAAATTGAACCACTTCTGATAGTCCTAGAGATCGGAAAATTTTACCACAGATAGATCTTGGATGACAATGCATTGTATCAAAATTTCAGATCGATGAACTGTACCGTTATTAAAGTATTGAACTTTTAAGTTTATCTATAGTCTATATAAAAGCATCTGTACCGTCGGCTTTTGTTGACATCCGTGAGTTCGCCCCGTGACCAAATCACAATGTTTTTAAAACGTTGGGCGGGCGATTGTGAGGTGTTTGGTAAAATAAATAGAGGTAAAAAATATTTTTAAAAACCAGGTTGTTATAAGTGGACTAAAAATAATAAAATGAATAGAAGTAAAAAAAAAGATTGTTAAAAACCACGTTTTTAGAAGCGGACTAAAAAGAAGAAAATAATTAAAAACTTGTAAGTTCAAGTACTTCGATTTAATATGACTAAAAACGTGGGGTGGGTGTTTGGTATAAAAATTAAAGATTTCTAATTTAGAAGGCAAAATAGAGATCTATAAGTGAGAGAATGAGTGAACCGCATATGTTAAACCTCATAATCGCCCGCCCCACGTTTTTAGTCATATTAAATCGAAGTACTTGAACTTACAAGTTTTAAATTAATTTCTTTTTTTTTAGTCCGCTTCTAAAAACGTGGTTTTTAAAAATCTTTTTTTTACTTCTATTTATTTACCACGTTTTTATTAACTTGCTTTCGTTCGTGTTTGTGTGTCCGCAATTTTTCAAATTTGCCAACGTAATATTAAACCACGTTTGATGGTCCTAGACAGCTCAAAATTTTACCACAGATAGATCTTGGATGACAATACATTGTATCAAAATTTCAGATCGATCGAATGTACCGTAATTAAATTATTGTATTTTTTAGTTTATCTCAATATAAGCTACCGTATCCGACTGCCGTTGTTAGATTTCACGTGCCGAGTTAACACGTGACCTGGTCGCCGTGGTACTAAAACGTTGGGCGGGTGCTATTGAGGTGTTTGGTTAAATAAATAGAGGGGGAAAAAAAGATTTTTAAAAACTATGTTTTTATTAGTGGACTAAAAGGAATAAAATAAATAAAGGTAAAAAAGGATTTTTAAAAAACTACGCTTTTATAAGTGGACTAAAAACAAGAAAATAATTTAAAACTTATACGTTCGAGTACTTTGATTTAATATGACTAAAAACGTGGGGCGGGCGCTTATGAGGTTTTACATATGCCATATGCAGTTCACTCATACTCTCACTTATAGATCTCTCTTTAACTTTTGTACCAAACGCCCCACGTTTTAATCATATTAAATCAAAGTACTTTAAAGTATAAGTTTTAAATTATTTTCTTCTTTTTAGTCCACTTATAAAAACGAGGTTTTTAAAAATCCTTTTTTACCTATATTTATTGTCATTTAAGTAGGCGTTTAGTGTAAGGTTGCACTCCAATATATCGTAACACGCGTGACGCCATCTAAAACGTTATAAAATAAATTGTAAGAAATCGAATATTTAAGAGGAACTTTTATTTAAAGTTGCAAGTTTATTTTGATGTAACGTTACATTTCTTAAACTCCCCCTCGTCACACATCGTCACAAATATGTGGATCCCTCCCCCCTAGGTGCGTGACGTAATTTATGGATGGACCTCCTGACGACAATTTCGGCAAGTTCAGGATATTCTGCACTCACGTGAATCCAAAAGGATGAAAGAGGGGTCAAAGTTCAGAAATTCATTTTAAATCATTTATCGGCAGTCAACTCCAGCAATTTATTTTACAAAGTTACAGACAAATCAACCTACGATGAAAAAATGGGTATCCATCAAGCACCTTTCCAGGGGAAAGTAGAACTTGAAACGATCGAGTAATATGACTTTTTGTAGAAATGGAACATCAAGCTCTTCGTCTGAACTATCTATAATTGTTGCCGCATTGTGAAACATATCCAAATGTGGAGGACAGAAAGTCGAGTGGCAGCGCACTGGACTGTCGTACCGATTGTCACGGGTTCGAATCCGTGTGAAGGCAAGGGTTTGTTCCCGGGGCCTAGGGCGTCCCTGAGTCACCCCGCTCCGAATGGGTACCTAACACTACATGTAGTTAGGCGGCTGGGTAATGCGTGGAACCCACAAAGCCGTGGCCTGTGAATGCTGCATCACTAGCCAACAGATCATCTGTCATGGTCTGTGGACGCAACTATCTTCTGCATAGAAGGAGCGTCTGTAAAGATAAGATAAGATAAGATAAGATAATTCTGTGCTATCAATGCTTGTTTCCTGCTTTTTTGGAGTAGATTGTGGTGAACTAATCACCGAATTTGGGGCATCTCCTTCATCCCCCCCCCCGGCTCTTTGATTTGCGATTGTGACTACGTATTGAAATAAATGTGGATATATTTTATAGGATAAGTGTTAATGGTTGCAAATAGAGGATTATAATAAGATTTGTCTTTCCTTTCTGATACTTTATGCCTTATGCGGACTGGCGGCTGATGGCCCACGGACCGGCACCGGTCCGTGGACCACCACTTTGAGAAGCACTGCTTTAGAGAGTATTCTGTGATGTTTCCTTGGAGGTTGTGTCAATTTTAAGGAAAGTGCAAACTATTTTTTTTCTTTTAATTTTAAACATGGGATGCTACATGAGTCATCATGATCGGATTAACAATTATTTACCCAGCTGGCTTTCTAGAGTATGTTGTTCGTCCATCGTGGTCGACGATGACCACTCTCATCATATTTGCTGGGACGCCACATGTGTTCTCTGGTGGCTTATTAACCCTATTTTTGCACGAAAGAGGCGTCCGCATGTCGGACAAGAGATAGAAGCGGTCCCTTCAGGGGGGTTTTGGTTACGTTCCTTTCTGGCTTGGCATTTTAACTTGGAAGCCTGTTGTCTATTAGCTTCACAGACAGCTGCGCCATTCCATATCGTAGAGCGCCAGTGGGCTCGGTTACTGGCTGCTGCTTCCCAGGAGTCATGTCCGATATCGAAGGCCTTCAGAGAAGTTTTAAGTGCGTCCTTGTAGCGCTTTCGTGGACCTCCGCGTGCTCTATGCCCTTCGGTAAGTTCACCATAGAAGAGCCTCTTGGGTAGGCGATGGTCGGGCATGCGCACTAGATGCCCCGCCCAGCGTAGTTGGCTTTGCATGAGGATAGTGTGGATGCTGGGGAGTCCTGACCTGGCTAATATTTCGGTGTCTGGAACTTTTTCCTGCCATTTTATATTGAGAATTTTTCTAAGGCTTTTGGTGTGGAAGTGGTTCAGCAACCTCGCATGGCGTTGCGTATACAATCCAAGTTTCACATGCATATAATAAGGTGGGGAGCACTACAGCTCTGTATACTTTTAGTTTTGTTTGGGTGCTGATTCCCCTTCTGTTCCAGACACTGTCATGCAATCTACCGAATGCTGCGCTGGCCTTTGAGATTCTCAGTTCACCTCGTCAGAATATTTCTGCTGGAATTGAGTCTGCTCCAGGAGCCTTTCCACATGACAGAAGATGTACAGCTCTTTGCGTCTCAGGAAGTGTAGGTGGGTCATCCATTGCCAGGTTAATTGGTACTTCAGGGAGGCGACTGATAGCATCTTCATTAATACTTGAAGTGCTGTTTAGGACAGCATGAAAGTGTTCAGCCCAGCGCTCAAGAATCTTCTCCCCGTCAGTAATTAGATATGTCCCGTCAGCACTGAGAAGCGGGAATGAATTGGACGTTTTGGGTCCGTACACTTGCTTAAGGGCGTGTAAAAATTCTTCATAACATGCCTGTCTGCATATTGTTGAATCTCATCAGCTTTCTTGTTTAGCCATGAGTCTCGCATCCAGCGAAGTTTTTGTTGTATGACGCGGCGTATGCTATTATATGAGTCCGTTACGGTTGAAGACCTGGGATTGCTGATGTGTCTTTTGTGGAGTTGATGTTTCTCTGCAAACATTTGCTTGATTTCATCGCAATTGTCATCGAACCAGTCTTGGTGCTTTCTCGTCGCGGGTCCAAGGATTTGGGAGGCTGTGCTGTAGATTTGATCTCTAAAGTTCGTCCAAACAGTCTCAATGTTCGTATTGTTTAGAGTGGTGGATCTCAGTTTGTCCTCCAGGGCTGTCTCCAGAGATTGTTTAGTACTCACACAGTTTAGCTTTGTGATGTTTAGCCGTTTTAGGGTTTTCCTTCCTTGGGGCCGTCTTTTGGGCTGAATGCATATCTTAAGTTTAGAGATGATGAGACGATGGTCTGTCCAGCATTCAGCACCGCAGAGTGATTTGGTCACACGAACGTCTTGTCTATCTTTCTTCCTTGTGATGACGTAGTCTATTAGGTGCCAGTGCTTGGAGTGAGGGTGCACCATGAGGTCCTGTTTCTTGTGGGAAGACTGAATACTGTGTTAGTAATCAACAAGTCATGTTCCACACACGTCTGAAGCAACAGGAGACCATTGCTATTACACCCGCCCACTCCATGTTTTCCTATCGCACCGTCCCAAAGAGCGTCATCTAGAGTATAAATGCTAATAATTAGGGCTGTTAACGATTGATATAAATTTAATCGTTAACTTTAGAAATATTAACGATTAATTAATAGTTAATTTCGGTTAAAGCCAAAAATTGAAATTTAAAATGTCATAAGTAACATTTATTAAAATACTTGTCGAAAATCGAGATACCACTGGAATGTCTTCTTTATATGACATCTTTTAACCAACAACGCATACAGACAAGTGTATTGACATTATTTGGTTCAAGTGATGAGCGGGTCTTATTGACAATATAAACAGCCGAGCTGAACACTCATTCACATAGCTTTAGATTGTCTCAGCTGAAGTTTCCGATACTGTAGTGGATGTTTTGTTTGCAGGTGATATGTAAGCGAAGTGTTAGAACCATGGTAGGAATGTTCCCTTTAAGCAGCACGGCTGCGCAGATATTTGTCCGACGACACGAAGGAGTTTAGAATCACCGCGCAGCAAATTTTGTAAAATATTGCACAAAAGTGGACGTTGTGCAACTTTGCTCACGAGTTTTTTTTTAACTTTGCACACGGACCAACGAAGCTTAGACTTAGAGGGAACATTGCATGGTATGCAAACGATTTCTCTAAATGGACATAGTAACCTTTATCAACATTTTGAACATTCACGTCAGTCAATAGTTTAAAACCAACATTTTCGTGTAATCGACCGGAAATTAATTTATATTTATCGGCCGAAATATTTTACTTTTTGACTTCCAGTACATTTATAAGTGGTGGGTCGATTAATCTTTAAAAAAACATTTAAACGTTAAATTTTTAACGATTAATCGAGAAATTAATCGTTAATTTCCGCAGCCCAACAACTAATAAATTTAACATTTGTTGAAATAAAAACAATTTGAAGAGTTGGCCCAGAGCAAGACTAAGTCAAGGTTAGTTAGCGACTGTCAGGGTAAGGTAGTGACTGTCAGGGTAAGAAGTGACCGCCAATGTAAGGTAGTGACTGTCAGGGTAAGAAGTGACCGCCAATGTAAGGTAGTGACTGTCAGGGTAAGAAGTGACCGCCAATGTAAGGTAGTGACTGTCAGGGTAAGAAGTGACCGCCAATGTAAGGTAGTGACTGTCAGGGTAAGAAGTGACCGCCAATGTAAGGTACTGACGGTCAGGGTAAGAAGTGACCGCCAATGTAAGGTACTGACTGTCAGGGTAAGAAGTGACCGCCAATGTAAGGTAGTGACTGTCAGGGTAAGAAGTGACCGCCAATGTAAGGTAGTTACTGTCAGGGTAAGAAGTGACCGCCAATGTAAGGTAGTGACTGTCAGGGTAAGAAGTGACCGCCAATGTAAGGTAGTGACTGTCAGGGTAAGAAGTGACCGCCAATGTAAGGTACTGATTGTCAGGGTAAGAAGTGACCGCCAATGTAAGTTAGTGACTGTCAGGGTAAGAAGTGACCGCCAATGTAAGTTAGTGACTGTCAGGGTAAGAAGTGACCGCCAATGTAAGGTACTGACGGTCAGGGTAAGAAGTGACCGCCAATGTAAGGTACTGACTGTCAGGGTAAGAAGTGACCGCCAATGTAAGTTAGTGACTGTCAGGGTAAGAAGTGACCGCCAATGTAAGGTAGTGACTGTCAGGGTAAGAAGTGACCGCCAATGTAAGGTACTGACTGTCAGGGTAAGAAGTGACCGCCAATGTAAGGTACTGACTGTCAGGGTAAGAAGTGACCGCCAATGTAAGTTAGTGACTTTCAGGGTAAGAAGTGACCGCCAACGTAAGTTAGTGGCTGTCAGGGTAAGAAGTGACCGCCAATGTGAGGTAGTGACTGTCAGGGTAAGAAGTGACCGCCAATGTAAGTTAGTGACTGTCAGGGTAAGACCCTCGGCTTCCAAGGTAAGTACCGACTGCCAATGCAAGGTAGTGACTTTCAGGTTCAGATTTACGCTAGATAAGGCCCTAAGATATTTGAGATACGGGGTCCTTTATAAATTTTAACTCCTCCATTTTATTCGAAAAGTGATGAGTACGGCTTGATTACTTGTTTTATATTTCTCTATAGCATCAATATGCAGATGATGCAATGCAGATCTTTCTTGATTTTTAACTATCAAGAATTGCACTTGTGGCCGTTGAATGTACCGGTAATACCGGTTAGTCGGTTATCGGTAATGCAAACCCCATTCGCAATAGCGCTTTGTTCGTCGAAAAGACGCGCTAAAAATATTGGGTGCAGAGTACTATATACTGCAGCAATGAGACAATAATGCTGCAGAATATTTAAGTATGTATGGCATTTGCTCAATCAAAAACATTATTAAAAAATTTATTGGGGGGCGGGGGTGGCTCCCAGAAAGTTGAGGCCCTCGATACGCACACTTATGCGCAGAGCCGTCTTTACACCATTTTCGGCCCCTGGGCAAAGAAATAGTGTTGGGCCCCTCCCCGCAAATAAAAAATAAATACACATAATTTATATAAATAAACATATTCCCATTGGGCCCCTATGCACGCGGGCCCCCGGGCAAATGCCCAACGGGCCTATGCGTTAAGACGGCCCTGCTTATGCGGCAATCCGCACTGATGACTGCCAATGAGTATTTGATTCCTTAGTAGAGGTATTTAAACCTTGACTTTGCTAGAAAATGTGTGGGTGGTATTATGTAGCTATGGATAATTGGTTAACTAAACTGACAAATGATTTGTGGGTTGAGAAAATAAAATATTTCATTAATTTACATGTTCAATAATTGATTTAGTGAAAGCTGGGAGCAATGTGTGTTTTGTAGAGATATGCGGTTGCTTAGAAAATAAATCACGAGTTACATTAAATAATACAATACTTAACCGTTTAGTTAAAAGGAAATCTCAAAGTATTTACCTGAACATATATACCTAATCAACTCTTTAGGCGTCTTCGCCTCTTGCAAACAAACGACCAGTTCCGGGTGAAACATTACTACAGCAACCTCTTTTACGGATTGATCGGCTACATTACAGAGGTCATAGGTGGGAAAACGTGGGAAACACTAGTAGACGAACATCTTTATAAGCCCCTGGGAATGAACAGTTCTACATTTGCTTCAGTGGCCAACTTTGAAAGAGAAGATATGGTAATTCCATATAACACTGTTATGGAAAAACTAGAACCCGTCAATCCTGAATTTTCAAGGTTTGTTCTCAAATAATACTTAACATTAATTAAATTTGGACTGTTTTCATTTTGAAGTGCCTGAATATTACTATACTGTATTAGTAATTTTAAAACAATTTGTTCCCTTTTATAAATGTGTGTGTGTTTGTTTGTTTGT
This sequence comes from Ampullaceana balthica, assembly GCA_944989445.1. Classification (NCBI taxonomy): domain Eukaryota; kingdom Metazoa; phylum Mollusca; class Gastropoda; family Lymnaeidae; genus Ampullaceana; species Ampullaceana balthica. Next base: position 725,673 of record CALYLW010000336.1, on the reverse strand, counting down.
TTATTTTTTGTTTGTTTGTTGTTGGTGTAAGAACTAGTATGTTACTAATGATAATAATAAGCAATTGTGTGTGTGTGGCCGGGGGGGGGGAGATAAAGTTTAAACGTTTTTAAAACTGTCCCTGGAAAGCATAATAGTTATAATACCGTATCGTATACCATTAATTCAATATGACTACTCGTGCTTCAACAAAATCGCAGAGCGTGAAATAATGGATGGCAATGGTAACTATTTCAATCTTTAAAAAAAAATTCAGCAGAATTTCTTTTTCTTTTCTTTAAATCAGTTAGAAGCTTGTAGATATTCATCTTTTAATAAGCAATCTATTTTAGGCGTATCCATTTGTGTCTTTATTTCAAAATTAATTTATTTATATTGATATTATTAAACATTTTAACTGCACTGAAACTTAGGAGGTGGGCACAGTTAGCTGGTTCAGGTTCAGTGATGACAAGTGCTGATGACATGGTCCATTGGATGAACTTTCACTTGTCTAAAGGCAAAAACTCGGAAGGAAATGAAGTGGTAAAGGCTGAGCACATCGCAGAGGTTTACAAGGGAAGATTCTTTGTAGGACAGGAGGCAGGAAAAGAAACAAGAAAATCAAATTTTCCTGTTACATGCACTGATGAAATATATGCCTTGGGAGTCAGAAGAGGATTCTATCGGGGTATTTTAGTTTATTTTACTTTTCACTATTTAATAAGATTAAGACAACTCGTCAACTTTAAACACTGCTTGTGGATAGGTAGTAAATCCCAAGAGGCTATCATGTTTAGAAATTATTGAGTTATGAATTCCCTGCAATGGAAGAGGCATACATCTGTTTGAAGCCCCTCTTCAGGCATATAGATATGTTCCCAAGTAAGCTGTTGGCTAAAGATTTTAGGGGAAGGGAGTCTAATGGCTCTCAAATATACTTGAAACACACACACACAAATACACAATTAAAACGAGGAAGATTGGAGTTCCTTTGGTTGATTTTGTGTCTCGTTGGTTTATACGCAATTCTAATTTCTGCATACAAAAATAATATTTTCTTTAATTGTGGATATAATTTACCTGTAATATATTTATCATCATTCAGCTGAACCCCAAAATTCATTACAAATTATGAGATAACATAATAACATGAGATTTACTATTGGTTCCATCTCTCGGAATCGTTTTTTGCCAGCTTTCTACAATTCCGCTGCTGAAGTGTAGGTAGAAGCGGTAAAATACTCTACTTAGAAGATTTATTACTCCTTTAAAAGAAGATTGCATTCCAGAATTACCCGGGAACGCCCTGGATCCCGGGACAAGGATTTTTTCCCGGGTTAATTAAAAACCCGGTAAATAAGAAATCATAATCTCGTAATTAAAGTACACTGTGATAAACTAAAGAAGTGTGATGGTTATACTACAGGCTACTTCAAACTTCGCATCGTTGGCTTCTTGCATCCATCCTAAAATCAAGCGATTGGTGGAGATTTAAGATAAACGAACATCAGAAATTGTAAATGATTTTTAGGCAGAAATTCGTATTGTAAGCCAATCAGCGGTAGTCAAAATAATAAATTAAATTTAGGTATCATTAAATTAATGGAATGAATATAAATTACTAAAATTACAATAGGCCTACTGTTATAATGTTTCAGTATTATTTATTTTTCAAATAAACTAAAATAAGTAATGCCATGCTCCCCTTTGGGTGCCATTATGAGTGCTAAATGTCATAAGGAAAAAAAACATTACACACACACGCACACAAAACTTGTTTTATCCACACACAGAAAAAAAATATTTTTCTTTAAACGTTCCATAGGAGTACTAAAATGTGGGATGGTTTATACGTATAACGTTGATACCCCGGAGTATTGTTTGTCAACCTTTTTTTGTAAAATATTATGATTCGCGCTCTCCCACCCAGGTTATGAACGACTAGTTCACACTGGTGCTACAATGGGTTACAGAGCTTACATGGCGCTCCTCCCTGAACCTAGAATTGGTGTTTTCATTGCGATGACTGGTAGGGACGACGGATATGTTTTCCGACAACCTCTGCACATGTATCTGTTGGATAGAGCCCTGGGTGAGCAACCATGGCTCGACAATTCAACGCTATGTTCATACCCTGAGCCATGGACCAGCAGTCCTAAGTCAACCAAACCAACATTGAATCCCAATGTCACATTAAAATATGACATAAAGCAGTATGAGGTATGTTGCTGAAAATTATCTATAGATTACTTTCGTAATATCTGACCCCCCACCTCCAAAAAATCATATCCCTGATTATTAATAACCTATTCTCAAACTATAATACACGCAATCGCACCCCCCCCCCTTTTTTTTTGGAACCTCAGTGGACTTTCCTGTTCCTGTTCAGCCCCATTGAAATCATCCAACATTTTATCTTCTTTGTGAGAAAGTGAATATGTGGACAAATAAAATATTTGCTTATGCTTTCTTGTAAACTACTGCTTCGAAACGCATTGCAGCATATGTATACAACGAGAAACATAAACAGGTTAAATCGTATTCACGCATTCAGACTAGTTCTTAAGGCAAAACAAAAAAATAAATAATAATTATAATTATAAAAAAATAACACGACCATATTAACCCGCTACTTTACTCACTTCACTGGCTACCTATACAAGCCCGAATTGATTACAAACTGTCCAAGAGACCAAAAACTATGACATGATCGCTTCTGGAATGCTATACTTAAACCCAGCTTTTTAAAAAAACATAATCTTCAAAATGAATCAACAAAGAATTATAATTTAAATGATTATGTTAGTAGGGGATGAGGCAGCAATCAGCTATTTACATGGCTGAATAGACGGATCTAACGCGTCCTAGAGGTGATTATTGGAACAGGTCATTTATTTATCATGTGAAATGTCAGAATGTATCCGAAGAAGCTGACCCGTTACGGTCATCCCATCTCTGCCATATACCGCAGCCTGTGTAAACATCTGTGTGTATAATGTTGTGGTTGGTACAAAGGTAGAGTGGCCAGACAATATTGGAAAAAATCCGGGACTTTTTTAGTGGAAACCGGGACATGAATAAAATGCTTGGAATTTTCATGATTCTGCATATTGCAAGGAAAATGCTTTGGTTCCTGTTTATTATTAAATACTAGCAGACCCGTCGTGCGTTGCAACGATCTCAGTAAAAAGGAATACATATATATAAAAAAAGGAATTACATTAAGGGTCACCAGGCCTATCAGTTTAACATATGAAGTTAAAAATCTGTTCATTTCAATCAATTTCATAACAAATATATAAATATATTTATCTATATTTATCAATATCGTGTAAAATTGAATGGGGAATACAGTATTAAAAGTTAGTAAAAAAACACATTTAGGGCCCCCAGTCCCGAGGAAATGGAAATTAGCAGTTCAGTGCCCTATAGTAATTTAATTTAGGCTCTTAAGTTTTTATATACCGAGTTTGGTCAAAATCCAGTTATTTTCTCATTATCTAACACTTAAACTAATTTTTATATAGCTAATATAATGAAAAAATACATTAAGGGGCCCCGGGCCCATTCGGTTCAAGATGTACATTTTGAAAACCTGTTCATTTAAATTCAGTTTCCTCATGGATATATTTCTCAAGATCGTTAAAAACTGAGTGGGAAATAATATCATAGAGTATACACAAAAAAAGACATTTGGGGCCCCCGGCCCTGAACAATTGGACATTAGAAGTGCAGTGCCATTTGTTATTTTAATATGGGCTACCAAGTTTTTATATACAAAGTTTGGTTAAGATCCAATCATTTACTCAGTAGCTAACGCATAAACTAATTTTATATAGCTCATATAAGCAAAAAACGACATTAAGGGCCCCAGGGCCCATTTAGTGCAAGATATCAAGTTCAAAACACCTATTTATTTCAATCAATTTTATAGTGGATATATTTATCTATATTTATCAAGATCTTTAATAATTGAATTGGGAATAAAATCTTAAACGTTTATGAAAAAATACATTTTGGGCCCCCAGCCCCGAATAAATGGACATTAGGAAATTAGTGCCTATAGTATTTTAATATAGGCTATCAAGTTGTTATGTACCAAGTTTGGTCAAGATCCATTCATTTTCCAAGCAGCTAAGCCTTAAAACTAATTTTTATATAGCTCATATAAGAAAAAATCCCCATTATGGGCCCCCGGCGCCCCTATGAGTGTTAAATTTTAAAAAAGTAGCCTATTTCCATCCCGGGAGCGTACTCAAAAGTCTCCAAAATTTTCATGGCGATCGGATGAATGGTTTAGTCAGCTATAACAGACATGCATACATACTTTGATTTATATATAGAATTTATATAGATTTTGGAAAAACCGAAATTGCTTGTAAAATTTAAACCTGCAATCACTTAAGCAATTTTTGGTTTTTTATTAATTTTTTTTTGAGTTTGCATGAGAGTTTTGAAAAATTCTAATCAAAAGTTAATGAAATTTTAGAGTATAATTATTGAATCATGAAAGTTTTTTTATTCTGACTAGAGAGTTTTTATACTATTACATTTTAATTATCATATTTATTGTTTGAATGTGCCTTATCAGGGAAAATTGAATCCTTTTTGATGGTCTCATAGAACTCACGGCATGTCATTTCCGAGTTGAATTGAATAGATGATTTCGATGCTCTTTTTAACTAAAAATACGAGAGTGCGTCGCTAGGCGAACAGACGCATTTGGTCGCATCTGTACGGACCCCTATAATCTATAAGGACGCATTTAGTCGCATCAGGAGCTAATGAGTTAAGAGTCATTTTTAGTGTACTTATTGATAAATTAACTGATTCTCGTAAATTTCGCAATGTGACGATAAGCGATAAGAGAAATTTTTAAAACCTTTTTCCGTTAAAGTTAAAGTCAGAGTTAAAAAAAATTTTTACGAAAAAAATGTAAGAAAAGATAAAAATTTATAATACGGGACAAATTGCCTCCAAACCGGGATTCCGGGACAGAGGTGAAAATCCGAGACTGTCCCGGCAAATTCCTTGCAGCTGGCCACTCTAATAACAAAGGTAACAGTTTAATCTGAACAGTTTCATTGGCGAAGTCAATTTGGTCATTATGGGTGACGAAAAGGCCTGATTTGCAATGGGTGCGTCCTCAGGGTTTTGTCTTCAGATGAGGGGTTAGAACAGAAAAAAAATATATAAAAAGCACTTTTTAAAAACTAGTCTTATATTAGAAATGCACTAAAAAAATAGAAAATAAATTAAAAATTTACAGTCAGAAGAGACCTTAAGTTCCAAATTTATGAAAATGTAAAAGTTTAAAATGAGACAGGATTCAGGAACGTTAAATCGTAGGTGAAATCGATTATCTCGTTGTTCGCCATGACTATAAGACTAGGGTGCTTGCTAGCACATATATTGATAGACTAAGTTTAAACTGAGCATCCTAGTCAGTGGCGTAGCTAGAACTTTTGCCGCCCGGGGCGGTCTCCAATTTGCCGCCCTTGTTAGGGGCAGTCCATAAATGGCATCACGCACCTTGTTTACACATTTGTTTAAGAAATGTGACGTTATATTGAATCTCTGTTCTTTAAATAAAATTTCCACGTAAATAGTTGATTACTGACACTTTATTTAATGACGTTTATGTAAAACGCATTTTACGATATTAGAATGCAGCGTTACACTAAAAACATACTTAACTGACAGTTTTTTTATTTGAAACATGCTCATTTTCAAACAGAAAATACGGCTTTTATGGGGGGAGGGAGGTCAAAGCTTTGTGACGTCTTATTGGAGAAGGGGTCTAAGATTTTGTGACGACGTGCGACGAGGGGGGAAGTGGTGAAAAATCAGCCAAAATCGCGTGACGTCATTTGTGGACGGCCAGTTAGTCGATTATGTTATGGTTTTTAAAAATTAAGAAACATGAATAAACAATTGTAATTGAAACGATGTAAAAACGGGGAACATGTTTACCATTGCATGCCATATTTATGTAAGCAGTAATAAAAGAGGCCGCATAAGATTATATACCTATAAATACAAATTTACAAAATACAAGATACTTTTTTTAAAGACCACAAGAAAGTTACTGAGGTAGCAGGTCGTCCCCACCCCCCCCCACCCCCAAATGAGACAAAACATATTCCAAAATTACACAAAAAACAAACAAAGAAAGTGTATACATTAGTATGTAATCATATTTATACATTTACTTTCCTAACTTTCATAATGGAAAAATCGTGTATTATGCTATCAAAATTAAAATTATCTGTGATATCTTGTTCTATGGACTATGGACAGTCTTGCAAGATTTTGTTTACTTTAATCGCTCATTGTGGAACGAAGATAATTTTTTATCAACTTCAGTTTTGAGAAGCTCCTTTCATAACTAGCGACACTGATAGCAATAGTTGAAAAAATTCATAGCAAAATTACAATGTTGGGTACAGAATTCTCCAATCTATACTGTTGAATAAATTTTAATAGATCAAGGGGGCCTTTCCCCCCGGTTTTCTAACATAATGCCTTTTCTTGTAGTGTAGGTACAGTACAGCTATAAAAACCTGGATCCTTTTTCTTTCCATATTGAACTGTTCTTTGTCAATGTCAATAGAGTAATTTATTTGATGTTCAAATACTTCATTTAGTAGGTTACATGATATTACGAATATTTTCTTGAAAGGACGTGCAACTCATCAAAGCGTTCTTTTATTTTCTTTCATAATTCCATCAATGTATAAAAAAACATTTCTTGTTGTACTTCTTGTTCTAAAAATATAACCACGTCTTCTGAATTTTCCCTACTCATATTTTTTTCTCCTTCGAACTCGGCGTTCAGTTGATATTTCCATCTCTTCACAAATTGTTTGGCTGATATAACAGCATTTTGTATTAGCACATCTCTTTGTTCCATGTAATGACTTAGCATTAATTTAAAAAATGACGGATTCCCATAAATTGAGATAACATAGAAAAGAAAAAGATTACATTAAATTGAGTAAAATTCAAGCATCTGATCTCGTTTTCCTAGTTACTTCTCCAGATGTCAATTTTTCCAAGACGATTGAAATTTTAAATTATGTCTTTTCCGAAATTAATATGACTATTGTGGTGTTTATTATTAGAGAAATTTGAATATTTACATATTCTTGTCATAAATCTTAATAATTTTCCATAAATAGACGAATTCAAATTATTTACACATTACTTTAATTGGATAGGCGTAACATGTTTAATGAATAACCGTATTTTAATGAAAAACACAAGTTATGTGTGCTACTCAAATGCAATAAAAAACAAATAAAATTTAATTTTTAATAACTTACCTTAGAATAATTTTCTGAAAGCTAAAATAGTAATATAAATTACTACTTGCAAGTTAAACACAATATTTGAACCACCATGCCTGTAGATGGTCGACTGGCATGCGCGCTCGGCTGGCGTACCGATGGTCACGGGTTCGAATCCTTGTGAAGGCAAGAATTTGTTTCTGGGGCCTAGGGCGTTCCTGAGTCCACCCAGCTCTAAATGGGTACCTAACATTAGTGGAACCCTTATAGTTGAGGCATGTGAACGCTTCATCACTTGCCTACAGACCGGCATGGTCTGTGGACGCATAATCTTCTGTATAGAAGGGTCTGTATAGATAAGACAAGACAAGTACTCGTTCGAGCATCATTCTGCGAATGTCAAAATTCCACGTACAAACTGTCGTGGCGATATTAATAGCACATATTATTCGGCCCTGCGTGATGTGTTTTTTGCGTACTTTTCTTATAAAAGAGTCATCTGTGACTTAAACCGCTTAGTTTTCAAAACAAATGGGTGCCTTTTTTGAGCGATTAAAATTTTTTGAACGGTTTTGCGTTAGTTATAATATCCACTATGTAATCAAAAAAATGTTGTGCGAATCCGTTAATTAAGACTCAAAATTACAAATATTTTTGTTTCACCTTGGTTTTCCCCCTTCAAAAGAAAAAGGGCAGTTGTCGGAAATGGTTGTACTTTTCAAATGTCCACAAATGCCGCCCCCTTAATGAGTGCTGCCCGGGGTGGACCGCCCCCCGTAGCTACGCCACTGACCCTAGTCTTATAGTCATGGCGAACAACGAGATCATCGATTTCACCTACGATTTAACGTTCCTGTCTCGTTTTGAACTTTTACATTTTCATAAATTTGGAACTAAAGGTCTCTGCAAACTTCAAATTTATGTTCTTCTTTTTAGTGCATTTCTAATTTAAGACTAGTTTTTTAAAAGTGTTTTTTATATTTTTTTATCTTCTACTTTTTAGTCTACACATTTTACAGTTAGTGCAAAGCCAGCTTACCTTTGATCAATTTAGAAGTAGATATAAACCAAGAATGTCCTGGCATTAGTTCCGTTCTAAACGATTCGAATATTTTGAGCGAACCGATCTCAAGTATCCGACCTATCCCAATTATCCGACACTCACTGTAAATCGAAAATATTTCAACATTGTGTTTTTCCGGTCACTAAGGCGGACTGCTGAGGTTTAACTCTAGCAGACGTAAATCCAAATAAATAGATGTAAAAACAAAGTTTTTGACTATAAATCCCTTATATATGAGACATAACTAAAAGTAGTGATTATGTTTAAACGCGACATTTACAGACTGAAACAGAATTATCTCCCCTGGATTTAAAACCGGGCGCAGGGACCGTAGGGGGTGTGAACATCGACGGTCGGCATCAACTGAATTGGCACGTGAAAGAATTATAAACAAATAGTGGGTTCCGTCCGATTGAACTTACAAAGCAAGTTACTATAAGACTAGTAAATATTTAATCAAATTAAATCTAGCCATGGAAAAATGACACAAAAATACTATCACCGAAAATGAATATTGGTGCAAATTTTCAGAATGATTGGATAACGGGAAGGGGTTCAAAATTGGGATATTAAAAATAGTCCGATTAAACTTACAAAGCAAGTTAATATAAGACTAATAAAAAACAAGCGGCTGTGTAACAAGAGATCACACAGTTCTTTGTTTCCCCTGAACACAAAGGCGGGGCTGAAATGCTTTCCAACAGGCAATATCTTTGTAGGAATATATGTTTTGCTCCAACGTTATTTAAATAATGTCAAGCTTATGCTCGGAAATGTGTTGGTCAGGGGAGGGATGACTCCCAGAATAATAAAAAAACAAGTTTGGTCTTCGATTTACAAAAATTGTTTAGGGGGCGTCCATAAATGACGTCACGCACCTAGGGGAGGGGGTCCCACATGTGTGACGAGGGGAGGAGTTTAAGAATTGTGACGTCACGTCAAAACACGCTACTTTAAATCGAAGTTCCACTTTAATATTTCATTTCTTACAATTTATTTTATGACGTTTTACGTGGATTCACGCGTATTAAATATTAGAGTGCAGCCTCACACTAAATACTTACTAAAATGATAATAAAGCGATTTGAAACATGCTCATTTTCAAATAGAAAATACCGCTTTTAGGGGGTCCCCCCCCCCACAGTTTGTTTTGTGACGAAGTGTGACGAGGGGGGAGTGGGGGTAAAAATCGGCCAAAATCGCGTGACATCATTTATGGGCGGCCACTTAGCCTTTGGTGTTTCTCAGTTCTGGCTTTAATTGTGACGTGCCACATTTACGTAACATTTTCAGTTTAGATTTCAATAAGTTTGCCGTAAATTCTTACATAGGGATATTGAAGTTTGTGATTGGTGTGTTTTTAAAGGTTGAATTCCATCTTTTAGACTAGGGTTCTAAAGATGGCAATGAAAATGTTGGTTTTCTTTGCTTACACACTTTGGGGCTTTGTGAGACTATGGTAGAACTATTAAATATGGATCACTTTTTGGTGGAACTCTTGGTCTTTTTGGAGAGATATTAGCAATTTTCTCTTATTGTTCCATGACAAGAGTCTCAGGTGCTGGATGATCATTCCATACCATCTTGGTCAATTGGTGTGTGTCAACCCATACCATCTTGGTCAATTGGTGTGTGTCATCCCATACCATCTTGGTCAATTGGTGTGTCATCCCATACCATCTTGGTCAATTGGTGTGTCATCCCATACCATCTTGGTCAATTGGTGTGTCATCCCATACCATCTTGGTCAATTGGTGTGTCATCCCATACCATCTTGGTCAATTGGTGTGACATCCCATACCATCTTGGTCAATTGGTGTGTGTCATTCCATACCATCTTGGTCAATTGGTGTGTGTCATCCCATATCATCTTGGTCAATTGGTGTGTGTTATCGTATACCATCTTAGTCAATTGGTGTGTGTCATCCCATACCAACTTGGTCAATTGGTGTGTCATCCCATACCAACTTGGTCAATTGGTGTGTCATCCCATACCAACTTGGTCAAATGGTGTGTGTCATCGCATACCATCTTGGTCAATTGGTGTGTGTCATCCCATACCAACTTGGTCAATTGGTGTGTGTCATCCCATACCATCTTGGTCAATTGGTGTGTGTCATCCCATACCAACTTGGTCAATTGGTGTGTGTCATCCCATACCAACTTGGTCAATTGGTGTGTTATCCCATACCATCTCGGTCAATTGGTGTGTATCATCCCATACCATCTTGGTCAAATGGTGTGTGTCATCCCATACAAAGCCTGCTGGTGTGTTCCTCCTAATTTTGTTTTTTTCAAAAGCGAAGTATAATGTGATGCTGATTTGAATGAATCACATACATGTACTCTTTTAGTTGTTTTAGTAATGTTTGCCTGGATATTAATTAATGGTAATCAATCTTTTGTATAGGAATTGTTAAAATGTAAATCAATCGAAATTACTCTCTCCAAAAGAAATAATCAGTAATTTTAATGAAAAAGAAAAAAGTGCTTACAACAATCCAAGTCAGTAACATTGTAACAAGTCTGCTTTGTATGATATCATAATAAAATAATCAATTCCCATAAATATACTGTGGCTGTCGACAACTGTGTAAGCTAAGGGTAGGAATTGAACAGATATAAACATTTGCCTAAATGATACTGGTCTCAAAGAAAAATTTAAATTATTTATAAAGCTAAATAGTTTTCAAAGCCACTTATGAGTCCATGTTTTTTAAAAAAATATCAATTCCAAAACAGGATCATTAGATTTGGAGGCAATTCTTCCCTACATTATATTTTAAATAACAACATATTTTTAATGCCAAAATCTTTGATCATGAAAAGTGTTAACCACTGTTCCAATGTTAATAAATGGGTTGATTATCATATTAATTCCTAGAAATATATATCCAATCCAAGGAAAGAACATAATACAACATTAAACATAAGTTACTAAAACGTAAAAAATATTAAGTTATGAATCTAGTTTTAGAGTTTAGAGCTAGGTCTTAGATTAATCTTATATCATCAACATCATTTTGTCCTAAACAAATAATTGTTACTAAATCTCCTGGAAAACTATCTTTTAATAAAACCTGGAAACACTGGTTCACTATTTTCTATACAACAGTTCTGTTAAAACCTTAGAATTGTTGTATTTTGTTTGTTGAAGTCCCACCCCCCATTTAATTATATTTTGTTTGCAGGGTTCATACTTCAATACCATCTTTGGCTCCATCAGTGTTTACTATAACACGTCTTTTAATGCACTTGTCTTGACTTACGGCTGGGGTCGATGGAGACTGTATTCTACATCTACTGATCCTATCGAGACATTTTATGGCCATGGACTTGATGCTAATCATGTGTTTCACATTAAACCAATCTTTTTTTTGACTGCTAAGGAAGATAACAAAACCATTGTAGGAATGAAAGTGACTGGTTTGTTATCTGCATTGCCTCCAGTATTTTCTAAAGCATCCAAGCACAATAAGTATCATAATAAAGGTATATCCACACTTTCAAATAGTGGCCTCATTTTCGCCATGGCCATGGCAATCTGTTTGATCTATATGTCTGAATAAATTGCACTAGAAACGTTCAAAGACTTTAACATTTTAATTGTGTTGAATATAAAAGTGGACACTGTGTTTGGCTTTAAATGGTATAGAAGTTAATGGAACAATATTATTATTTGAATTAGTCAAAACTTGGATTTCAGTTTGTAAGACTAATTTGGTAAGTTCATTATCAGAATAATATTTTCCTAAAAACATTTATTAAGTAGTAATGATAAGCCTCATGGTTAAAACTAATGCTAAAATTGAATTTAATTGCGTACTTTGTATGTTTTGTACACATTCAAGTAAAACCTTGTTGGTGATGCATGTATAAAAAAAAAGCAGCATTAACTCATGAATAAATATCAACTTTAGCACCTTACACTGTTAATTACAAGTCATATTGCTTGGGAGTTCTTATTCTGCGTGTCCGAGTAGATGCAGCAGTTGAGAGAACTGATTTGGGTGTGGCAGTATAGGAGGAAATTGCTTTGCTTCCTTTTGACATGCTTCCAGTGGCTGGACTGGGAGATGAAACAGTTGGGGAAGGTGGTGATGGCACAGGTTTAACTGATGGCTTGGACACAGAGACTTGGTTATCATGGTTTGAGAATACCATTTGACAAGTGTCCGTCTTTGATAAGATGGATGTTACCTGCCCTAATGTTTCATTAGGAAGTAAAGTCAGTTGTTCAGCTGAGGTGCTGGCTGGTGTGTTGGACTTGACAGAGTGAGGAGGCACTGAGCTGATTGTGTCTGCCGGCGTGGATGGTTTGGCAGACTGAGACACTGAGCTGATTGTGTCGGCCGGCGTGGATGGTTTGGCAGACTGAGACACTGAGCTGATTGTGTCGGCCGGCGTGGATGGTTTGGCAGACTGAGACACTGAGCTGCTGATGTTGGCTGGTTGTGATGAGGTTGCGAGAATGGAACTTTTTGTGGGCTGCTGCGTGGGTTGGGTGGTGCGGCACTGGAGAACAATCTGAGCCGTTCCAAGTTTGCTGCCAGGAGTTATGATCAAAGAAGTTGGGTTCGTTGAAAAAGCTTTAGAGCTGATTGCTGGCATTTTTTCAGCTCCTAACTTGGCAACAGCTCCTGAATTAGAAAGTCTTGTGTCTGGTGAGAGAGTGCAATGTTGATATTGGATGTTGACAGTGTTATTGGACTGTGGATTGCTCTGAGGCAGACCATCTGTTTCATCATTACCAATGTCTGAATTTCTAATTGTTGCACTACTTGCCACTGAAGGTCCTGACAGCTTGAATGTTATGAGCCCTGTGCTGGGAGATAAATGTTGAGTGGTGGTGAATCCTTGGGATAACTTGGATGGAGATTGGGCCGTAGGGATGGTAAATGTCTTTGAGGCATCAGATGATATTCGAGGCGGTTGAGGCTTGACATGGGATGAAGATGTAGTGGCGGAGAATTCCTTGGTTGATTTAGCTTGTGGGATGTGTGACAATGATGACAAAGTTGCTATAGATGGCTGAGAGTCTGACTGAGGTGAGGTAAGGACAAGTTTTTCAGAGGACCCTGAGAACTGTTTAACATTTGGGATAAGGGATATCTTAGAAGAGGACTTGATGAGTTTCATCACATTGCCTGTATTAGATAGAGTTGTGATTTGACCCAGGTCTATGCTCACTGTACACGGTGCTGTTGTACTAGGAGGTGTTTCCTTCATGGAAACATTGTCCCCTCCAATGTCAAGGACAGAAGCTCCCAGACCGGCAGCTGTGGTTGTGACTGCGGGACTTGTCAAGTCCACCCCAGAAGTGGAGGGGGAACAGTTGCGGGCCAGTGTAGCCAGGCCCAGTGCAGCACTGGAGGCAGAAGAGTTTGCAGTGGTGGACAAGAAACATTGTGTGGACATTGTGTGCAGTGAGGAGCTGGTACTTGTGCTGGTGGTTATTGGCATGGCAGAGCTGGAAATAGATGTCAACAACTGCTGAATCTGAGCAGACGTGGAATTGCTTCCGGTAATTTTCATCAAAGGTGATGATTTGAGGACTTTATTCGCCATGGTGAGAGTCAAAGGAATTGAGAAAGGAGCTGATGTCGTTCCCGTTCTGATAAGAATCTGGGGCTGTTTTAGGCTCGTTTCTAAATTATTCTCTGACTTCTCAGGAGAATTGTCAACACTTGATTTTGATCCGACCTCAGAGTCGTCTGAATGGGGCTCTGCTGACTTGATCAGTGCCCCAGTTCGAAAAAATCCAGAGGATGCCAGAAACTTTGATAAAGTGAGAGCTGTGGTGGATGGGATGGTTGAGTTGATTTGACCTGTACTTTGTTTACTGACTGCAGTGACTGAGATTGGAGGTCCACTTGATTTCTGATTATCTACCTGGCTTGGTTTGATGCTCTGCAATAGGTTTGATAACTCTGGGGCTGAGGCTATGGCAGCAGCTTCACTGACTTTTGATAAACATTTGGCTGATTCAGCGGAAGTTGCTGTGATAGGCAAACTAAGATGTGCCACAGGGCTTGATGTGAATGGCTCCGAGCTCACATTGGATTTTTTCTTTGGAGAAGCTCGTTTAGCTGAAATTCAAAATTTTGGAAAAATTAAATTAGTGAGACAATAAAAATAATAAGAGTTGAAATTAAAATTTAAGACAATGAATTAAACATATTTTTTATTGCAAACTAATTTAGTTATGTCCTCTATCTCCATTTTTTGGTTTTGTTAATTAAATGACCAATCTAAATGAAATTTGTCACCACAGTAATCTGCAATAGCCATGTTTACCCAACAAAATAACCTCTGAAAAATCATCAACAAGTACTCAATTATCTCCACTAAAACCTCATAGTGTTAATACAAGTTTGCAAGAAGTGCAAGATAAATTCAAATTAATAATAAGAAAAAAGTAGATCTTTTAAAAATACTTAAAAATAGTTTTAAAACCCTTCAGTACAGTTCAATTACTTCAATTAGTGTATCAATATGGAGATTTTTTAATACTATTTCAAACAAACACAAGGAACTTTTGTATTTTGATAAAGAATGTTCCATATTTTAAATTTTTTGTTTGTATGAAATATAATAAAAAACTCACCTATTTGACCGGTCAAGCCCACCTGACTACTGTACGTCACTGTTCCAGTTTTAGCTATTTTAATTGCCTTTATAGCTTTAACACCTGTCTGGATTTTAAAACAACAGTCATATTAATTCTACCATTTACAAAATATATAGTTCCCGCTAACCTGAATTGAGATTCCTACAAATAACACAGGAGATTTAATTAGCATGCAATCTTTTTTCTACTACAAAGAAATTAAAATATTGATACAATAATTACATGGAGTAAAAGAGGTGGAAAATGTAAATATATTAATATTATTCAGAGACTTAAATGCAGTGCACATTGGCCTATCAACAGTAAAAGGGATACCCCCAATTGGGATTAGATTCAATTAATATAATTCTTAACACCAAATATGTGTAGGTTGACAAAAACACAATCTAGTGCATTACATTTATATTGTAGAAATTACTAGAAAGGTAACTAGAAAAATAATAATGATAATAATAATATTGCTCTTCCTTATTGCACTGGTATCGATCATGTAGAGTTAATTAATCAGATTATAATTTATTATACAGTGGAACCCGGTTAAGTCGACTGCCTTGGGGTATGAAAAATGGCGCCGAGATAACCAATCATCGAGTTAAACGAAAACCAATATGGCGGCAAAATATTAACATGTGCTTGAAATTTCTTTATGTACATGATAAGGTTGTTTCATAACTTTGGTATAAACTTATAACGCGAGTTAATATTTTGTTGTATTACGGCAGAATACCAGAACCAATACGCGAGCGACCGTGACATCAAAGCGTTTTCTTACTATTCCGGTCTATAAATAATATACACGTCATCACTATTAGTTTAATTCGCCTGCGGCTGAGGAAAGATTAAAAAAAAATTTTTTTTACTTTGCTTAGTTGTCGAGGCACTGTATGAGAGCTAACACACAGTGCGCGTATGATATGAGCAAGGTCAAAGTCAAGGCTGCGTCTGTTATTGTTACTATGTATATTACGAGAGTCAATAGAAAGACGTAGCAAAGATACCGGGCGATTAATTGGTCCTCAAATTTGAGTTCGGTCTTTTAGTGACAGTTTTCCTGCAAGTTAAAGCCATTTGACGTAAGATTACCACGTAAGGTTACTGCCAAAGAAATTGTACCGCAACAAAAACAAGGGAAAACCACACATAGGCATCTGCTCCACCAAGAATCCAGAGAGAACAGCAGAATACACCCAGAGACTACAAGAAGCTCTTGTACAAATGCCACCAGTAGACACTATTGAGTTCAAGTGGTCACATCTGCGGGACACCATATATGGCTCAGCTATTGCGGCATTCTGCAAGAGAGAATGCAAAAGTGCAGACTGGTTTGAGGCCCACTGGGAGGAAATGAAGCATGTCACCGATGCAAAAAGAAAGGCTCTTTTAGCCTATAAAGACAGGCCTTGCCCAGAAACTCTACATTCCCTTAAGAGCGCCAAGAAAAATGCCCAGCAGGCAGCTCGCCACTACACTAACACGTACTGGCTCAATCTAAGTTCCAGCATACAGTCAGCTGCTGATAGAGGCGATACAAAGGCTAAGTACGAGAATATAAAACAAGCAACAGGCCCTCTGACCTCCAAGACAGCACCCTTAATGTCAAAAGCAGGGAAAATTATCACTGATCGGGACAAGCAACTCAAACGGTGGATCGAGCACTACCTGGAATTGTACGCAACTATAAACCATGTCTCAACTGCTGCCCTGGACGATATCCCAGACCTACCGATCATGGAAGAGCTCGATAGCCTACCCGCAATGGTCGAACTAAGTAGAGCCATAGATTGCCTAGCCTGCGGGAAAGCCCCTGGTAATGATGGAATTCCACCAGAAGTTCTCAAATGTGGAAAAGAAATACTTTTACAGCCTTTGCATGACCTCCTCACTCTGTGCTGGGAACAGGGGCAGATACCACAGGAGTTAAAAGATGCCAACATCGTTACACTGTATAAAAATAAAGGAGACAAGAGTGACTGCAACAACTATCGTGGAATCTCTCTCCTCATTTTAGTTGGAAAGGCCTTCGCCCGAGTTGCATTGACACGCCTGCAGACCCTAGCATCGCGTGTACTCCCAGAATCGCAGTGCGGCTTTCGAGCCGGAAGATCAACCATAGACATGATCTTCTCTCTGCGCCAGCTGCAGGAGAAATGCAGGGAGCAACATATGCCTCTATACATCGCGTTCGTCGACCTAACTAAAGCTTTTGATCTTGTCAGCAGAAGCGGCCTTTTCCAGATCTTAGTAAAAATAGGCTGCCCTACACATCTGCTTAACATCATCAAGCAATTCCACGAAAACATGCAGGGCACAGTGTGCTATAACGGTGCCACCTCTGAGGCTTTCCCAGTAAGTAGTGGAGTAAAGCAAGGCTGCGTGTTGGCACCTACTCTATTCGCAATATTCTTTTCCATCTTACTCCAGTATGCCTTCAAGAACAACAGCGAGGGGATATACATACACACCAGAGCTGACGAGAGATTATTCAATATTGCCGACTTAAAGCCAAGACCAAAATAAGGAAGATTTTGCTGCGCGAGCTCTTATTTGCAGACGATGCCGCCTTAATATCCCACACAGCAGACGGCCTGCAGAACCTTGTATCCAGCTTCTCCGCTACCTGCAAAGAGTTTGGCCTGACCCTAAGTATAAAGAAAACCAACATTATGGCACAGGATGCTGCCACACTCCCGACTATCAACATTGACGACTGCAACCTGGATGCTGTTGACAGTTTTACTTATCTGGGATCAAACATCTCGAGCACCCTCTCACTGGAAGATGAGATAAGTAGTATGATAGGGAAGGCAGCAACTGTTATGGCTAGACTGTACAAAAGAGTCTGGTCCAATGCCAAACTCACAGCAAGGACTAAGCTGCAGGTATACCAGGCCTGCGTACTGAGCACACTCCTCTATGGATGCGAGTCTTGGACCACCTATACCAGGCATGAAAGAAGGCTCAATAGCTTCCACCTCAGATGCCTGCGCCGCATCCTAGACATCAAATGGCAAGAGAAAGTCCCCAACACAGAGGTCCTGGCTCAAGCAAGCATGAGTAGTATTGCAGCAATATTAAGCCAAAGACGCCTCCGTTGGCTTGGACACGTCAAGAGGATGCAAAGTGGTCGCATACCCAAGGATGTGCTTTACAGCGAGCTGGCGACAGGGAAAAGGTCGGTTGGTCGGCCATGTCTCAGATACGTGGACATATGCAAGAGAGATATGAAAGTAGCCAACATTGATATACAAAACTGGGAAAACCTGGCAGAGGATAGGTCCATGTGGCGGGCTATAGTGAAAGAAGGATCACTAAGAGCAGAGGAGCAAACTAGGGCAGAAGCAGTCGGGAAAAGAGCGAGGAGAAAGGCCAGGCAACACTGCCCCACTGCTTTCGTGTGTGTGTCATGCAGAAGAGACTGCCACTCAAGGATTGGTCTCATCAGCCACACTAAGAGCTGCAAATAATAAAGATAAATCTATCGTCTTTCGTAGACGGACAGATGCCATACATACCACATTAATATCAAAACTGATATTTGCTTTAAAAAATGAGAACGGCTAGTGAATGTGTTTTTTTTATTTAAAACTCTCTTAGTTGATGAAGCATAGTACGAGAACTAACACACAGTGCGTCAATATTTTGCAGTGCATGTTAAATTTTTATGAATTCCTGATGAATTAATCATTTTATTTTTTAAGATAAACCAATATCTTTAGAAAAGAAAATAAAGTTATGTATCGAGACTCGAATGTGGTTTTTATTTTATAATAGTGATGACGTGTGTATTATTTATAGACCGGAATACTAAGAAAAGGCTTTGATGTCACGGTCGCTCGCTTTGATGTCACGGTCGCTTGCGAATTGGCTCTGGTATTCTGCCGTAACACAACAAAAAATTAATTGGAGTAATAAGCTTATACCGAAGTTATGGTTAACCGGTCTTGATCTGAGGACCGGTTAAATGTTAACAACCTTAGTAAATACTCTTTACTTAATTCATTGGTAGCATTACAATACACTTTAATTTCCAGACTGAATGAATATGAATTTTTAAAAAAACATAGAGCCATCCTGACAGGAAGTTCTTTCAATACTGTCACAAATCATGTATCCTCATTTGTTGTTATTTTGACATCTGACTTAAACACACAATGACAATGATAAATATTTTTTTTACAATTGGAACAATGTAACATTTGATTTTATGTTTAAAATTACCAACCATCAAAAGCCCATAATTTAAATTCAATTTATTTTTTGAAAATAATGTTTTTCACAAAATCGTTACTTTAATGTACTCTCTTCTGACAGTGTAAAAAACATGTTTTGATCATTGGAAAACCAAAACATATCCATTACATCCATCTGAAAAGTAACAAACCAAAGAAAACCAAAGGAATGAGTAAAATTATTCTTCTTTGAAGTGATAAAATATGATTTTGTGCTGCAAAGTAATCAACAGGAACAGTATTAACTTTTGTTTTATATTGAAGAATAATAATTATTACCTGTTTGGGTGCATGTTCAGTTGTTTGGGAGCTTGCTGCCGTAGAGATGTCTTTCTGTTTACGTTTACGCTGTTTCTTGTTAATTTCTGTTTCTTCAACATTGTTTTCAGGCGGAGCAATAGCTTGAGATAAAATGTTGCCCAAAAACTGAAACATCTCATCCTGTTTGGAAATTAAAAAAAGAAAAAAAATAATAATAAATATTTAAGTTACACTTTTTAACCCATCGTTCTTCCATCTCTCTAAAAACACTTCATTAAAGAAAAGACTTATAATTATATAATCATAGTAAGGCAATAATTACAAAAATATCTTATAATCATGTAGAAAAAACATTACAAATTTCCAATACATCAAATAAATACCGGTACATTAAATAAATTTACAAAACTATAACCTACTATAACACATCTGTCCACCATTGACTGTGTCACACCACAACTTCGTTTCTTTGCACGAGACATGCGAAGTTGATCATCTGCTCCACCAAGAAGTATAAGGCCAGTCTCAACTCTGAGTCTCTCACGGATGTCTTCTAGTGTGTCAAGTACACATGAGCTAGAATTTTGGCCAACCACGAACAGTGTAGGAGTCTTACAGTTGTAGATCTGGTCATCAATCTCCTTTTAAAAAAAAATTATTTAAAAAATACCAAAAATCATATTTTTAAAGAATTTAAATAAAAATTTAAATAAATAAATTTCATAGATCAATAAAAAAGAGAGAGTTCAATTTAAATGTTGCTAGAATCGTATAGTTTTAGAAATGTTAGAGCTCAAATAGAGTATGTGATTTCAAAAGATTTGTTCGCATTATGTAAATTTCAATTAATTTATTTGAATTATATAAACTTATATTAATTTTTTTTAATTTTGCCTAAAGAAGATTAAAAACTGCATATCATCTTGTGGAGAATTAGAATATATTAACATAAAAACTTACACCACGATTGCCACAAACTCCCATGGTAGGAAATCCAAGACACACAACACCTTGTACTACTTCCATCAGCGCAACCTAAAATAAATGTTTTCGATGTTTAAAAATAGTGCCTTTGACAAAATGTGAAACAAATGAAATATTTTTAGTTATTGATTTAAACAAAAATTCTTGACTATGTAATTAATAAACATACATGTGTTGCTACAAGTGCTCCAACTTGCCAGCCAATAAGAATAATAGGGCGCCCAGGAAAATGACCTTTCATCTAGATGAGAAGATACACCCAAATCAGACTTTTATTATTCAATTTAAAATGTTAAAAATTATAGAATTCTAAGAATTTTCATGGTACTGGTGTATAACTATCAAGAAAAAATATTGGCAGTATAAATTGTTAACTATTGTAGAAGTAATGACATAAATTAGCTACTGGTGTTAACTATTAATCCATAATCAATAACTTTCCACAAGTATCAAATTAAAGAAATTGAAAATTTAAGAATCATTGAAATTAGAAAATTAAAAGTTTAAACATATTACTTCTAAAATCTTGGACCTTGTAGTTGCTATCATGTTTTCAACATAGTTAGCAATAGTAATGCTAGTACTGGTGTTGATAGGTACAACATTGATGACCTTTCCCATCGCTGAAAGCTGGTTTTGCCAAAATTTGAGACGTTTAATTGCTGTAGCACCTGAACTTGAAGATGGGTTGCTGGATATTACTAACAACAGCGGGTTGTCAGGGAGCTTCTTCTGTAATCAAAATTTAAAGATAACTGAATCTACCTGTAAAACTTATAATCTCTCTCAAATGAAATATTTTATTCAGTGAAAATACAAAAATTTGTTTGGTTAAAAAAAAACATTATAATATTTAAGCTTACTTACCCTATATTATAAAACAACTTAAAAAATATCTACTATGATTATAATATTTTGATTAAACTTTAATAGAACACAATTATTTAAATAAACATTAGGTGAGAGAGTCAAAAGTTTACCAGTTTTTGTTGATTAATAATAGAAAGAACAGGGTCCCAAGTCCTTTTTAATAGCCCTCCAAGGGATTCTGTACTCAAGCTCCCTTGAGTGGCTGTAGTGCCTTGTATTAGACGCTCCACTAGAGATGGTATCTGGTCAGAATTAGGAACATAGACTCATTTAATTTTTTTTTAAATAGTCTTAAGACAGTGTGGAGTCCTATGGTAAAGAAATATTATTTCTAATAATAGATTTGCAGTATTACATTGAAATTAAAATTCAAAGAATTTTCTATGATAAAATAGAAAATATCAGAATAGTATAGCAAAAGTCAAATTTCAGGCTATTTAGGAACTAATTTTTAAATCCTAGAAGTTAACAGATAAGATAAGATAAGTTTTTCTAGATTTTTAAAAAAATCTCCAAGTGATTTTGAGAACATTCCAGGAATTTCTGAAGAGTTGTAACTCTGTATTATATTTTTAAATGTGATATAACAACAGGTTTTGAACTTGACATATTTGCATCTTATTAAAGCTGTTTTTAAAAGTAAAAGTGAGTGAAATTCAAATTTAAATAAAATAATCAATGAAAAGTTAAGTTACCTTTACTTTCAGTGTTTGCAAAACTTCAAGATAAGATGTTAAAAGTTGGCCTCGTAAATTTTCCAAAAACAGGTTATGTAGCCACAGTATTAATGTCATTTCCTGTACAAAATAAAAACTGCATTAATGACTGTTCATGTACTATTTGCTTTATCATAGGTAAACTTCATCATTTTAATCTTAATTTAATACATCTAAAATAAGACCAGGTCAAGCTTATAAATTAACAATAAATAAAGTTTATTAACACTAACTTTTATTTATTGACATTAAATAGTTACTACTTCATACATGAAAATAAAGGGGTGAGACTGCAATTAGTCTGGATAGAAAGTGATCAATTTTTTAAAAAAAGGCATCAAACTTATGAAAAAAAAAGACAACAAACAAAATATGGGGAGTTGGAAATTTTAAAAAACCAAGCTGCAAAGTAGAATCCACACAGACCTCAATTACTTTCTTTCAGACACACTCATTGTCTTGTGTCTTTTTTTCAGGCTTACTCAATCCAAATATAATCGATTTCTTACCTCTTACTCTTATATGAGTAGTTTATGTTTAACGATGTACTTTTTATTTAAGAAAATATTTTTTTTAATGATTTGTTAAAATTTGCATTGTAGACACAAATTTTCAATTACAGTGGGGCCCACTTAACTCGAGCCCGGTTAACTCGTCAGCTCTAATAAGTCAACGTTTTTTTTGGAACCGCCAAATTCTCTCTTTGTCTTTGCATTTTTTGATCGGTTAATTCTATTTTTTAAGTCCCGAGCCCTAATATTTCGAGCACAAAAGAGTGCCAAATTTGCAACTTAACATCGGTTAGCTCGATCCCCGTCTGTTCGCCTAGCAATGCACTTTGGCATTTTTAGTTCAAAACAGTGTTGACATCTCGCTTTCTTCGAGGCTTCCGGCTATTGAGTGATTCTACGAGATTTCAATAAAAATTACCGGATGTTTTTACTTTCAATTTTATTCCGTGTGTTTGAATTAGTTATTCACCAGAGGTACTCGAAAATCGTGTTAGTGGTCTTTAATCCGTCATTATTTCGCTGTGCATGTTATATTATTATTAAACTTAATTCATTTTCTGATGCATTAATCATTTTATTTTTTAAGATAAACGAATATCTTTAGAAAAGAAAATAAAGGTTTGTATCGAGAATCGACGGTGGTTTTTATATAATCAAATAAAATATTATTATTATTCTTTTAAAAGTTTGTTGTTGCTTTGTTACCAGTAAGATACATGACTGTGACTAACATGCGCGTGACGGTGAAATCAAATCATTTTCTTAATATTCTAGTGTATATATAATATACACTTCATCACTGTTGTAGGTCGAATTCTGATACGGTCAAGGCCGCATTTGTTACTATTTATATTACAAGTTACACGTATCATTTGATTGACAGAGGAAATTCGAGTGCGGTCTCATAGTGACAGATATCCTGCACGTCAAAAGCATTAAACTTAAAATTACCATATTGATATGTTGTTTTTTTTTAAATTCACCGATTCGACAGGCATTGCTAACACGCGCTATGGGACGAGGCGAGGCGAAAAATTTGACCTTTAACGCATGTGCAGACAATTATAAACTGGTAACTTTTTGTTTTACTAAATGGAATCGAAACATGACCACAGAGACGTAATCAAAGTCATTTACTTCGGCAAAAATATATATATATATATATTCCCGACTAGTCATAACTTTTCCTGACTATTAGGGGTCTACCGATATGCCTTTTTGCCGATATTGCCGATACCGATATTACCGATATTTTTTTTGCCGATATGAGTATATTTGTTAGGACAAAAACCAGCGGTCATATTTGATGACGTCATTCTTAAATTTATCACTCGTAATTATTTATCTTTAATATTAGGGGACTACCGATACGCATTTTTGCCGATATTACCGATATTTTTTTCCGATATGAGTGCCGATAGGGTATTTGTTAGGACAAAAACCAGCGGTCTTATTTGATGACATCATTCTTAAATTCATCACTCCTAATTATTTATATTTTTTATTAGGGGTCTACCGATAAGCATTTTTGCCGATAGGCCCCCTATTACCGATATTTTTTTCCGATATGAGTGCCGATATGAGTATTTGTTAGGACAAAAATAGCAGTGGTCATATTTGATGACGTCATTCTTAAATTTATCACTCGTAATTATTTATATTTTATAATTAAGGGGTCTATCGATATCCAGTTTTGCCGAAATTACCGATTTTTTTTCCCCGAAACGAAGTTTCCGATGTGTTTACAAGTTCCAGTTCATGACCTACATAGGACTCATAACAAAACGAACCGTCCTTTATAAAAATGTAGAAGCATATTAGGTACTCCTTTGAAAATTCAACCTTGACTCATAATTATTAATTCTAACCAATAGTTTAATGGGTTTTGCACACGGCCACCTTTTATGAATGAAACAATGAGAACAAAGTACAACAGTAATAGAGTGAAAATGAGGCTGAAGCTTGAATGGTTGCCAATGACAACAAGTCTTCACACGGTACATTTTGTTATTCCATACGAAACGAAATGTTTTAGACATCTGCGATTCTGCGTGCATCTTTGCTATTAGAGCAATTACGTGAACATAATGTTTACATGTTATACATTTATTAGAGCAATTATGGTATACTTGGCATCGGCAATAATGTATTTACACAGTATTTCTGAGTATACGAAAATCGGCCGATACCTAAACAATATCAAAGGACATGGCACACTGTATCGTGGCTGCACATATTAATACTAGGACTCTTTTGACTATTTCAATACCGGTATCGGGGTCGATATATTAATTTGTCGAGATATTGTAAATCTAAATGATAGTTTTTTTGTTTCCGTTTTTTTTTGTTTTTTTTTGTTTTTGTTTTTTTTTGGGGGGGGGGTCAAAATGTCACTTATTATGAAATATCGGTGACGTCAATATCGGGACCTTTACATGCTACCGATACCGATATTGCCGATATCCAGATATCGGTGCCGATACATCGGCCAGCCGATATATCGGTAGACCCCTACTGACTATTTCCCGACTTTCAAGAGTGGGAAAATTATTTTAAGAATTCCCGACTGAGTGGGAACCCTGGGTTATATTTAAACGGTCCTTAAAAATGAACGGTCTTAACCTTAGGAAAGAGTGAAGAAATATTAGGGTCCCGATATTCCGATTAATCGTCCCATCACTAATTATCGCACATCATGTATATAATTATAAAGAAATATCAAGCGCATGTTAATATTTTGCCGCCATATTGGTTTTCTTTTAACTCGATCGGTTATCTCGGCGCTATTTTTCATACCCCGAGGCCGTCGACTTAAGCTGATCCCACTGTATTTTTAAAAATGTGTGTTTTCCACATGCAATACTTACCCATCCAACATTTGCAAAAGCAAATCTTACTCTTTTAGCTGCTTTATCAATTTGAAGACGCCTCTGAATAGGCTCATTTTTTGTCTGTGGATGACAAATAATATTTTTCAGTGTCATCAAGGTTAAATCCGATATTTAAAATTATTTTTTTTACTTTTCCTCGCAGAAAACAAAAATAACTAATTAATTTTTTTCCATTTACCCCTGTAATTGATAACCTTGCCAGTCTGTCAGCTTGAAGCACCCTCATTACTTTAGCAAATATTCTGTTTTGTAAAACAGACCAAGATGTTCTGAAAAACAAATCATCATTTCTTGAAATACTGTACTAAATAAAATCATTAATCAATTAATTTTCTTTTATAAAGTCAATGAAGTTAAGTTTGTATTTGCATTAAACATGATGAAAAAGTATTGAGTCGAATTATGTGTTAAATGTAGGCATTTCAATACTTCTTTTTCCCAAATTAATGATCATTCTTGACAATAAAAATAAAGCATAGCTGTATTTACAAATCTTCACCAGGCTGTTCCCTCACTGCTCTACCCAATAACCCTTGAATTCTTCATTAAAAAAAACAGATGTTGCTTGCCTCCAAAAAATATAAATACTTTATAAACCTAACTCAACATTAAAATAAATATCACAGCAGATATAATTTTATCAAAATTCTTATTGTATCTCATGCCATTAGAGGTCATTAAACTGAACAAATCTATAACACACTAGTAATTGATAAAAAAAATTAATTAACTTACCTGACATTAGCTATGTGATCTTCCCAATCATCTTTACTATCAACGTAGTCTGGTCGTAGTTGTGAAGCATGCCTCTCACAGTCTGACATCAAAGCTCTTGCTTTGGTAACATCATACATTGGTGGACTTTCATCAGATTCCGCAACCTCTATTATCTCTGGTGACCTAAAGTTCATACAAAATGAAATAAGTTTTGATATTCATCTAAATTTTTATTTTTATTATTATCAGAATAAAATACAATTGAGGTGGGGATAATAACGGTTGAATGCCAGTATACAAAAATAAAGTAACTGAAATTGAATTTCATAGTCAAAATAGTGATTTAAAGAGTATAAGAATTATCACTTTGTAATATGTCCTCTTACCAAGTGGTGCTCATAAAATTTAGATGCCAGAACTATTAGCCTATCATCTCTACTATAATACTTAAAAATAAAGCCACAAAAAAATCAAGAACCTACACTTGAAGCAAGAGTTGTGAGATAGAGGTTCATTTATTGTTAATGATTAATGTGTTGGCTAATGAATTTCAAATGCAGTACATGTAATTCAGAAACAAAAGGTTTCTACACATTATTCAACCAGTAGGTTGCTGTGTCTTTCAAAATAAAGCTGTCATGCTACACTAAACAACTGTTCATTTGTCAATTTATCAAGGTAGAGAAGGTTGTGCTTATCAGCATCCAAAATGTGGGTATTGACAACAATGCTAATGTACATATATCTTTAGTTGTTCAAGGCTGTTGAAACTACGTCTAATTTTATTTTGGGAAATATTGGGAAATGGGTTTTCATGCAACTTTGAGCATTACTTTTGACAATTAGTCACATATTATACCTTGACAACAACTGGCTGACAAACAAAGAC
This sequence comes from Ampullaceana balthica, assembly GCA_944989445.1. Lineage (NCBI taxonomy): Eukaryota > Metazoa > Mollusca > Gastropoda > Lymnaeidae > Ampullaceana > Ampullaceana balthica. The sequence goes on along the minus strand of CALYLW010000336.1, from coordinate 698,639 downwards.
AGCCTGACATCTGGAAGATGAATAAAAGCAAAAACCATTTTCCTCTTAAAATCAAACAAAAGTTAACTTTTATTGTTTCAACAAAAAAAAAGAGCCAATGCCAAAACTATGCAAAAGTTATCAAAGTCAACTTACAGCACTGAAAACAGCATCATTTTTAATTGGTCATTCAATATATGGTCAGAATAACTGATGTACAAATAAAAGCATTATGTACTGAATCAGGGCAGAGGTTGGCCATAGCAGTAGTTGGAGTCTGGGACAAATTTTATAAGTTATATGTGGGCCTAAGTGGCGTAAGTGTAGGCTTTACACCATAAAGAATCATGTAGAATGTAGAGCCTAGACAAGTTGCCCTACTTGCCATCCCTTACGGCTGCCTCTGGAGGGGCTTTTAGTAGGAACAGAGTTCTTTTCTTTTTAAAAACATGGATAATCATTCTGAAAGCAGCCTATTTTCTCCAGATGTTTATTTTAATTCCACCATTAAAGAAAATACAGTTTCTCACAATAACATCACAAAAATGTAAGTCCATGTCTTTTGGTACAAATTATTTGTAAAAGCTAATGAATAAGTGCAGATGTTATGAAGTTATTTGCAAACTAGTACCAACATAGTGGTTTGCATTTAATAATTTCAAAACATAAATCAAGGGAAAAAATACATTACTTAGGTAAAATAGTAGTCTTGTATACGATTTAAAATCTTACCTCTGCTTTTCTGTTGCGCGAGGAAATTTACCCATAAATAGCATATGCAATGGCCGTGCATTACTAGCATCAGGATGGGAGCTCCAAGGTTTCGCATAGCAATGATCTATTGTTACTACATTCAATTCATTTGAAAACTTTTGAGAAAAACCAAGAAACCTTGGGGTAGAGTTGTGTTCTTCAAAAGTGGACATTCTGAATGGTGTTGAGCAAAAATGTACAAGTCGTATGTCAGTGTCAAGATGTATGCCTAAAAATAAAAAAAAATTCAAAGAAGCATTTAAGACTTTGATAAATAATTAGGCTATTTGGAATGCTTATTTTGTTTGTATAATGATACAGCCCATTGAATTTAATTTCTCAATGAAGAAATTACCATAAAAATATATTATTTTTTAATTGTCTATTTAAAAAATAATACTGTCAGTATTACTGAGTTGATCTTTTAATTATTAGCATTTGCATAATTTATGCTTTTAACATCTCATCTCAATTAAAAAAAGGTTTAAGCTTAACTTAATGATGATTTAGATTACACGTTACAGATGATTTATAATTTATACTCATGATAGCCTGAATACTTTACCTTTATACTCATAATTTTCAAAACGTTCAAGTGCACTTGTTAGAATAAGGTCATCAACATTACATTTCAACCCTAAATTATTGTTATTAAAAACTGCTACAGCTCCATATGGTCGTTTTTGCTCAAAACTTATGCTAGTTTTCATTATCGCTTTCTCACTTTAAAAAAAATATAGTTATGTTCAGTTATAATAATAATGTTTAATGCTTTTGCCTTTGCATGGCAGACCTTACATTTAAATTAAAACTTAGACTCATTAGTTAGTGTTGGATTAATTTAATGACTAATGATAATGGCTCATAATATTAATAAATGGCTAATTAATTTTACAACTACTCCTAATTAATAATAATCCTGTTATTATTATTCCTTCAATTATTGACAGTCAATACTAATATTAATAATAAATTTTTTTTAAAAAGAATAGAAAACTGTAGTGTAGGCCTACACTACACACCCTAATTAATTACTCAATGCAATTCAAGGCACTTGACTTTAATTGGCAAACGTCAGTCATCGCAACATCAATTATTTTTTATTATTAATCAGTGCATGAGTATCAGTATTGTCATATTGAAAACTATTGACAATGACAATGATATTATTATTAGTATTATATTAGTATTACTATTACCTAGCCATTAGTATTAGCCTAAAATATAAAATAAAACAAAGTCAGTTAAAATAATGTAGGTCTGCTATTTGTGGAAAACTGGTGAGTATTAATGGATTATTTTGTTTGAAATCCGAATTACGTGATGCAATTTTCTACCAAAAGGTCAATCTAATGTCAAAAGTTATAAAAATATCATCACTTTTTCCCCCATCTTTTGGATTTGGCAAGATATCGAGAAAAGGTTGCCTTTTTGAGACGAAACTATTTTTAGTTAAAACAACACAAGTATAACCTTGTGTAATTATTTTATGACAGTTAACATTTGAATAGATTAAAATATCTAGTAATTTAACTTCCAAAATGCTCACCTTTTCTTTATTACATTTTAATATCAACTGTTTTTAAGGCATCATCTAACCGGAAGTAGTGTAGAAATCCACCATCTTTGATAATACAATGGGCATTTATATTTTGATTGAAACCATATTGATAACAAAACCATAAAATAATGGTCCAAAATATTGAAACTTCCTTTTAACCACATACCCAACGAAAATCAGACTATCATGTTAGCTGGATTTACCTATTTGCTAAACAAGCTATAGCTTAGGGCTCCCCGCCTTCTTGAGGGCTCCCCAGAATTTATTTTCAAATACTTTTTTTGTATTTGGCACTGACATAGAATATCTGTAATTCAAAAGGACCCACATATCTCAAATAGCTTAGGGCCCCATCAAGTCTATGGCGGATTAAGGGGGGTGCTGATAGGGCTAAAGCCAGGGGCCCCCAATGATTTAAGGTAGAAATGCAGCCAGGGACCCCGTGCAATCTTGATCTGCCCCTGATTCCAAATCTGGCACTGATGTTACATGTATAAGAAAATTGTTATCCATGTGGGTTTATAGGGTTAACGAGAACACATTTTACATGTAACTGATTTGAGCCCATTAAATACTTTTAGGCTTGTACAAAAGCAATAAATGCACTAGAATAGGTCTAGTTTTTAGGGACAATAGTCATGACAATGAAACAAAAAAACTTGAGAGTCTGTAGAAATGTGATTTCTAATTAGTATGATATATATCATGGACTTAAATGAAAACAAATGCTGAGGTGCTAACAACAGCATGTGCAACACGATCACTCATCATAAAGAAGAGATTAATTAGACCACACCTATAGGAAAAATAGCTTTTTGCTGGAAGATATTTGGATTTGGTACGAGAGACACAGGAAGACAAACAAATGTGGACTGCCTAAACAATTTGCTAGCAAAAAGAGTATAGTCAATAACGGCCTCCTCAAACCAGCTAGCAACTGAGAGAAATGGAGAGTCATGACAGCTGATGTCTGGTCCAAACCTGGCATCTAGTGACAAGGATGATGAACAAAGAAAGGGATTACATGTACATGCATATGTTGCAAGTGTTGTTGCTTCAATACTGTATTTTAGGAACGAGCAGCCCTTGTATTGCTTTCGTTTTTATGAGACGGATTTGTCTGTCATTTCCTTGTTGCCTATGAGGGTAGGTTGTAGAGTGGGGAGGGGGGGTGCTATCAAGCCTTTGTTTTATTCCTGGGTAGTGAATCAGCTCAATGTTTATCTTAAATAATACGAAGAGCTTGGATGATTGTCATCCTTGTTGTGGTTACCAATATTAAGCTTGAGAATACTGCTTTTCAGTATTTAGGTGAACTCAAATGAGATTATCAGAGCTGAGAATTTTCTTTAATGCTCTATGTGTTCAGAATATCAAAAAATTAATAAAAATATTGAGTTTGAGAAAGTTAAACACATTAAAACTATGAAAATTGTGTATAGTCTTCAATAATATTCTTTACAATATTTCTATTTTGTTCATAGAATCCGATTCTTAGGAAATTTAGAAATAATAATTTTCAATCAACTGACCAAAAAAAAACAACTCAATCACAAGGTTTTCAAATATAATTTTTATTTTATATTTTATACATCTACAGTAAAGCATAAGTATTTTTAACCTAGCATAAATATTTCCAAGTTTAGGGGCCGCCCATAAAGTATGTCACGCTCCAGAGGGGGGGAGGGGGTGAAAGAAAGTGTGACAGTTTGTGACAGGGGGGGGGGTCCGGCCATGTGTGACGTCACAGTGTTTTATATTAAGTTTTAGATATTTTGTTAATAAAAAAACATTTTTTGTTCAAAAGTTTGACGTACTTTAGGGGGGGGGGAGGAGTTTAAAATGGTCAAAAATAGCGTGACGTACTTTATGGACGGCCCCTTACATAATCGAGATTTTAACAATTATTTGTATCAAATAAAACATTGATGCAAGATGCCATGTTTTAAAAAAAAATCCTGTGTTATATCCTTTTTATTTCATAACACATATAAGTATAAGAATTATATATTCAATTATGTAAAATAATCTTGAAGGTTAACTTTTTTGTTTTACATGTTTCAAATCATTAAAATTTTCAAATTTGATAAAGAAAGGATTTAACAGCAATAAATATAAAATATTTTGACTGTATATAGCAAAAAAGCATTAAAAAACTGAAAGCATTATCTCTATCAGTTAAGTGCATCATTAAAATTATATTTATTCAAAAGTTAATTATTTGATTATTATCAAATAAATTTGTACCACAGAAAAGCAATTAACAAAATAAAAAATTCATCATTTAAAATACAGGTAAAAAGGGAAAAATCTGAGGTTTTAAATTAAGAGGAACAGAAGTTAATTAAAGTGTTTCATTTATTCCAACACAAAAGCTGCTGTCAGAGCAACAATAGGGGAGCCAGTTGGTAGGCCTGGAAATGGACCAGAGGAGCCAGCAATGTCAATGTGTGAATATGGAAGAGGTTGTGATGAATCTTTGCCATGCTGAAATGCAAAGGATAAAGAGCATTATAAACAATTGTAAGCATGTTTTTATTATTTGGAAATAAAATATTGCAAACAACTACAAAACAAAATAATGCACACCTTGTCCAATCCAGAAGCCATGATGAGGAAGGCTGATGGTGTCTGATGTCCACGGTTGGTCATTGTAGAAGGCTGATTATTTGATTGAAGAACATCTTCATACACACTCTTTCCTTTATGAAACTCAAAATCCTTTTATGACAAATATATTATAAGAAAATCAATTCAATTCTAGTGACTGATTCATGATGGATGAAATTTACTTCTCAGTCTATAATAATTGAAAAAATATCAGTGCCCAACTGTCAAATGTGGGTTAAGGGAGGGAGGGAGGGGGGATAATAAATGTTAGTTACAATTGAAGTACAGTGGGGCCCACTTAACTCGAGCCCGGTTAACTCGCCAGCTCTATTAAGTCACGTTTTTTTTTGGAACCGCCAAATTCTCTCTTTGTCTTTGCATTTTTTCAGCGGTTAATTCGATTTTTTAAAGTCGCCAAGCCCTAATATTTCGAGCACAAAAGAGTGCCAAATTTGCCACTTAGTGTTGGTTATCTCAATCCCCATGACCAATCGTCAGCTTTTGAAAATGTTAGATGTGATTTTTTATAACCAAGTGAAGGCATAAAATTTCTGCCTCGCTGGTGACGTCACAGTCAACTTGCTCACAGCGCTGTGTTACTAACTTAAATCGCCAGCTTTTGAAAATGTTCTTATCGATAGGGCTGAACCGATCGGTTCGGCTACTCGGCATCAGCCGATTTTGGTATAATCCGAGATACTCGGCAATCGGCCGCGTAAGTGATGCTGAGTATTACGTAATTGCTCCAATAGCAAAGATGCATGCAGAATCGCATGTCTAAAACATTTCGTTTCGTATGGAATAACAATATGTACCGTGTGCAGACTTCTTGTCGTCATTGGCAACCATTCATCCTTCAAACTCATTTTTACTCTATTACTACTGCTTTGTTCTCATTGTTTCATTCATAAGAAGTGGCCGTGTGCAAAAGCCATTTAACTATTGGTTAGAATTAATTAAAATGTATCAAAGTTGAAGGTTCAAAAGTTCAAAAGTAGTTCCTAATTTATTTTTGTACACTTTTATAGAGAAGACTTCGCTTTGTTATGAGTCATATATAGGTCATGATAAACAAATAACGGCAACGCATTTGTGTAAAAAAACAACTCCAAAATCATGTGCATGTAAATGTACATTCTCATTTATTAACGCTAGTGATGGAACGAAAAACCATAGGGTGCTTACTGTAAACAAGGCTCCCCAGATTTTAAAACATATAATATAAAAGACTACAGACAGTTTACCCATCCCCACTCTCAATCTCCCATTGTTGTTGGTTAGTCCGATTAGCACTAAAGTTACCGAAGGAATTCTGAGTCCATTGTAAGCTGATGGGATGGGGTGGGTTATGTATTTGTGTAGCTTGTAAGGAAAGTCACCAGTCACCAGTGGACCCTGCACGCGGGCGCGCACGAGGTGTGTCGGGCAGGACTAGATGAATTCCTAATACATGTAGTTATGTACTAGGGGAAAAAAATGTGCTAAAGCAATAAAGGGTTATATTTAAACTTAAACGGTCCTTAAAAATGAACTGTCTTAACAATCTTAGGAAAGAGTGAAGAAATAGGGTCCCGATATTCCGATACGATTCCGATTAATCGTCCCATCACTAATTAACGCACATCATGTATATAATTATAAAGAAATTTCAAGAGCATGTTAATATTTTGCCGCCATATTGGTTTTCGTTTAACTCGGTGATCGGTTATCTCGGCGCCATTTTTCATACCCCGAGGCCGTCGACTTTAGCGGGCCCCACTGTAGTAAGGCAAATATTCATTCATATTCATTCATATCCTTGCAAACAGCTTTATTATAAATTTCTATTTCATTTCTCAGTTATCATTTAAAGCTGAAATCTAATAAAGAAATAATGTCAGGCTATGAATAGAGAAAACCCAGTACCTACCTCTCTTCTGATTGTTGAAACCTCAAAAGGGTCACCAATTTTATCACCAGAAGACTGAACTTTTTGGGCAGTGCCTAAATTTCTTGCAGGCCCATTATCCATAATGATCTGATATTAAATGTTTGAATAAAGAAATGTTTTTTGTAGCTACTATTATGGTAAACAGAGGTTTTAAAATAATTCAAACACATTTCTTTAATGGTAATTTGAATCTCAATTTTTAGAATCTTACTGAATATTCAGGACCCATGGCTCGTATGGCATGTCCTGTAAGTGTTGCTATAGTAAATAGTTGAGGGTTGACAGCTTCCACTGCCTGAAATTAATATATAAATCTATTAGTTATCTTTAATAAATATTGACATTTAAAAAACTTTTATCTTTCCTTTTAACCTAAAAATCATAAAAAGTATTAGTGAAGTGCAAGAGTACAAACATTGAATCTGTTCCATTGAAAGTAAAGCCTATTGAGGGTTTTGGCCTGCTTCACAACTTATCTCCTACTTTATGTTTTTCTTTCTACATACTTTGAGGTCTTTTGGGTTTTCCATGATTTAAAGCTTTGTGATTTATTATTATTTAAGTTATTGTACTTTATTTTACACCCTACCAATTCTTTCATTTTGCACAGGACATCCGCCATGACCATTCTACCCTCAGCATCAGTGTTGCCAACTCTCACTCTAACTCCAGCACGGGATGTGATAATTTCATCAGCAACATAGCTTTCTGTTGATACAATGTAGGTTATGAAACAATGACATAAAATTTATGATATTTTTGTGACACAATAAAATAATAAGACAGTTTGAAATTGAAGGTTTTCTAATGTGGGAAAAATAATTTATTAATGAAACAAATATTGATGGAAAACGGTTAAAGGCATTATCATCTATAAATCTTATCTTTACTGAACTGTGTTAATATAAAAATATCCTCTAAGCTTAGTGTAAAGTGGTCATGTCGCCTAAATATATTGACTGTTTTATTTCATTTGCGAAGAATCTTATGTGCATTTAAAAGTTTATAAAAATTTATCACAATGTAAATGCAATGAGTTATGTTAAAATGCTTATTTGTTGAAAGCTATGATCTTGATATTTAGGCCCTAGAATAAGGAAAATTTTAACAGGGTACAGAGATCAGTTTGCATTTACTTACCCTCGCCAACACTGTTTCTAACCATTGGTAAGCCTGCCACTACTCTTAAATTGTCAGGCATCAGTATGGATAAAACCTTGAGAAAAATATGTTATTGTCATAATTTATTCTTCTAACTTTATTAAATAAATAGAGAAGTAACACATTTTTATGAAATTAATATACAATTGCAAAGAAAGTTTTAAGCCCCAAAATGAGATTCACTTTCAAACTTAAAATCAAGACTAGACATAAATCATGGATAAGCATAGAACACAATAATCTTCTGTATAGAAGGAGCATCTGTAACGGATTCGATTTAAAAATTCCCTAAGTATGTTTCAGTTTTGTGTCAATGAATGTAAATAAAATATTTAACATATGGCTTTAAAATTCAAACAAATATTGGAAAGTGGAGGGGGGGGGGTAGGGGTGGGGGGATGCAGTTAATGCTCACTATTCTCAATGTCCTGTTAAAATTACAATACAAATAGACAATATAACCTAAATGCAATATTGCAATAAACAAAAATTAAAATAAAATGAAAAATACATTCATATAGACACAAAAAAATACCTTCATGAATCCTGCAGCTGCGGCAGCTCCACACTTGTCCCTATGCATGCCAGCCATGACACCACCAGACTTGATGTCAGCACCTCCTGTATCATATGTGATTCCCTTGAAAGATAATTTTTAAAAAATAATCTGAGAACATTTTTAATGCAAAAGTTTTCAGCTTAAAAATTATACAAGATATATAGCTATGGATTTGAAACAAGATTAGATTACAGACGCTCCTATGCAGAAGATTATTGCGTCCCATGCTTTTCTATGGTTTGAGTTTAGTCCTGCATTTTTATTAGAGGTTTAAATGTTGATTAAGTGTTGGTTTTCCTGGTTTCTTCAGGCAATCGCTTCCACCCGAATTCCGGACGGGAAGAACGAAAATGTGCATGTGTTTGTTCTTGCATACAGAATAAGAAATGTGTTTTTATCCTTATGTCTATCTGAGGATTGTATTAATTTATCTTTGTGTTATATTATTAAATTAGAATTAATTGCTTTATGTATGATTACTACTTTACTCTTGGTTCTTCTATCTTCTAGTGTTTCAAGGTTTAATGATTTAACTAATGGTGTTATTCTTGTCAGTTTTGAATATTCTCCAGTAATGAATGTGGCAGCTCTTTTTTGAATTTGTTCTAGTTCATCAATGTTTTCTTTGGTGGATGGGTCCCATACAGAAGATGCATATTCTAGTACAGGTCTCACCAAAGTTAGGTAGAATTTTATTATTATATCTCTTTTATATTTGTAAAAGTTTCTTTTTTATAAAGCCTAAGGTTTTGTTTGGTTTTTAATAACTTCATTGACATGGAGATTCCATGATAGTTTCTCCTATTTTATTGTGACTCTTCGTAAGTATTTTGCATCTTTAGTTTGGGTCAGTTCTTTTCCATGAATGAAATATTTTGAATTTATTTGTTTCTTTTTCTTTGTTACTCTTAACAGTTGACACTTTTCTGGGTGGAAAGACATACTCCAGTAAGTTTCCCATTTTATCAATTTATCTAAGTCTTTTTGTAAAATTTTGCTATCTTGTTCTGATTTAATTGTTCTATAGATTATACAATCATCAGCAAATTATTTTAAAAAGGATATATTATAACTAAGATAATACATTTCATAACGTCCTAAAAAAATAATAAGGTTCCAAATAATATAATAATAGCAAATTTATAAGATTTGGAGAAGTTTAGTTTTGCATGTTATTATATTGAATCATTTAGAACCGTGATTCTCAAAGTGGGCGCTACCGCCCCCTTGTGGGCGCTGAAGCGATCCAGGGGAGCGGTGAAGGCCACGGGTCAATTTGGGGGGCAGTGAATAACTGTAAGGGGGCGGTGAAGGCATAAAAAAAGGAAGAGAAGATTTAGAAAAATATGATTTACATATTCTGCTCACAAGTTCTATTTTTCAGTTTAAAAAACGTTTTGGACATTGGTTTAGTTACCGCATTTGCATTTAGTTGTTTTTTTTAAATATGTGCAATTGCACACTTCCAGACTGCAAGAACATTTGAAATAAAATTAACGGGGATAAAAAAATAAGGATTTATATAATTTTCAAACAATAAAATAAAAATTTATAAAACAACTAACTTTGACTAAACTCTTTTCAACAGCAACCACACAGGATGGCAATCGCTTGCTAGCTTCTTACAATATTTCGTTATTGATTGCCAAATCGGGTATATCTCATACTATTGGTAAAGAACAAATTATACCGGCTATAAGTGAATCAATACGGACTGTGGTCAATGTTCCCTCTAAGGTTCGTTGGACCATGTTCAAAGTAAAAAAAACTGTGTGCAATGTTGCACAATATCCATTTTAAGTGCAGTATTTTACAAAATTTGCTGCGCGGTAACTCAAAACTGCTGCACGGCGTCTGTCAGACATCTGCGCGGCCGCGCAGCTTAAAGGGAACATTGACTGTGGTACATAAGCAAGCATCTGATATTATAAAAAAAAATTCTTTTATCGTATAATACAGTTCAAATCAGAACTGATGAAAAGGCTCAAGGTGTGGAAGATACATTGTGTAGCTATTTAAAACATCTCTGTTTTCTATTCAACTTTAAGAGTCAACTTTGCCAGGAAATTAAGCTTTACTTTTTCCATACTTTCGGTTCACAAAGGAAGAACACATTTGCTAAGAACTATTATGTGACAAATATTTGCAAACTTATTCCAAAAAGTAGCTACAAATAATGAATTTAGTTTCAAGTTCAAACGCTACTATTAACAATTCTGGCTGGAAAAGGAGATCCTGAAGTATGGGGTGCAATTTAAAATTTCGTAATTACATTTCCTTCATCATATTTATTGGAAAGTAGATTCAGTGCGGGAACTAATTTTTTTTTAAAATGCAAATAGTCAATCGCAGTTACTTAACATAACTGCTGACGAAAATAAAGCCGAGGATTTCTAAATTGGTAGCAGCAAACCAGGTTCATCATCTCATTTAGATTTCGAATTTGTGTGTGTGTGTGTTGAACTATTCTTGAATTGTGGAACCAGGTTACTGGTTATTATTCGCATGAATGTATTCAAATTTATTATTCGAATGAATGTATTCAAATTGCAGTAAGTCAACATCGATCTGTTCTTAGACTTATTTATTTTCATACAAGAAAAAGCTTGCTAAAAAAACAACAACAAAAAAACAACCTCAAGCAGAAAAACTAGCTTGAACTTCTTCTTCAGGTCGTAATCTGCTTTTAGGTTAAGCAGTTCTAACAGTATATCCTATGGGGCTTAATAAGCTTCTGCACTAAATTGCGAACTAAGGATATTGAAGAGTGGTTCCAGGTTCTTGTCGTCTTGGAACCTCCTTTCAAATTCCATAGCAAAGGCATCCAACTGAGCCTTGCACTTGTCAGCCATTTTACAAGAAATGGTTTTCTGTTTTAGCAAAGGGAAATGACAAAACCTATTTTCACCTGCTTGCCTGGAGATCAGGGAGAGTTTTGTCTGAAATGATTTAACATACACATAAATTTCATGTGCAAACAAGCCATTGCCCTGAAGTTTGACATTCAGTTCATTTAAATTTTCCATAATGTTAATGGCAAACATGAAGTCTGACTTCCACTCTTCATTAACTATGGAAGTAACAAAATCACAAACAAAACCCTTCATCTCCAGCAACATAACTATTTCTTCCATGAATCTCATACTCGCCTCAATGACTTGCCCAGGCTCAGCCAGCGGACACTGCCATGGTAGATAATATAATATTCAAATCTTCAAACAGTGCTTTTAACACCTTTAAGTTCCGTGGCTTTTACAAAGTTTATCATACTAACAACTGCTTGAAATTCAACACAGTCTTACACAGACTTTCCTGATAGTTGCCACAGTGGAGAGGTAAGAGTGTGTGGTCAGGCTGATATTCTTTAATTTTATTGTTCATACTACTTTTTCCAGTTAAAGATCGGTTATTACATTTTGTTCCACACCAAACCAGTTATTTCAACACAGTTCTCTACAGTATTGAATAAATCCTGGCCTGTAGTTGTGTCTTTGAGTGCCCCAACACAGAGTAATTCTTCTACAAGCTCGAAACGAGGATGTATTCCCCGTATAAATACCAACAATTGTGATGTTCCTATACATTGGTACTTTAATCAAATGCGAGAGTACCAAAAAAGGTCTTTGCTTGCATCTCGAAGTTGGTGCATCAAATTGTCACTTTTTTTTTCAAAACGTCTGACTAAAGTTCCCTTGATAAAGAAATGGTGTCAAATTATGTTTTCTGTTCTGGAAACATAATGCTTGCAGCATATGTCAAGCATTTCTTGATAAATTCACTGTCAGAAAAAGGCATGTTCCGTTTTACGATCTTATGAGATATCTCCAAACTGGCTTTGGTTGCAGCATCTTTTGTTTAAGACTTTTGGTAAAAACATTTTACTGCTACTTTAAATTATGAACAAACTTCTTGCATTTCCTTTTTCTCTCTTGGTTCGTTAAATTGTGCCCGAAACACAAATGTTTTGTTTGGTGGTATCTTTTTAAGTCGCACTCAATAAAGACCCTCACACACTCACGGCACAGCAAGAAGGCTGCTTTTCTCCCAACGCTCGTTAAGCAATATTTAACAATTAATTCGTCATTTAAAAAAGACATTCGTCCTCAATCATACTTTCTTTAGTAGCACTCATTGTTAAAACAACGTCTATTAGCTTTTAAATCACAAATTTTCGAATCCGTTCGAAATGTAAATCGTAAACAAAAGCCAATTCCGGTTGAGCTGAAATGTAGTTTCCAACAGGTATGTTAACACTTAATGACTAATGATTCTGAAGCCATAAACCGATTATATATCTCTAGATTCGAATCAAATGCTGGGAATAAAATTTCAAATATATATCAAAAATTCTAAGCAAAGAAAATTAACATGACACAAGATCGCCACATGTTTATGCCTAAGGGCCTCAAAATATACTCTGACTGGCCGCATGTGGCCCGCGGATCATAGTTTGCCTATCCCTGTGCTAGAAGTTTAAAAAAAAATTTGGGGGGCGCTGAGTAATATTTTTACTGGAAAGTGGGCGGTAGGCCAAAAAAGTTTGAGAACCACTGATTTAAAACAAAGAATTCAGAGATGAGAGAACTGACAATATAGATTACAAAAGCAGGACACTTAAGTATCATGCTGGAGAAACATAGAAGGGCCTTTGTGTTTGCCAAAGGCTCAGATGGTGTGATTATAAAATTAATTAAAAGTTTTCATTAAAAAATATTTTAAAAAATTTCTGAAGACTTTTGATTGTCAGAGATTTGTAGAGAAACCTCTGTGCAAGCAAGCATGATAATATTTTTCTGAGTGAGTGGGTATTATACCTATTTTCAATTTACTTTTTAGTGCAAGTCAAGGTGCTTTTTCCATTTCCTCTTAGTAACAATGTAAATTAGATTTTCTTGTATTATATAGTTATTATTTATTATTTAAAGGAAGTGAGTGATTTTTCATTTGTATTTATCAGTTACTGTTCATATAACTTACAGTAGCTGCAAATTACAATATTTTTGGTACACTAAAAAATAAAATGAATGTTAAAATAAAAAATTGTGTCGAAAAGGTTTCGGTTTGTTAAACTTTAATTACCTTTCCTACAATAAACAGAGTCTTAGTAATCTTTCCACTGCCTTTGTATTCCAAGAAAATCAGACGAGCTCTGTGCCTCTCAACAACTAAAAAAAAAGAACAAAACAGCATCTATTATTTAGTCATCAATGATTTTAAACATGTTCAGAAACTTAATTTAAAATATGAAAAATGTTTCACATAGCATGCACTCAATTTGTCAAAGTCACGGTCAGCTTTAAAGTTATATAGCATATACTAGGTTGAACATTAGAACTGTTAGGTACAAGGTAAGACTTTTAAAAGTAATTAGAGTTGTATTGTCATAGATTTTTTTCAAAACAATAAACATGTAAGACAGATAGAGATGGGAATTTATAATAAAAAAACATTTTAGGAGGTATATATTTAAATTTACCAATTTATTTGTGTTATTTTTAACAGGAATTAGTGTTTTATTATTCTTTTAATTTCTGTAAAATGTTCTAATATAATTATAATCCTTAACATAGCATAGTTATAGGAACATAATTGCATGGTATGTTAAGAATCAGGTTTACAAATCTCATTTGTTGTATCAGTATTAAGAGTGAGCATGAGTAAGTTATTTAGAATTTTTTAAAATTTATAATTTACATATTTAACTTCCAATTAGGCAGCAAATTTTGATTTGAAAAACATTAAATTGAAATAACACACAAGTTGGAATGAATTATCAAGACTTTTTCAGTAGAAGCAGCATGTACTTTTTGAGAAAGAAATATTATAGGGGCTGCTTTTGATTCTTAAGATCTAAAAATCACACTTAAAATAGATTCTTGATCTTTTTATTAGAAAATATTCAGATGCAATAAAAAGAACTGATAAAAATAAACACTGACCCAAGATTAAAATTTGCAAACATAATAAAATGGGCAATAATTGTAAGAATTTAAAAAGGTCGTATTAATTTTTAAATACTTATTTTTTCAATTCTTTGGGTTGAAATGTATGGTAAATTACATACATCTTACCATTAGCAGCTCTATTGACGGCTGCCAAAAGAGGAAATTCTTTAATCAGTGTTGGAACATCACTAGTAATAGAAACCTGCATAACAATGGAAATGAGATAAACTTTAAGTCATTAAAGGCAATGTGTTTCTTTACTTTGACAATGATTACAAGCTTAAGTAAATTTGTTCCATATGAGAATTAATGAGTCTAAGAATTGTGTGCAATGGTATATTTAATTTTTTTAAAAAATTTATGTTATCATAAGGGAACTAGATAAAGAAAAATATTGAAATTATTATTATAAGAATAACCAATTTCAGTTTGCCAACCTTGGGATCATTCATATTCAGGAGTTTTTAAAGCTATTTTATTTCAGATTTGATAAAAAAGACTAGAATTTTTAAAATACATGTAATAAAAATTAAGACATATAGCGAACTCAGGTACAGGGAATATAATTTTTACCCACATTAACAGGGGTATCTTTGAATGTCTCATTTATATACTCCTCTACTCTTGGTGCAGACATCCTCTCTGGATCAGAGCCACCAATATCTCTGGCAACAATTCTAAATAATAATTTTTAAAAAAGATAAATCACATTATAATTTAAATTCACAATTAACTGAATGAAATACAATTTATTTAACATTAATGCACAGAGAAAATAAACCTAACATTAATACTTAAGTTTTAATGAATAGGCATAAAGGTTATTTAAATTGACAATATTTGAATAATTTAAATCCGAAATGAAATTTTCAACATACCTCCCATTTTCTAAAGCATTCAAAAGCCCAATTCCTTTAGTTATGCTATCAATGTTATTACACCATATCCCCAATTTTTCAACCTTGGGTTTAGTGCCTGCTTCACGAAGCTCGAGAGGCTGAAAAAATAGTAAAATCCACAATTTATCAGTTATTTAAATTTTGCTCACTGACAATTAGTTGAAACTAAGAAACCCAACTTCTATATGCTGCTACCATCAGAGATGACTCAATAATATTTTCCAATGGTCATGGGCTCGATTCCATGTGAAGGCAAGGATTTGTTCCCGGGGCCTAGGTCGTCCCTGAGTCCACCCAGCTTCGAATGGGTACCTAACACTAATTAGGGAAATAAAGGCGGCTGGGTAATGCCTGGAACCCTAAAAGCCATGGCCTGTGAATGCTGCATCACATGCCAACAGACCGGCATGGTATGTGGACGCAATAATCTTCAGTATAGAAGGAGCGTCTGTATAGATAGATAATAAAATTATCATTTGTGTCAACTGATAATTTAACGTGTGCTAATTAAATAAGCAGGGCAAATTTAATGCTAAGTAGATGGATAACATGCAAACAGGGTATGTATGAGCCTGACAAGACGTCACAAAACAACTAACATTTCGGCAAAGAGCTATCTTCAACAAAACAAACAAGTAGAACAAAGACAAATAGAGCTAATAAAAAGAAATTGAAACTTAGCTGCTGTGAAATCCAGAGCCAAAGAGAGCAATAGGAGGAAGAGAGTAGTAAGAGCTTTTATAGGAAAGGAGAGAGTTGGCGTGGCGAATCATTTAGCATGTCAGCGTATATATAACATTTATCCCATGTGGTGCAAGGGTCCCATATTCTTGGATAAAAAAACTCCAGATGCTACTCTGCCACCTTAGAGACCAATGATTTAGATTCTAGTAGCCGTACAATGCAACCTAGCCACCATCCATCAGGCACCTCATTTCAAACAGTAGCCAACGGCATGCTTCCAGTAACATACTGAACTTCATTGCACTACAAACTTTTATTCCTGCTGTAAATCCATTCCTCATACTCATAAACTAAAACTACGGTAAACTGAATATTCAAACAAAATGTCAACAACAATGACGTAACGTTCAGTCAGGTCATACGGGCCCAGCATCTTGAATGTAAAAGTCCGCTAGGCGGCGGTAGTAACTATTTATATTTATTAATTTTAAATACTGACAACTTTGTATGTCTTATTAAAATATGTTTTTTCTGCTAGGCCTACATGTGTTAATAAACACAAGATAATGGAAACGGTGCGAGTTTGTAATTGGTTTCAACAGCTACAAGGTGAGTAATTTAGCATGCCCCCACCTGTGGGTGAGTGGTAACAGTTTATATCACCAACTATTTACAAACCTACTGCTCCTTTCAACCTTAAAATTTTAATCAATCTCAAATAATTTTCAACCCTTTGTTTCTGTCCAGATGATAAAAAGACACACAAAAAAACCCACAAAAAATAACTTTAATTTATTTTTGTTATTACAGTGAAAATCATTGAATGACTGAAATATTTTTAAAAAACCCAATAATAGATTAGGTTTTTTAAAGTATTGTTGTGATAGGAGTGGAGGGAGGAGTGACGGGAGGGGGGTAGATAAACAACACTGGCTCGTCTCAAACAGTGTATTTTAAAGCCAAGTTAACGTCCTGTCATATAATAAAAGCACAAAAAAAAGCCTTAAAAAAATCTTTTTGTGTAGAGTCAATTTTTTTTTCATGTTCAGAGAAGAAATGCATTGTAGATTGTTGGGACCATTTTTCTTTTTCACGTTGACAAATATGCCTTTTTGAGCATTTTCATGTCAAACATATTTCACAGCATATATTTCAAACGAAATGTTAATCTGATAAATTGGCCACTGTTTGGTATAGATATTGCAGTTTCATTTTCACGGGCACCCGGGAGCAATTTTACTACCCAGGTAATGGCACGGCAACATGTTGACCTGTTGACATGCCTGGCTGTACATGATATTTGCATTTTCAACTTCATTTAATGTTATACTTTTGAAATTATAAAGAACACTATTAAAAAGATGTATTTTTAAATAAATTAATGAAAATAGATCTATATCTACTGTTTGCTAAACTAAACTTTAACACATGATTATCTAGCCGCATGCAGCTCTTCTGTGTTCCCATTGCGGCTCCCGAACAATTTATGAATTAGAACTTTGAAATATATAATATTTTAAATAAAATGAAAGTTTTTTTTAAAAATGATACCGAAACAAGGGATTGAAAAAAATTAGGCTTGATTTAAATTTTAAAAGTTGAAGAAAGAGATTGGTTTCTGGTTGTTTGGTGTTGTAAACCAGTGCTTCTCAAACTTTTTAGTATGGCGGACCGCAGGAATTTTTTCCATTGCACCAGGGACCGGTGCACTATTTTCCCTGCACTGACAATTTTTTTCGGTCCTTTATTTTGAGAACATCTGCGGACCGGCAGCGGATGCCCCACGGACCGGCACCGGTCCGCGGACCACCACTTTGAGAAGCACTGTTGTAAACTATTAGTTTTTTGGTTCAGGTTTTGGTAAAATCCACATTTTGAAGTATTGACTATTACATTAAATATGGGAATAAGTTGCAGGAAAAGAAACTATAAAGAATAAAAAAGAAGTATTCTACCAGAATAGGAAGAAGACTTTGCAGTAATTGATTGAGACCATTAGCTTAATGATCTGTCAAACACCGCAAATTACAAATCTAGAAGTGACACTATCAAAAAGTCATAAAGAGTTTGCATTGCAGTATCCACCGCAATCTGAATTAAGAAAAAGAAAACTTGCTGAGTTGAAGTCTGGAATGTGTCAGCAGCAGATATTATTTTCAGTTTTCATCAAAGAAAATGTCACTTTAACTGAGGCAAGTTATGGTATCGCTTGGAATATCGCTCGTGCTAAATAAACAATTTTGTGCTGATGGGGGCTTTATTGAAGAAAAATATTGAGTAGTAATTTCTATATTAGATCCACAACTTTGGCAACTGATAACACAAAATTTAATGAATCTTTGTTCTCCAATTAAGTCCATAAACCAAAACATCGATAAGTAACTATTAACCAGCATCTGGCAGAATTTCTTCGCACCACAACTACTCGATACCAACCAGGTTTAAAGAAACTTGTTGGTTTAAAGAAACTTGTTAGCTCAAAGGCTTCTTGACAGAATCATTTCAATTAATGTTAACTATAAATATGAGTCTAGATGCAATGTGTTTCTTTTTATAAATTTTACATATTTAAATATTTGTTATTTATGTAAATAAAATTTCTCCAAAATACGGTTAGGGTGTAAACAACTGAAATGTTTAAATCATTTTATTCGAATAAAACATTTTTTTTTAAATGCATCACTAAAGCAATATTTCATTGCGACTACAGTCGTGAACCATATTGCTTCCATGCGGCTCTCAACAATTTTAAAAATTATTAAAATGGCTCTGTTACTACAGGTCTGACCACCCCTGATTTAAAACATTGGTCTCAAACTTGGATGAAGGCATGTGCCATTTTATCACTTACGACTTAAGAGATGTGTCAAGGGACACATGCTCCCCCCCCCCTTAACAACTTGACCCTAGTAAACAAAAATTACTTCATACATCATAATTCCTTTTAATACAAATCACTAATAATATGCCAATTTATAATTTAGATGCAAATAATTATACTTAAGTGAGCTATCATTATTACTATGCAAAATTATCAATAAAATTTGATGTGTATCAGTAATAGCTGTCTATCATAAATAGTAAATTTTTTGTAAGCTTACTGGCGGGCCACAAAAATTCACTTCGTGGGTTGCATGCAGCCCTCGGGCTGCGTATTTCGTGTTTCACTCCTTATTTAAACATACACAACATAATATTCCCAGGTAATATTGAAGTGAATTAACTAGAGCACAGTTTCCCAACCTTTTACGGGTGGCAACACCCTTTTATAATTTTGTTAGCGCCAACCTCTTGTGATTCTCAACATTTTATTTATTTCTATCTCTTGTTTTTAAATGAAAAAGAGTTGAAAATCCACTCTCACAGAGATGTTAAGACACAAATGGATCTAAAACTAGAAAGTCAAGTATTGTCACATTTGGGTATGAATGATACATACAGCAACAAAATTATATGAGCAACTTTTCATCAAACAAGTTACGTGCCGAGGAATCATTCCGCAAATCCAAGAATTGCATGTTAGCTAATATTTTTTGCCAAAATTTATAATTTGGTGACCCCCCCCCCACCACCTTCGCGAGCACCTTGGGGGTCACGACCCATAGGTTGGGAATCCGGGAACTAGAGAATTGGCTAGAGTGTGGCATTATAAACTAATTTAAAAAGCAATAATAATCTGAGAACTTAAATAGAGTGGTACCTCAGCCAGTAGCTAGGCTCATAGTGTTTTACATTTAAATGGTAATTATATACATATACAAACAAAACATATAGTTAGTCAAAGAAATGTTAGAATGAGTTTGAAAGGAATGTTTCAGGTATAAATTCAGGAACATCAAAAAGAAAAGATCCTGCCCCAACAAAAAATATCTTTGCCTTAAAAAATGTTGTTACAGGTTTATTTTATTAGTTAGAAGAAAAAAAAACTGACCACATAGAGTGCCTGTAAAACAGCTAATGCTGCAACTAATCCAGCATGCTCAAAAGAATCATCAATGGGTCGAACAAACAGTGGAGTTTTGCATCCAGCAGACAAAGCTCTATTACAAGAGGATAGTCACTTAAAAAATAGGTTTAATTTATTTGATGTAAATATAATTACATGTATCAGCAAATAAAGTAAATGAAACAAAAATATCTTAAATAATTTAAAAAAAAATAGATACCTTTCAATACCAGCTTGGGCAGCATCTGCAAATCGTCTGACATCATCTTGATCGCGATCTAGAGGCCCAGTAGCAGAATAAATCTAAGGCAACAGAAGGGAAAGATAACAGTAAAATAAAGTAAAAATACATTTGCACTTATACTCCCAATTTTATTTTCGGCAATAATTCTAATTCAAAACTATTTCAATTCATTATTCATTTTTAAACATTACACTGAAAATACAATGATACTTTGACATTAAAATTTAACATTGTATAATAATGCTGGGTTAAGAAAATAGTGCCAAAATTACCAATCTTCCAGATGGGACCACTTCAGTTCTGATCAAAATAGGTTGCTTATCAAAAGCTTTGTCAATCTGAAAATATTAGAAGTGCTAAATATAAAATAAGAAAAGCATCATAGTTCATGGAATGACAAAAAATAGCAAATTAAAACCAGATAAAATATTTTTTACTAAATTTTATAATTACTAATCATACTAAATTACCTGTGCATAATTTTCCAAAGGTTCTCTTAATACTGTCAAGTTCTCTGTCAATTTTGTTAACTTGTCAGTGACAACAATAACTACATCAAACTGTGGGTCTTTGACATCCAAAGCTGGAATAAGTTCTGGAACACTGGATATTAAAAAATAATAAACAAATAGAATTTTGCATAATTCAAATTATAACCCAAAAAATTCTAGTCTTAATATATTTTTGTCGATAAAGAAATAAACATTTATTTTTAACAATTGAGATTAGACATAGAACTTAATAAAAGTATATTTTAAAAAAAAAGATTTTTAAAAACACACTTTTATTTACACATAGAAGGTGCACTAAAAAGAAGAAAATAAAAATTTTCTATGATTTCATGTGAAATCCGTGAACCTATCCACTGCACATAAAAGTGTGGGGCGCTCATCACTACTCATTTCTCTTTGCAACTAGTCTTTTGCATATAGATAATATTTCTAATTAATATGATAGTAGCATGTATATGATCAAAGTTGTGAAACTTTTAATGTTTATTAATATTCATACAAATTTGTATTTATGTTTCGCAACCTTGTACATGATCGTAGAGTTGTGATGAGGCCCCCACACTTTTATGTGCAGTGGATAGGTTCACGGATTTCACATGAAATCATAGAACATTTTTATTTTCTTCATTTTAGTGAACTTTCTATGTATAAATAAAAGCGTGGTTTTAAAAATATTTTTCTAAATATATATTTTTTTCTCTTCTTTTTTAGTGCACTTTCTAAATGTAAATAAAATCGTGTCCTTTTTAAAAAAAAGATTTTTTAAAAGTTTTTTTTTGTTGAAAATGTGGGTGTGAGAAGGGGTATAATTGATAACGGGAATGTTTGAATAATTAAAACTCCTGTTGCTCCTCTTGTATTATCATGTCAATTTAGATTTAATTTTGTATTACTGAGCTGTTAAACACGGGGAATGTGGTCACGGATGGCTGGGGTGAACTCCAGTAGCACGTGGATGTCAACAATAGCAGACAGATACTGATGCTATAAAGAGATAAACTAAAAATGCATTAAATTTAATTACGGTACATTCGATCGATATGAAACAATGATACAATGCATTGCCATCCAAGATCTATCTGTGGTAAAATTTTGAGATCTCTAGGACCATCAGAAGTGGTTTAATTTTACGTTACAAGATTTGACGGGTACAACATACAAACAGCGTGACTTAAATAACAGCGTGTAAAAATCAATCAACAACACAAATTTCCTGATTTTTCTAGGACTAATTGAAACTGCCTGGCATTACAGACTACACTAATTCTACTAAAAGATGCCCAGCAACAGTAGAAGAAGAAATCTAAGTCTAGGGCAACAGAACGATAAAATAAAAAGTAAAGGTATATTTTTTGTTATATTATATAATACATGTATACAAAAATACATCTGTAATCTGTACTAATTTAACTAAGTCAGTAGTCACTAAAACTTAGTAAGTCAAGTCAACTCAAAGTAAGTTACTTACTAAGTAGGCAAATAGTAGTTAATTTAGTAAAAGTAAAAGTTGATTAAGGCTAAGGCTGCGCTGCTAAACTAAAACTTAAGTAACAGCGACCAAGGTATTGACTGTAATTAGGGCTGTACAGGATTCAAAATTTTGAAATCCGGCTGGAGTCAGATTTATGAAGTGAGATCTTGCCGGATTTACAAATAAAAAAGTAAAGTAAAATACTATATTACTTGACTTAGATGAGTGGAGTCACTCAACTGTTGATTACTGCAGTTCATTACTATAAACATAACAATGATGACATATTCATATACTCATATTATAGCTGTGAATTTCAACTCTCAGTAGTCTCAGAGTCAAGATGGGAAAAGTTGCATTTCAGGAAAATCAACCTCTATTGATTTTGTGGTAAAAGGCTACTGTCTTGTCTATACAGACGCTCCTTCTATACATAAGATTACTGCATCCACATACCATAATATCGGTCTGTTGGAAAGTGATGCAGCGTTCACAGGTCATGGCTATTAGGGTTTCACGCATTACCCAGCTGCCTTTGTTTCCCTAACTAGTTTTAAGTACCAATTCCAAGCTGGGTGGACTCTGGGACACCCTTGGCCACTGTAACAAATCCTTGCCTTCACATGGATTCGAACCCATAACGATCAGTACGCCAGCACCAGCAGAGTGTGCATGCCACTCAACCACCGTGCCCTGGCGGTCAGTGATAATGTCTTCTACTTCTGCAGTACTGAACACTTCAACAGCCTTTCGGATTGCCAATGACACACTTCAGCTGTCCACATATCTATTGTGAATAATATGTAATTAGTGTCAGATATCATAATCATAGCTGCAATTTTTACCTTCAGACATTTACACATGTCAGGAATGACATGTTCGGCAAAGTACTTTCTTAAAGGCAATTCATACCTTATTTCCATTGTATGCATCAAACCTCTGAAACCTGGTCGTTCCACTACTTGATAAGGCTCCATATCTATGGCTATCATTCGGGCTAAGGCAGCATTGGGACTGTTGATGTCCCATGCCTGCACAATTGACTGCTGGGTAATGCTGTTTTCTTCGTCCAAACACGGTCCCAGATTCGTAGATGTCGCCAATACACCTTTTGATGCTTTCTTTTCCATCATTTCGTCATGGCTTTTCTTGTGCATTGATCGCAAATGGTTCAGCATTGATGATGTTGAGAAGTCTTTGGGGCGATCTGATCGCCCACGCGATAACTGTTTGTCACACAACTTACATATTACCTTCGATGAATCATCGTCTTTAATCTTGAAATAATACCAAACGGCGCTGTAGGACTTAGATTTTGATGCCATTTTATTTTATAGGCAAGACTTCCAAACTTGGACCGAAGCAGGAACCGGAGCCGGATTTGTAAAATTGGCCAGATTCCGTATTTGGCGGAGCCGAAATCCGGTACACCCCTAACACTAACTGTAATTGTAATTAATTATGCAGTCTGTATGGCAGCAAAATCGGATTTTCATTTAAGATTTCATTTGATGTTTATTAATCAAACTAATGATCTGATATAAATAATAATAAATATGTACCTCATGGTAAACAGCTGCGAGCAAATTATTGTAAATAGCAGCTGAAACAAAATTTGATCGCTGAGACTATAACAATCAGTTTGAATGAACTTTGGCCTTATAAGGTTGATCACATGACATGTCACGTTACTTTGTTGCTATTTTTACGACTTGAAGAAGTTTATTGTAAGACAATGGTTCCCATAGTGGTCCCTACGGACCCCCAGGAGTCCCCGATACCTTTCAGGGGGTCCGTGGGAAATTAAAATTGATTTGGGGGTCCCTGAACAACGTCAGGGGGTCCACACACGATTTAATATAAAGTAATAAAAGGGGCCGTCCATAAAGAACGTCACGCTATTTTTGACCCCCCCCACACTTTCACAATCTGTCCTGTCACAAATCTCTGGGACCCCTCCCCGCTAAAGTACGCCACACTTTCGAAAAATATTTTTAATTAACACCTAATTAAAATATTTAATTTAATACTTAAAATACAATTCACTATGAAACTGTATTAAAATATAAAATTTCCAATTAAATGTAGTGATGTACAGGATTCAAAATCTTGAAATCCGGCCAGAGCTGAATTTGGCCGGATTTATGAAGTGAAATCCGGGTGGAGCCGGAATCAGTTTTTTAAAATGGCCAGATTCCGGATTTGCCGGAGCCATTGTGAATCTATATATAAATTATGGATCTACCGGCCAGCCCCTGATTTATGAAGTGAAATCCTGTCGGAGCCGAAACCGGGGCCGGATTTTTAAAAATAGCCGGATTCCGGATTTGTCTCAGCTGGAGCCGAAATCTCGTACACCCCCACTTAAAAGAACTATCAAATTATTGAAATGACTTTAATATTAGAATAGTTAAATGTCAACAGTTGTCACAGTTATTCAATGAAACAGTAACTCAATCTCGATCGAATTTGAAAACAAAAATTGAAAAAATTAGACTTGACAATATAATAATACACATAATTTATCTGCTACCTTTTCATTTACAATGGGTGATGTCAAGTTTTATATAATCTTCCAATTATGCATTCTATTGACACATGATAAGAAGTAGATTAGCGAAGCTTGAACTCAACCAGTGATTAAATAATAAAAAGGAAACTACAACATTTGACTAAAAAAAAAGACTAGATTGACAAATTATGTGACCAACTTTGTGCTATATTGAATCTGTTTATTATGGTCCTATGAATTATGTTTCATTCAAAAATATTCACTGGACATCATCTGTGTTCATCCATAGTTACGACTGACATCAATCTTTCACAATCATCGTTTCCTGGAAGGATAATTGCAGACAGATCAACTCGTCCTCATCTAGCCACTCAACAGCCTCTGTATGTGCATTTTCTTTTCTGGCAATAACTGCCATGGGTTCTCTTTGCCTTCTAGAAGCGATTCTCAAAGGACTGATGCGTTTTATCTGAATTGATTCTTGAACAGTTTTGGTGGACACATTCTCCTGAGCCCGAGCTCTGTGTTGTCCTGTATGTTTCTTCAACATTGTTTGTGAGGCAAAATATAAGTAACATACTTTGGAAAGTCGATCACATAAGCTGGTAATAATATGGTTGTACTTTGAAAACTCCTGTTGATCTTGGCATAATGTCATCAAATTTGAGTTTTTGATACAAACAAAGAAGGAAATTTATGAGAATCTGCATCTGCTCTTTCTGAAGCTTTGAGTTCATCAACTGTTTGGTTGATTGTGACTGGAGGAGGCAGTGGCGTAGCTAGGATCATCTGCGCCCGGGGACATGACACAAATTTGACGCCCCTTCTCGGACCGACAGATTCTGGGGGCTCACTGAGACCCCAAGAAATTTTTTGAAATTGTTCGGTTTATATGGTTCATTTTCGAAGCATCTGGTATTTTAATGAAGTAGAATATAGAATAATAATTCTCTATGAGATTGTAAAAAAATTATTTGAGAAAAGTAGACTCTACTAATTATAAATCACTGCAATATGCATGCATAGTTGATCGTCCTTGATTGGAAAGTCGCAAACTCGTCAATCACATTGTCAAAATTAATATTCTCAAGTGTTTCTCTTTCGATGCTAAGGAGCGCAAGATCACTAAGACGATGTGGTCCCATTGAAGCATGTAAGTAAGACAAAATAAACTTCAGTTTGCTGAAGGACCGCTTACAGCTTGAAGTTGAAATAGCACTTGTTACAAGTATTTGCAGTGGAATGCACATATTTTGAAATAAGTCATCTCCATATGAAACAATAAAACCAAGAAGCTCCAAAGGAGTTTCCGGTAGAACTTCAGTCCGGGAACTGATCCTTCTGTCAACCTCGATTGCCCAAGTTGTGCATCTTGTTTTCCCATTGTCAATCGCAACTAGGCTAAAATTATTATGAATGTTGACAAGTTCTTGCACCAGCGATTCAAGATCAGATGCTGCTTAATTGAAATTCATCCTGCAACCGTTTCTGGACATGATCAATTTTCCCAAGTATGATATTCCAGAAATATATCAAAACTAGGAAGTTAAAATTTAAGCGGTATACTTCACAAATGAAGATTTTAAATGAAAACTACATGCACACAAAAAACGCGTCACTGCTGGGCCGAATAATATGTGCTATTTGTGCTTTTTTATATTAAAAAAAGAATTAAAATACGGTTATTCATTAAAATGTTACCACTATCCAATTAAAGTAATGCCTAAATAATTTAAATTATGACAAGAATATGAAAATATTCAAATTTCTCCGTTAATAAACACCACAATAACCATAAATAATTTCGAAAAAAAAACATACTTTAAAAGTTAAAGCGTCTTGTAAAAATTGACATCAGAAGAACTAGTAAAACAAGTTCATATGCTGGAATTTTACTCTATTCAATGCAATCTTTTTTCTTTTGTATGTTATGTCAATTTATGGGAACCAGTATTTCTTTTAATTAATGCAAACCCATTTCATAGAACAAAGAGATGTTTAAATTCAAAACGCTGTTATATCAGCAGAAACAATTTGTGAAGATTTGAAGATACAAATGAACGCCGAGTTAGTAGTAGAAAAAATATGAGTGAAAATTCAGAAAAGGTGGTTCTATCTTTAGAATAAGAAGTGCGACGAGAATTGTTCTTATCCATGGATAGAATTATACAAGAAAGTAAAAGAATGCTTTGATCAGGTGCATATCCTTGCAAGAAAACATTCGTATATAATACCATGTAACCTACTAAATGAAGAATTTGAACATCAAATAATTTACTGTTTTGGTATTGATCAAATTTCAATATTGAAAGAAAAAGGATCCAGGTTTTTATGGCTGTACCTACACTACAAAAAGAGGGACTTACTTTAGAAAAGCGGGGGGGAAAGACCCCTTGATCTATTAAAATTTATTCAACAGTATAGATTGAAAATTATGGACCCCCCATTGTAATTTTGCTAAGAATTTGTACAATAATTGCTTTCAGTGTCGCTATTTGTGAAAAGAGCTTCTCCAAACTGAATTTGATAAAAAATTATCTTTTAAATCTCTTATATTAACTTCACCGCCGTCTCTGTCGTCATCTCTCTCTGTCTGTCTTGGGCGGTCGGAAAAACAAAAGTAAAAAATGACCCACTTCCCGTGATGCCATCGAGGTATAATTTGGCACATAGACTTGTGTCATCTAACAATGCATCGTATCAAAAATTTAGATCGATCGAACGTACCGTAATTAAATTAATGCATTTTTAGTTTATCTCTAAATAACATATGTAATTCAAATTCACGGTTTGTTATTGTTTTTCTTTCACGTGCCAGTTGAGTTCACGCGTTGACGCCACCCGTCGATGTCCACACTCTCTCACAGTCCCTTCCCCAGGTTTTAAAGCCAGGGGATATCACTCGGTGTCAGTCTGTAAATCGATGTCACGTTTGAACATAATCAATACTTTTAATTATGTCTCAGATATAAGGGATTTATAATAAAAAAACTTTGTTTTTACGGGGTTGTTTAATTTTTTAATCTGTCTTGCGTCAACTCCAAGCGCCTTTGATTGTCGACCGATCACGTTTATCCAACCAAGCAGTGCACCATCAACACCCAGCAGTTACGTTTTGTGGACAGAGTGAACCAGGCAGTTCCATGATTACCCTACGATGTATTGAGGACACCATGAAGTTCTAGTGGAATTATAAGGACACGTTTATTGCTTTACAAAATTGGATGTTCCGTGGAAAGTAATGAGATGGTGCCGCTTGCGGTTTGAATGATTTTTGTGAGGCGTGTGACATTTAGTGATGGATTTCCAAGTCAGTCCTATTAAATTTTGTAAGAAAAGATTTTCAAGTCAGTCCTATTAAAGTTTGTAAGAAAAGATTTACAAGTCAGTCCTATTAAAATTTGTGATAAAAGATTTAAAACGCAAGTTTTATTGAAATTTAGAATTAGAAATACCCCAAATGTATAATGGACCGCCCAAAATATCACATGTGTCCTCGTGGTAGACCTGCTAGCCGAATATTTTTTTTTAACTTTCGGCTGGCTGACATAATTTTTGGCTGATATCCGGATTAGCCGGATTGCTCCTTAAATTGACATTTGCGGCTGATTTTCGGCTGATTACGAAATATTCGGCTGAAATTCAACTGAAGCCTAGCAAATAAAGAAGTAATAAAACTTCACCAATAAAACACTTTTACAATACAATGTACTTCAGAAAAGTTTAATATTTTTAATAATAGAAAAAAAAGTTTTATATGCTGTCCTACTAATTCAGTGCATGAATGCATTCCACTCATTCAGTTTCTGTCACTCAATGGCTGATAGGCACTTATAATAGTTTATAATTATCATGGATAAAGCAAATTCGATGTAGTTTATCAGCTGTTAGGCTTGATCGTTTGCTGTTTATTATCAAACCAGCAACCGAAAACATGCACTCTACCGGTACAGATGATGCTGTTGATGATAGGTGAAGACGAGCCAGTTGAGTTAGTTGTGGATACGAGGATGATGCAGCCCTGCTACGCCAGAAGGTGAGAACATCATGAAACTGATCAACAAGTTCCGTCAAGTAGTTAGCAATTTCCACAGCTAACTGAAATAAATATTTAAAAAATCAAAACATGACAGTACTAACTGCTAGGTTATATAACATTTCATTATGGTACACAGTAGATGTAATATTTAGTTTGTTCAGTTAATAGATACCAGTAAAAAATATTGGAATAAAAACCTATATTAAATGTCACTAAAAGTATTTAAATAGCCTAGTATTTAAATACTGCTTGTATTTAAAAATATCTTACTGCAAACTGAGAGCAAAATAAAATGAAAACTGTTTCAATTCCAATAAATTAACATAGAATACCTTATCAGTACATTCGTTCGGTGACTGCTCAGTTCGCAGCTCATTCATCAGCTCCATTCGCAACTGCATACATCGACTTTCTTCAGAAACATTTTCACTGACAGCTGTGAATGCGATACATCAGCTTCAGACAGGATGAATCCACGGGCCACCGCTGACTGTATGGCATTCTCCAGAATTGTGGTTGCTTCTGACCGTGGAACCAATGATTTGGAATCTGAATCAAGCAGCTGATACAGCTTGATGTGATCATTGACAGAAAATCGATGGTCAAGTTGCTTGAGAACTGTAAGCTTGATCATTCGTATCTTGTCATAATTGGCATTTGATGTAGTGCGGATCTTTCTGATGTGCATTTTCACCAGTGGAATAGTTGATAAGGCTGGCATTGAACACCTGAAGAGATCAGTTAGATCCTGGAATGGTTTCAGAAAAGTTCACCTAAGAAGTCAATTTCATCTTCATGGAGACAAATATCAACCCGACCAATACGCTTGAGAGTGTTTTGTACTTCCCTTTTCAAGTCAAGTATAGACTGAATCATCGTCAGTGTTGAATTCCAACGCGTTGGGCATGATGCCTTCACTGACTTATGATTGTGTGTATGACTGTCAACGATGGCGTCAGTGCTGCTCTCAGAGGCGTCCACTATTGATACACTGAACTGATCGTCTACAAGAAGCAATTCACACACTGAAGACATGACTTCGTAAAGGCGGCTCCTTCATTTTTCGGCGGATTTTTGACGGACGAAAATTCGGCGGCGTATTCGGCGCGCGGCGTCGGCTGATGGGTCTACCTCGTGGCCAAGACAATAACTTGTCGTTTTGAGGAAAAATAAGCGCCAGAAATAGTCTGCTATGTAAACTGTTGACAGACAAACAAGAAAGTGAAAGTGCCTAAATTTGTTTTCATTTGTTGAAAAGTAAAGTATCTTGATGAACGGTGTGAATTTCATGTAACGTTAGGGGGCGGGGTGTAAAATTGATAGTTGTCTCGTCATGTTGGCATTCACTTGTGTTCATTGTATTCCATGTAATTATCCTGTAATCTATATATTAAATCATGTTTTAAACCCAAAATGTTGTGTGATGTCGAGGATTTGCAACATAAAATATTTTTTGTATTTTTTTCCATTGCATGTTAAAGTTAAAAAATCTAACTGTTAAAGATAATTCCTCCATTAATTTTGCTGGACATCTTTTTTACCCCTGAAAATTGTGCAACATTTTTGTTTACAAAGTTCTACTATTGACCACCAAAAAAAGAATTCGCTACCTTTGAGAGATCTCTTTCCCTTGAAGTTTCAGTGGACATTGAGTCTTTATTATTGGCGATCTCTCAGCATCTAGTGAAAGAAAAGGGTTACTTAAGTATGCAGGTCAAATTTATCCTCTTGTAATTTAGTTTTAAACTATTGGTTTGCCTTAAATCACAATGAGGAGCATATAAAATTCTATGATCGATAATTTGGATCTTAGCATGATGTTATGAATGAGCTTTTTCGTGAATTTTAGTCAGAAAACGTTCTTGTTATTAAGAAAAGAAAAAAAATATGCCGGATTAAAAAAAATATATATATATTTTCCCTTTCTTTCCTCAGTAGAATGGGGGATGCCGCAACCTTTGGAGGAGTCTTTCGTCCATATGCAAGCCCCACCCGAAACATAAATGGGGGGGGGGTTAAACTATAAAATAAAAATTATTTCTTAAAAAGCTACACTTTGTAGATCATTTTTACAACACTGATAAATATCAGATAAATAAACATGTTTAAATAACTTTCACGGATTTAATTAGAATTTATCGTTCTCTAAACTTATATCAAATCGGTATTAAAAATGTATTTCTTGTGAATTATTTTTAAAGATTTTAAATCAATTCCAAGTATATGGGTATGAGTTCTAGAAAACAAAATTTCTAAAGAAAATAAATAATAATAACAATTTATTAGCATATTATGTCATTAAATAAAAAAGTAACAATATTTAACTGACGTATAATTTTTCTGAAGCAAGCTTTAAAAGTATATGGCGTACCTTCACTAAATACCATTAGGTTCAGATTTCCAAAACAGACACGGGCACAGGGAAATTTTCAATATAATTTGTTTTACATAAAGTAAATTTTAAAGCAAAAACGATTAATACCTGTTCATAACCAAATATAAACAAACTTTTTCAAGCTTATTAACTCATAGCTTTAACATTTCATGGATGCAATAAAATATGAAACTTAATTATTAAAAAAAATATTTTTTTATTTGTTTGTATTGTCTTGACAGAATAGAGAGACGAGTGCACGTCGACTGTATTAATGGAAGTAGTACTTTTTGTGGGGGCTAGACATACTATTAAACTGGCATCTTTCGAGTTGTTTTAGAGTATTAAGTATATTTAAGTTAATTTAATAAACGACCTATTTTAAACATATAATCATAAGTATAACTTATAGAACTTTTTTGTACTATTTATTTATCAGTAACTTTATTAGTTTTATGAAACAAGCCCAAATGAATCTGAGTTTCCAGAAGCATATCATATGTTAGATTGGGATTAAATTTAACAGATACGTTTCAAATGTGAAAATAGATTGGGGTCTAAGGCACAACAGATGCATAATGAATGGACCGTATTAAGGAGCACGGAAAAGAGTGTGATAGCATTGCCAAATTTGGCTGAACTTAACTCAGCTACAAAAACCGCAGTCACTTTGGTTTATATGACAGTTTTGGGGGTTGATTTGTTAGGCTTAATATTGCAGTTGATAGACTGCCCACTCAAACGTTTAAAATGATTCCCTCATTCCCCGATTCGGAAAGAAATTTTCAGACAGAAAATTGCTTGACATGTAACACGTCTCACTAGACTCAGTCACTATCATAATCTTTTGTTGATTCAATATAGAACCAGAAC
This sequence comes from Ampullaceana balthica, assembly GCA_944989445.1. Classification (NCBI taxonomy): domain Eukaryota; kingdom Metazoa; phylum Mollusca; class Gastropoda; family Lymnaeidae; genus Ampullaceana; species Ampullaceana balthica. Next base: position 666,587 of record CALYLW010000336.1, on the reverse strand, counting down.
TGTTGATGATTTTTGACAGATTACTATTTTATATATAAAACATTGTAAAAGATCAATGAAAAAAAAATCTAAAATAAATGTACTAGGAAACCTTTTAAGAGACTGAATATTTAAGTTTAACTGAGATTTTAATGTTTTTCGTATATCGAAGCATGGCCCAGTATATTTGCAGTTTAGATGAGTTTAAGAACAAATGCTTGTAACTCACATTTGATTTAAAATAATCAGATTCAACTCAATTTAAATAATAATACTAATAATAATCATGATTATCCGTTTTTCCATGTATCACTTCATGTATTCCATATTCAAATTACATCGTTAAATTTTGGCTCTATAACGACAGTCTTAATTCATTTATATATTTAAGAGGTTAACCTAGAAAATATCTAAGACAATTAATAAAGTTTTTTTAAAAATATCTATGGAAAAAAGTAACCCGGAGACTAGAACAGAATAAAAAGTATTTATTCACCTGCCACAGCTATGAAAAGACCAACCACAGCTATCAGGAATTGACGCATTTTATAAAATGTCCCAGCTGTCTCTAAGATCGCTTAAAACGGCTTATATCCATGGAGATGTAATCGGATTTGTAGAGCTGGAATTACTTTCACAGAATCGGAATAACATTGAAGTTATCAAACTCAAGACGCTATAAAAATATTAAGGCCTGACACAATGGCCACTCACGTAAGTAATCCTATAATTAAAAAAAAATTTTAACAACACCATCCACGTTGTTGCTACTATATATTACACGTCAGCAGAATCTCATTAGCCTACACACGTTGTAGATGGTTCCTGCGCCGATCCCGAAGTAAGCTATTAATAAGGTATCGTGTGAGCTTTGAGTGACCCAGTGTTTGGTAAGCAACGTGGTTCTAAATGGGGCTGTAATGTCTCCCATCATTCCATGCAGTTAGCGTTTTGTTTTGAGTAGCTCATTGCAATAACTTCTATCATTTAAAAAAAACAACATTTTTTATAGTAAAAATCGACATGTAGTTCAACCACTAAACTCTAAAACTTTATTTGCAGAGAAATCGAAACAATGGCTTCAAATATAGTGACAGGCGCGGCTAGCGCAAGTAACAAACTCCACCCCCACCCCAAACCCCCACCCCAAACCCCCCCAACCCCCCCCCCAACCCCCAGGAAGCACTCTGTGTTTTTAAAATAACTTTTAGTGTCTACAAATTAGAGCCATATTTATTCAGCTTTTTAACTGCACATATCTTAAAATTATAATCATAATTGCAGGCAAACTTGATACAAACGATGTTGTATGCTTTTATTGGAACTATAATTGTAAAGTTGGGACCAGTAAGTAACAATTTCTTCGAAAGAATTGATTGTATTCTATGAAGTTAAATTCACTTTTCATTTGACATCATCTACAAATCCATCTAAAATATCATTGAATTTAGTTGTGTATATGTGGTATGAATCCATTTCAGCCTAATTGTCTCAGGTGCTACGACTCATCAATCTTGTCATCACTATACTAACTCTAATGTGTTTACACAGGTTTTTAAACCCGTGCGACTATTATACGTTTCAACACAGTCAAGTTCTACAAAAACACATTCCAACATAGGTATAGGAACTCCCAAATCAGAATAACACCAGGGAAATGGCCTAAAGATATGAACACACTATTCAAATAGACATGCAAATCTAATCAATGACACCAATACAATGGGACGTTTGAAATTACAATTCAAACACATGACACAAAGAGCATATGGCACGTTACCTCACATAAACAATTCAAACACATGACACAAAGAGCTTGTAACACGTAACCTCACATAAACAATTCAAACACATGACACAAAGAGCATGCGACACGTTACCTCACATAACCAATTAATGTACTTAATATTTCTTATTTCTAATTTCACTTTTCTGAAATTTTTCCAACAGCTCCGTTTCAAACTGCTGATCACGATAATATTGGTAATAATGTCCAGTATAAATAACTGTCTTAACATATGAGTTTACTTGTCTGTAAAAGTAACGCTACTGATTAGAAGAAAAACACGTTTTAAAATCATTATACCTACTGCAACTGAGAATCCTAAAATGTTTGTTGTGTACATTAATATTTCCTTTAAAAAAACAAAAACAAAAACAAAGGGAAATTAAATATCGGTGCAATAAATTTGCGGGGGCTACTATCTGTTTCAGGGACATGAAAAGTAGTATTGCGTAGGCCTAGTACTAGTCGTCTTCTTATAGAAAAAAATGTACATTTACCTTTCGTAGGTTGAAAATTCACAGATTGCCGCCATTGTTGGTGGTAAGGGGTTGTATTTATAGCGCCATTGTTTTGTGGGTTATATCTTATAGTAATAGAGAGTGAAATAGAACTTACATGTATGTTATTGTCAATTTTCTCTGTTGAAATGAGATAAACTTTTATAAAATAATTATTTTTTAAAATTGTTTTATTTTGATTTCCCCCCACTCCAATTACATTTTTTGTTATTTCCTTTAACACGAAGTTTCTCCAAAGCAGACTCTCTACATGTTCATATTCTTTCATGTTAATTGTACTATGATTATCATATTTCATTTTTTTGGGCCAATATATTATTGCAATCACAAAAACTCTAGCACGGCGGATATCGAGAGTCAGACACAAGGTTTTAGCCTAGCAGTCAGGGGCGGATTAAGATTGCTCGGGGCCCCTGGGTGCAATTCAAACTGGGGCCCTGTCCAGGCAGCGTAATTTTAAATAAAATGATTACTAGCAGTCTAATATAAGACTGTGTAACTTGTAATGCAGGGTGTAATAAGACAAAAAATTAAATAGAAGTCAATTAAATTAATATAAAGTTACACGAATCCACACTTCATTAAAATATTTATTATTATTTATTTCAATCTTTAGAACCTTCGTTTGCGAACTTTCCTCACGGTGAGATTTTTAATCAAGCCAGTAAAATTAAGTGAGCTTACCATCGATTTCCCTTTCAATGCTCATTAGAGAGAGTGCTGACTCAGTCTTTGTTGTCTTATGCAACTTCTAATTTCATAATTTATTTTTTTCAACTTTGAAAATGATCGCTCTCAGCTGCACTTTTATGTCATCAACGTGAGATGTGCAATGTGTAAATTTGGAAAGGACTATGTAAAATTTAGCTCATTCAAAAACAGCAACATATTTAGCTCTGTGCATGTATTTTGAGTTTCACATTGTGCTACTTCCTTTTCCTGACCATTGGGCTGTACAATAAACTTTTTGAAGAGTTCTGAAAATTAGACTAATTCTGAACGAAAGCAGTCTTCGAAATCACTTGAATATTCTTCCATTAACTTGGCTGCTGCCCCTCGGATGGCATCATTGCTGAGCTCCGTAAGGTTTGTAAGAAAGCCACATTTCTCATGGATGCATTTATATGCATCTAACTGATGTTGTAGGACTGGAGAAAGTTTGACAATGAATACCAGAAATACCTCAACCTTGAATTTTTGTCTCGGAGAAAATACTGTTTCGGCTGATGTCTCTTCATCAAGATGACACTTTCTCTTTTTTTAATCACATTGAAGATTGTTTATACTCTTTCTCTACGGACATATTCTTTCCTTTTTCTTCATAGAAATCAAATTCAGAACGCTGTCTTTTAACAAACTCAAGAAGACATTTCAACAAATGTATCTTGAAGGGATGCATTCATTTTCTGAAACCATTTTAAAATTGTGTCCCAAATTTCAAGTAAAATAGCGAGTTTCAGTTGTTCAAGTTCCTTCCGATATGCTTCAAGTCGACTGTCAGGCGGCTGATTGTCGTCAGTTGCCAATTCTTCCAGTCCTGCAATATTCTCATGGTATTATTTATTAACAGATCTTACAGCATCATGTCGGGCTGACAATCTTGTGTCAGACAAGGCTTTGTTAACATGTAACCTTTTCGATTGTTTTTAGAAGACCCTGCCAACGATGAATAGATGCAATAAGCCAAGTATAAAGAGTTTGCAGAATGAAAAAATAAGTAAATTAAAAATTTTTTTTAATCTGGTTGCAGCAGGAAAACCTTCTGCTGCACTTTTCCCAACCAAATTAAGGGAATGAGCTGTGGATGGCACATAATGAGCAACAATGCACTTCTCACGAAGGTTAGTCTGGACTCAGTTTTACTTCCAACTTATACTTGCAGGATTGTCATATGACTGTCCACGGCAATCTTGAATTTGAATGTAAATTTCTTCCAGAATATTAAAAATAATTTGGGAATTTCCTGATCCAGTATGGGACTTAATTGGTATTAACTTGATGAATCGCTCAACAGGAATGAATGGTATTTAGCTAATAACGGAACGCAACATGTAATTCAGGTTAATTAGGGACACCGATATTTAATGTACATACAGAAATCACCTATGACCCTCTCGTAAGCCGAACCCCCCCCCCAACATTTTCCCCATAGATTTTGTCCCAAAAAAGTCGGCTTTAGAACGAGTATATACGTTACTAGTATTTAATTACATATTTATTCGAATATCTACTTCTTACTGCATTCTGTCTGTAGGTCGAAGCGTCGAAACTCGTAAACAGTGTACTAACTTGGAAGTTGGTTAAAAATTCGATTATTGAATTATGCTCTACTATGTCAAAGTTTTTTGTCGTACGTTTTCGAAACTAAATAGAAGAAGTCGGTTGTTTTTCTAAAGCTAGGTTTCCCTAGATATTATTACAAATGATGACGATTTCTGGTATTTCACACTCTTCGACATTTTCTTTTGATAAGTAGATGAGATTTTATTAATTTATTTATATTTTCAAGGCTTCATGCAAACATTTGCCCACCTTTATTATAGAAAATAATAATTTTGGGGGCCCCTAAATCAGCGGGGGCCCCTGGCTTTAGCCCGTTCAGCCCCCACCCCTTTAATCCGCCGTAGCTAGCAGTACAATAATACGTATATAAATCTAGTAGCTACTAGCAATAAAATGCAGCGTTTAATATAACTTTTGTTGTTTGTGTAGACATTTTATGTGCCATTAATCACAGATGTGTTCAAACTACAAAATGACCAATCCTATAACTGAACTATAACCTTGACTCTGACCCAGAGGCGTCACTAGGGTTGGTGTCACCCGGGGCGGTAGCTCATGCTGTCACCCCCTCACGACTTAACCCATAGAACGCCTCCGAATCTTCCAGTGCCAAATAACGGAAACATACAGAATTTTAAATTTTGGTGTCACCCCTTGTGATGGTGTCATCCGGTGCGGTCTGCACTCCTCGCACACCGTTAGTGACGCAAGTGCTTAGTGTAACTTACTAATTAATTTCGTGACGGTGACCCGTAAAATAGCACACATCAAAAGAGCGCACATGAAGTATGCAGGCGATTGTTCTAATAGATGCTAATGTTTGAAGATGGACTACCAACGAGGTATAGCGCTCTTATGTTTGCGCCCAATCGTCGTCGCTCTTTCATCGTGCTCTTTTTAATGACACGTAAAACAATTTCAAGAACAAAAATGTTCACAACGTATGTCAGACAAGCCTTGAACAAAAAATTTTTATAAATTAATTGAATGAAATTTTTAAAAGTTTAAGTCTTGTCTGTCATACTTTAAGAACATTTTTTTTAGTCTCATCTAACTTTCGAGCGTGTCCAATTAAATTCATTCATTATTAAAGAATTATTTAAGCCGGAAAAGTTTTAACGTGGCATTTTGACTCAAAAATAATTTTAGTTTATTCTTAATATCTTTCCATCTTTTAACAAAATTAAATAAAGGTAAAAGGTTTGGTAAACTTGCTTGCCTTTACTGATGCAAGAATGTGGAATTATGAATTGTAGACAAAATAATTTAATATAACAGATTATATCATCAATAATATGCTATATGATGGTCAGACCAAATGTTAAAAAGTTAAAAATTCGTCGCTGCAGTTGCGGTTCTGATTGTTGTTGTTCAAAATCAACATTACTTCAGCTGCCGAACGTACGCATCAAGCGATCTATCAGTGAAAATCGTTTCATACGAAATGAACACTACTGAAATGTTTTCGTGTGAAAATTATTTCGCGTTAAAGGATATTACAAAAGAAGTACCTATACTCAAGAAAATTTTAAGTTTCTTAGAGTACATTATATTAACATACATATGTCAAAGCCTAGTTGGTTTTATTTCATTTAAAACAACAACAAAAAACCGCCTCGTTCGTGTCCAGCCTTTTTAATTCTCTGTCTGGTGCGGCTGTTTCATTTTTAAAAAAATGGTTTTATTGTAGTTTGTTGACACTGTTTTATGATTGCATTTTAAGTGATTTTTTAAAATATTTTTTTAGTTTTCGCGTTTAACGTATTTCATATATTTCGTAATTTTTTTCTAGGTGAAAAAAAATTGTCGTTTCTTTTTTTGAAATAAAATAGTACACAGTAAAATTTTAGATTTTGGTGTCACCCAATTATGGTGTCACCCGGGGCGGCCCGCCCCCACCGCACCCCCCTATTGACGCCACTGCTCTGACCTCTGACATGGCGTGGTAAATGGACTTGCTTATCAACTCTACTCGTTTAACCCAATCTCTCGGGTTTCACCTTTTAACCTATTTAGAACTGTACTGTAAAACTCGATGGGGGATCGTGGTAAGTTCTCTTCTGAACGCAGTAGTTGTGAGTATAATGAGATTTCCTCCAATCAGAAAATGTGGACAGAGATCAAACATATCATTGAAAGCATTAGTTGTTGGTGTGTGAGTTAACATCTCTTGGAGTCGGAGTGAAAATATTTTCCATAACTAGATCCACAAAATATTGTTAACCTTTGTTTATTAAAGCGAAAAATAGAAAGCATTCATTTTTCATGTTTAACGTTTTCATAGTTAACAAATTTAAAGAGTTATGATCGAACAACTTTTCTGTCTTTTTTTTTCTTCATCAATATTTTCTACATAAAAAGCCTTTACGAAGGAAGAATGGAGCAGAAAGGGTGGACCACTCTGACCAAATTTTTTGTACGTAAAAGGGGCGGATTTTCGGCCATAATGAGAGTTTGTTTCTATCATGGCGTGATAACAAATACAGGGGTCTCCTCGGATAGCGGTACACGTAGCTGCGTCATCCTATATAATAATCCTCATATATAATAAAAGGCTATGTTCCGTGCGGTCATCGATAGCGATTGTTACATCAAACACATATGACTCATACAGCCAATCATATTGAACACGTTTACGCGGACGTTCAAATCGAGTTATTTTTGGTGCAGTGTTTCTTCCAAGACTTAATATTGAGTATATGCGCGTTGGGATTTATAGTAAAAAGCTATGTTTTTACTTTTTACGATTTATTTATTGTAACTATAATGAATATTATTTTTGACGTGATGCACATGTATGCAGGTCGAGACGGCTGTTGGAGGGGAGTTACAACATGCCACCCGAAAGGTGGCGGACGTCCTTGGACGGGCTTGGTTGCTCGTTTACGATAGACTTACAAAACATCAGAAAACTAATTTTTATATTTTATAACAATTATAAAATGAATATTTTAAAATATAAATTTTTAAAAAAAATCAGAAAAATCGATCTCTTAAATAATAGTACAGTAACACATTCTGCGCGTAGTGTATAAAATGGCCTTTATGACTCGAGAGACTTGATTATTTTTCAACTTAAATACAATACAGAGCAATACAGTAAAGAGATGACTGCGATGTCGCTGGTCTTATTATTACCTAACACGATTTTTTAGTTACGGTCATTGTAGGACTCTCGTGAAGTTTTATAACATTTTTATTCTTAAATTGTGTTATTGTCACCAGACAAAACTCAGAGTTTAAAAACAAAGTTATGGCACCTGATTTTAGTTTACAACTGGTGGATTACGTCGTGACTGTTGTCATGCTACTTGTTCCTTTGGGCATTGGAATTCTTTTTGCGGTGAGGGATTCACACAGGGCAACACGAGACGAATACTTACTTGGAGGCAGGAAGATGTCCATCCTTCCCATTGCCTTATCGCTATTTGCAACCTTTGCTGTGAGTGAATTTCATTCTTGGGTATAAGATCTAAGACGCTCTTATCATTCATCAAATGGATATTCCAATATTCCTTGCATATGATCGTCAGAAAGAATATTTCTTATAAGCAAGGCTTATACCAATTTGTTTATATCAGGGGCTGTTAACGATTAATTTAAATTTAATCGATAACTTTTGAAAAATGTACGATTAATTAATCGTTAATTTCGATTAAAGTCAAAAATTAAAATTTATGATGTCATTATGTCATAAGTAACGTTTATTACACGTTCTTGTTGAAAATCTAAATAACACTGGAATATCTCCTTTATATGTTATTTTTAACCAACTACGCAAAAAGAAAAGTGTGGTGACATTATTTTGTTCAAGTGGGGACGCGGTGGTCGAGTGGCAGCGCGCTCGACTGGCGTAGCGATGGTCACGGGTTCGAATCCATGCGAAGGCAAGGATTTGTTTCCTGGGCCTAGGGCGTCCCTGAGTCACCCAACCCCGAATGGGTACCTGAACAATCATTCACATGGAACTGATGTAACTAGTATGCACAAAACGGTCTTGGCAAGGAATGGCATTATCGGATATCGGTGTTCATTAATTTTCCGCCATTGTAGATGATTAATGGATTCTGGAACTTTCATCTCTATTGTGTAACGCAGTACTTCACCAGAAGAGATGTCGTCATTTTCAGTCTCTGAGTCAGACTCCATTACTGCCGTTAGCTTGATACACTTTTCCTTTGGCTTTATAAGTAGGTGAAATTTTAGAGCAATGGTAGGCAAACTTTATCAACATTTTGAACAATCCCGTCAGTCAATAGTTTAAAACCAAAATGTTCGTGTAATCGTCAGGAAATTTGTTATTTATCGACCGCTATTTTTTTTTACTTTCACTTTTTTACTTCCAAAAATTTTAAAGAGATGGGTCGATTTATCGTTAAAAATAATTTAATTGCTACAATTTTAACGATTAATCGAGAAATTAATCATTAATTTCCGCAGCCCTAGTTTATATGTTTGTAAAATTGCTCGTGTGTTTCCTGCAATCAAAGACAATAAATTAAAGCAAAATCTGAAAACAAGTGTGGCGGGAATATCCCCACCTTGAAGTGTGTAGGGCAGAGGGAAAATCTACACAGCTGGTTCTCAGTTTACCTGATATGACGGGAAAGTTTTTTTTTCATAGTACGTAGACTTGGCTTCATACAGGGGTGGATTAAGACTGCACGGGGACCCTGGCTGCAATTCAAACTGGGGCCCTATCCAGTCAGCGTCTTTTTAAATGAAATATTAGCTAGCAGCTAATATAAGACTGTAACTTGTAACTAAATAGTCCATTGGTTCCTTACTCCTACTTTGTCTGTACTACGGTATCGGCCTTCCCAGCCATAAAGACTATTCATGAAAAAACTAAACATGAAGAAATAACTGTTTGCCGATATCCTAAAATTGAGTGTAAAAAGACAATTTAAAAAAAAAGACAAATGAACCCTGAGAATCGATCCCGACATAGCTGGCACCACAAACCTACACACGTCCACACGGCCATGAGAGCTTGACGGAAGTTGGAAAATTTTTAAAATATAAATATTCTTTAATATTTTCTCTAATTTAGCGAATAAAATCACCAATCACTTGATTAAAATGTAATTTCTAAAGTTCGTACTGTTTTGACCATCTTCCATCACTCATCTCCAGTCTGCCATTGCCTTGATAGGAACCCCATCAGAGGTATATTATAGCGGCCCTATGCAGCCCACACTGCTCATTGGTTTTGCTCTGTCGTACATTGTTGGGTGTTTCACGGCGATTCCTCTCCTGTACCCACTGCGACTGACCAGTGTGTACGAGTACCTACAACTGCGCTTTGACTCACCACTTCTCCGCATGTCTGCCGTGGCCATTGGTATGTTGCAGACCATCTTTTATATGGCCATTGCTCTACTGACCCCAGCTTTAAGTCTCCAGGTTTGTTTAGTGTAGATTGTAGACCTAGAAAAAGTAATACAGCCTCCTTACTTCAAATAAATTTAAACCATACATATTTTTGTCAGTTCTAATCGTTCTGGTTGTTTATGGTAGTGAGGGTATGATAGCTTGTTATTGCAAGAAACGTGTGTGCTATATATTTTAACTAATGTGAAAACTAAAACAAAAATGTGAACGGAAGAGCCCACATAATCAAACACATATAATATATGTTTAAAGTAAATGAAATGGACAAAAATACCACCTTTCATCCTTGAATTGAGGGAATTCAAACAAAATCCACCTGGGGTGAAAATGTTATCTTCCAGGCTGTTGATGGTCGTTGATTTATTAAAATCTACATATTTCGTAGAAAGTAAGATTTGTTCCTTTAGGACTCGAACCCTTGATAATAAACTGGATTGAAGCCGGGTGGCTCAATATATATATATATATATATATTTCATAATTTTAAGGATCCTATGTTGCATTGTAAAGATGTGGTCAGAGGCATAACTGGGTTTTTGACGCCCTTGGCTAATTTATTTTTGGCGCCCTTTATTTAAATAAAAAAATTTTTAAAATAGAAATTTAGCGACGCCCCTTTGAACTGGCGCAGGCCGGCGCCCTTGGCAACTGCCCCAATGTCAACCCGTTGTTACGCCACTGGATGTGGTTGTGTATTTCATTTATATCGCGTTATTTAATAAATGCTATACCTTATTAGCGCTGCACAAAAACTTAAGTTCTTTTGTCACTAACATTAATAACTTTTAAAAAAAATCAATATCGTTATTTAAATTGCTGAATTTAATACTTCGTACGGACAAAGAAGTGAATTTTGAAAATGTGTCAATCATGCAAGAAACAGTGTATACTGCTTTTATAAAATGTGAATTTAACCTCATCTTCCTGTTTAGGCCGCGGCTGGGATCCCGTTGTGGGTCTCCGTGTTGATCATTGGTATCATTGGCACTGTCTACACAGCAATCGGTGGCATTAAAAGTGTCGTCTGGACTGACGTATTCCAGACTCTTGTCATGTTCGCTGGAATTTCTGTTATGATTACCAAAGGTTGTCTTGTAGCGTCGATTTAATCCTTATTATTGTTAGTTACTAGAAATTTTTGAATCGTTGGCTATCCAATATTGCTATAAAAAACGTTTCTCTTTTCCAGCTGTTCAACCTGAATATTTTATACACTAGTGGTTGCAGGGCGCCTAAGGCGCCCACATTTTGTTTGTTTGTCAAAAGCCCAAGTAACTTATCCTTGTTTGATTAATACGAAATATTAAAATTCCTGAAATGTAAAGAAAGTATTTTATAATTATAAAAATTCAAATCCTCTTTTTGCATCCCTCTCTTTTCCCAAATTAAAATATAAGCGAAAACAATGACGTCATATAATATTTTTTTACGGCGAGAATGTTTTAATTGATAATTATTTTGTACACTTCCTGTTGTGCGCCTTGTATATATACTTATTTATCACCTCAAAAAAATGACGTCATAGCGTTTCGGATACATACTCCAACCAACCTGTGACTTGGGCTATTATATTGTTTATTGTTAAAGACATGATAATTGATAAGCTATTCGTGGTCTTAAGTGACTTCTCTATGCCTCTCAATGGTGTCGTAACGTTAACTTATAATTATTTTTTTTAGTATAATAATAGTAATAAGTTATCAAAATGGTGGCAGGTTTGCAGTACCCCACTCCCTCGAATCGTACGATTCAACTAATTAAACAAACATTTAGACTTTTGAGCAAAATAAAATGAATACCTCTAAAATTATCAAATTTTGTACAATAAAGTTTGTAACGAAGTTATACGGAATCTATTGATATATTTTTATCTGTGTAAATCGAACAAGACCACCTTAATCATTATTTTATTATTACCTGTTTGGCATAATTAGGGGAGGCTACCTTTGAGGTGGAGATCCGCTTTCTAACTCGTGATGACTTTCTAACATTTAATAGTCCTCTCCTCAAATATTAAAACATTGTGTTGTTCTAATATTGGCTGGCAAGGACTTGAACAAAGGTCCCCATTGATAATTATTTTCTACTGCTTCTAGGAGTTCTCACTGTTGGTGGCGTAAGTTCTGTCTGGAGGATAGCAGAAGACGGTGGAAGGACTTCCTTTAAATCGTTTAGCCCTGACCCGAGGTCAAGACACACATGGTGGGGAGTGATAATAGGCGGCATGACCATGTGGTGAGGCCATTTTAATTAAAATTTTATAAAAACACTGGTAGCTTTGTGGATGCAATATGAAACATGCTTATATGAAACCACACCTATAAATGTACTATTTCTTTTTCTTATTAGAACAATGGCCTCAACCTATTTCACTATTCTATATGTAGTTAGTAATTTTTCGACTCAAATTTCACCCTTGTTCGTCTGTTTGTAGCATGTTTTTTAAAATATTCGCATGATTAGATTATTGTCTGTCTTTACTGACAAGAGAGTTCCATAGATTTGTTAAAGTAGAGCTTCAACTCTGCTATTATGGACCTAGGAGTGCACACTGATTGTACTATTTATTTCAGCTATATTTTCTTATCGACTAATACATTCTCATGAGTTTTAATTCCCAATAAAGTTACATAATGATGCTAAATTTCATTAAATTAATTCATATTAAATTAAATTTCTTGATTTGCTTTAGGCAAAGAAACATTGTGCAGAAATGTAGATGAACAGCTTATGTCACAAAAGTATTTCTTTACTAGTTGGGTGCAGGGGGGGAGGGGGGGGGCCGCCCCATGTGAAACCATCAGGGGGGGGGTTGACACCAAAATCTAAAATTTTACTGTGTACGATTGTATGTCAAAAAAAAAGACGACATTTTTTTTTCACCTAGAAAAAAAATTATGGAGTACAATGAAATACGTTTATCGCGAAAACCTTTTAATTAAAAAAATATCTGTTAACTTGCAATAATAAAACAGTGCCAACAAACTACAATAAAACAAATTATTTAATTTATTTAAGTTTGTTAAAAGAGGGAAAGATAGTGAGAATTTACTCGAATTGTTTTTGAGTCAAAATACCACGTTATACCTTTTCTTGCTTAAATAATTCTTTAATAATGATGGACTTTAATTTTGAAAGTTACAAAAGTAAGCCAAATTATTTTAAAAAAATATTAATAAATGTTATTAAAGTATGACATACAAGACTTAACTTTTTAAAAAAAATGTCATTCAAATAATTTATGAACATTTTTTTTTGTTGAAAGCTTGTCTGAAATATGTTGAGAACAGTTTCCATCTTTAAATTTTTGTCACATGCAATTAAAGAGCGCACGATGAAAGAGTGACGACAAATGGGTGCAAACTTAAGAGCGCTATACCTCGTTGGTAGTCCATCTTGAACACTTAGCATCTATTAGAACAATCGCCTCGAATCGTCATCTGCGCTCTTTTGTTGTGTGCAAACGGTGACACAAAAAAATTAAAAATTCTGTATGTTCCCTTTATTTGGCACTGGACGACTCGGGGGGAGTTCTATGGGTTAAGTCGTAAGGGGGTGACACCATGATCGACTACCTCGGGTAACACCAATCCTAGTGACGCCTCTGCTACTACCTGCTATGACAATTACAAAAATATGTAACATAAGATCATATTTTGAAAGACTTCCATTTAAAGACTAGTTTAACCATTACAAAAACATGTCTTACACAGTTTCACTTACATATAACTTAATTGGATACTTTATTTATAATAATTTTTTTTCCGAATAATTAAGTTATTAGTGCATTGAAACTCGAGTGATAACTTTCAAAAACTTTTTTAAAAAAGATATATATATATATATATATATATTAATCAATGATTATATATCTATTGGAAGAAATGACATTACATAATAAGATGCCTTAAATTATTTGAGATGTTCACCTTACTGTCACCCTTCAACAAAGAAAAATCAAAAGCGCAAGTTTTTCTGTTTCTGCAGGCTCGGAAATATATTTAATCAATCAACAGTTCAAAGGGTTTTGTCTATGAAATCTATAAAGGATGCCAGATTGTCATTTCTTGTCAACGCCTGCATTACACTCACCAATATGGTTCTACTCTTCACTGTTGGCATCGTGATCTACGCTTACTTCTCTCACATCCGATGTGACCCGTACAACGTGAGGAATACCTTCAAAATTTCAAAGACAAATAAAATTAAATCTACTACTTATTCGACTCTTATAATTTTTTAAATTTTTTTTTGTTTTGAACTTTATTGGAATTCTTTTTACTCCATTTCCACTAGAAATAATCGCATGGTATTTTTTTAAATACGGGAAATGCATACGGTCCGTTGAAAGATGATCCTCGCAAATAAAACGAAATGCATCATCGGTGTGTTTTAATTACATTTCCCCACGCTTACAACTCGTTTTAATGGTAGATCCATATTAAATATTTAATCACTTTCGAAAGTTTAAACAATTGTCAATGTTTTGTCTCGTTTTTTAATCATTTTACAAAATAGCAATTTTGAAATTCTATAGCTGAATACTTATTAGGTTTATATTTTAAAGCATTGTTAAAGTTTTACATTACATTTAATGACCTCCATGTTGAAGAAAAGCCCCTAGCCTAATGCTCTTCGTGGGTCTTCCTGGAAGCCCCCCCCCCAGCCATCTGCCCCCCTTCCCCAAGGGAGCATTTAAGTGCTTGCAATTGACATAAATGAATTTATGAAAAAATACAATGACATTGTCATTATGCCATTATATCTCAGGGTGGACTAATCACCAACAGAAACCAACTTCCGCCTTACTTTGTGCTCCATACGTTGAGAGATCTTCCTGGCATGGCTGGAATCTACATGTCAACATTGTTCAGTGCATCACTAAGTACTCTCTCATCAGGTACTGTGTTGTTTGTTTAGAAGTATTTTATAGACTTATCAATTTCCTATATTCAAATACGTTTTTTCTTGGGTATTAAATCTATATTAGTATTGATTAAGCCTTAGCAGCGAATGTTGATGAATGATAAATTTCTTGAATATGAAATCAGCGTTATTTTTTAAAAGTAGGAAGTGAATTTCATTAATTAAGAAATTTAAAATTACCTGTAACAATACATTTTGATTTCTTGAGTCTTTTACTAAGGTTTTAAAATTATTACAATTTTTTCATTTGAAATGCAGTTCATATCAATTTTTTTTGTTTGGCCTGAAAATCATTTTTTTTCGGGTTTATAATAAATAATCACTGGTTTGTTAATATTTATAAGTATTTCTCCAATTAAAAAATTCATAATTTTGTGACTTAAAATAATTGTTGAGATTTCTAGTTTTTTACCGTCATATTTGGCATACGTTTTAATTAAGTAAAATACTAATTAATAGTATTATTTTTTCCCATGTACCTTAATATATATACACGCGACGTGTGAGAGTACTCTCGTGTTTGAATATTACCATTGAATTCAATAGCATATCTGCTGAATAGAAAGGGGAACAATGGATATTTCTTTAAAATAACCAATAGCTGTCACTACTGCAACATTTAATTGAATCATCCAGAACAGCCTTAATGTGTTGGTCTGACGTGATTTACACTATAAGAGATTGATCCGTTTCTTTGCTACATTAAATAAATGGTTAGATTATAAAAAGACAGAAGCGTTTTAATTTGTATAGTTTTAAAAAAACATTTAAACAATATTTTAAAATGTTCTCCTTTTTAAAAGTTTAATAGCCGTTTTACTCAAGAATAACATAATATCACTAAATGAAGCTAATAAACCTATCCATCCATCCATTCATATAGCGCTACAACATATTTAGGGCTTGGGCCTGCCTTACGACCTCCTACTCAGTCCTAATCAACGCCTTTCTTCTCCAACATTGGATGCCCAGTTGAAGATCTTTTTCTACATCATCAAAGCCTGGGTCTTCCCTTGAGACGTATTCCTCTGGGGTTTTGGTGGTGCACCCTCTTTACTCTTCTGTCATTTTACATTTGTTCTATTTCTGCAACTATCGTGGGATCCTGATGTATAGACTGTACAGTTCATGGTTGGTTCGTACCCTCCATCCGTATTCATCCTTTAGAATCATTTGTTGCTCCATATATGTTTCAGCTAATAAACCTGGTATTCTAAAAACTGAATACATTAAGATCTACGACAAAAATGGCATTAAACAAATATTGTAATGCAAATTTAAACGGTAAAGTACGATTAAAACCAAGGTTTACAGAGTTCGTGTAAAGCTACAAGGCTAACTGCTCATACTTTTTAAATCCTTTATATTAACTCGTGGTGTCTGCGGCGGACCTTGCTTGCTTGCTTGCTTGCTTGTCGCCAAAACTTTTGATCGATTTTTAACCCACTTGCTCGCAAGATAGCGAGCTGAAATTTTGCAGGCAGTTTCGTACCGATGATAAAAACAATGTATCAAAATTTCAGATCGATCGCATGTACCGTAATTAAATTATTGATTTTTTAGATTATTTTTTTTATTCCTATGTATCATGCTATTTTTTGAGATAGAGCGTCGCGGTGCGTATTATATTGAACAACCTTTCTGTCGCGCAATAAGGTGCGTATTTTATTGACAGCTCTTTTTATAAACATATTCCTGATCGGTGCGTATTATATTAAACATGTTTTACGACACAACTTCAATTTTGTATTTCTGGATGGTCTGGCGCTGCGTATTATAATGAACATTCTTTTAGTTACTTCTCGTACATAAAGGATTTATAGTCAAAAACTTGGTTTTTTACGGGTTTTTCTTATTTGTTGTTGCAAATTTCTATTTAAAAAAATACAATTATTTTTTTTTAATGTTCAAATACAAGAAAGTCTTCTTGATTTGTTGTTAGCTCAGAGAATAAAAACTATACCCGCACATAGTGTCAAACAATAGTCGTTGGCATGGTCTGGCGTAACAAAGAACAAGTTAGTACTTGTAAGAAATGTGCTTCATTTTGTATGCCGAAAATTTTGAAAGAAT
Source organism: Ampullaceana balthica (assembly GCA_944989445.1). Taxonomy (NCBI): domain Eukaryota; kingdom Metazoa; phylum Mollusca; class Gastropoda; family Lymnaeidae; genus Ampullaceana; species Ampullaceana balthica. Next base: position 649,628 of record CALYLW010000336.1, on the reverse strand, counting down.
AAGCATCTATATCAGAGGTGGGCAAACTGTTAACGCAGCTTTTAAAATCGAGCAATGTGCTCGAAAATAATTCAATATATAGACAGCATGGTTAAAAACTCATTCATAATACAGCACACTGAGTGGGGGAGATGCTTCTGGAGGTAGATTTCCGTTATACTAAAAAAAATGTCAGCCTCAATAAAACCACAAATATGCTGACTTACACATAGTTGTATTTGATTTTTTGTTTTAGAATCTGCTTCACGCTTTCGTGGGCTGAACAGAAAATAATCACTTATCGATATTTATAACCTTAGGCATTGTTATCTAAATTTACTTGTTAGTGAAATATAGAGGCTCTTCCAGAATCCCCAAGTTGCGTCTGGCAATTTTTTAAAATTAATTTTCAAAATTCTTTTTAAAAATTAATACAATTGTACAAAAAAGGAATTAATTTACTTATCTAAATATGATTCGTCCTCAGATTTTATCCCGAATCAGGCTGAATAAAACATTTCGTAGCCTGTAATCTTTTCACGGAGCCAATTCCTCCAAATCGACGGATCCATTACTATAAATTTAATCTGAATCACCCGGGTCCATTTCTCCACATCGCCCGTTCTGATTTAATCCTATATTTTATCATTGGTAGCAATTAAGAATTTAGATTTGTTTGTACAGTCTGATTTTCATGGCGATCCCCCCTCCCTTTTCTACTAAATTTGTTATTATGATTAATTTCATCCGTCGCACAGCTAAAATGTATAAAACAATAGTTTCGATATTTTTGAACATCCATTTTATTTGGCACATTCATTCATTTTCTAGCGTTCAATAATTTCCAGTTCAGTGTTTCCCAGTCAATCTGTGGCTCAGCACTAACATTCATTCATCTTCTCAGAAATCACTTTTACTCGTAGTTATGTCATTTCTACATTACAGGTATAAATGCACTTGCTGCTAACACAGTTGAGGATATTTTGAAAAGACCCCTGAAAAGAATCAAGGAAAGTAAAGCAACTCTTATCACCAAAATCTTTGTGTGCTTTTACGGTATCCTGATAATTGGTCTCGCTTATTTGGCCGATTATTTTAAAGGCCCCGTTTCACAGATGGCGTTGTCAGTTATTGGAGCATGTGGCGGGCCGATTTTAGGCATTTTCCTTCTGGGGGCATCAGTCCCATGTGGTAACAAATACGGAGCAATGATAGGAAGCCTAACGGCCATCTCGTTCAACATCTGGATTGTCTTGGGGAACCAGTTTTACGGAACAAGAGCACCGCTTCTACCTTCTCCGTCGACAGAAATGTGTTTCAATAACAGCATGGCACTAAATGATGATCAGTTTTTTACTTCAGCGGCTTTCGGGAATACTACGTCATCTTATTTCACACCACTGAATGGCAGAAGCGCTGGGTACGGATTTTTTCTCTATGACATTTCTTATGAGTGGTATGGATTTACAGGATGCTTTGTCAGTTTAACATTAGGAATCACCATCAGCTGTCTCACAAAGAACTGTATTAAAGGAACAACAAATCCCAAACTCATTTTCCCGTTTCTGCGTAATTTTTGGTCATTTCCAGACACAAGATCAGTTGAAGTGGTTGAATTACACAAACAAGTAACACGAGAACTTACAAATAAACTTAATATGTCTGTGGTTTCAAGTGCATTACCCTCCATGGAAATGAAGCATGCCGGCATGGGGCATCAATATCCCACACAATAGAACGGTCCTCTGTGAATTTGGGCAATGATTTATATTTCAAATATATAGTTGAAAGTAATCAAAATACATCCATGATATTTATAATTAATGCTGCCTTTATCCCTTGCTTTGCTGTTTTAAATATCTCAAAACATACAAGTGCTCATGACAGGCCAACCATCATGATTCATCTTCAAACGGAATATTATATAATCGTCCTACTAGGAAAGGAATTAATGTTCAGATTGATCAACAAGCAGCAGTTCGTTGGTTAAACGTACTGCGTCAAGTTGGCTTTTATCAGAATTAATTCCAAACTAAAAACTGCTTAAACGAACGTTCACAAAAGAATAGTTCATTAAAACTTCAGTTCACAATATAAACATATAATTGAAGCATGTGTTGTAAATGTTTCAAACAGCTGCTCAAACCCCATATTGAAATTGAAAATTTCAAGATGTCAAATAAAAACAATTTTAAAATAACATCAGCAAAATGTGAATGTAAGGGAAACGTTATAAATGTCCTAAATAAATTTAAAAGTAAACTTCATATAACTAGGGGTTGTAGTGCGCCTACGGCACCCACTTTTTTCAAAAGCCCAAGTAACTTATCCTTGTTTGATAAATACGAAATATTAAACTTCCTGAAATGTGCACAAAGTATTTTATACTTAATTGACCTCAAATTATATTTTACGGCGAGAAACACCACAAGCTCTGTTAATCTCTAAACCAAAATGACTCATTTCTTTTTTTAAATCCCTTATATTAACTTCGCGGCCGTCTCTGTCTGTCTCTCTCTCATCATCTCATGGGCTCGGCGGGCGGAAAAACAAAAGTCGAAAATGACCCACTTCCAATGATCCGATCGAACTGAAATTTGGCACACGGACCCGTCTTACCTAACAATGCATCGTATCAAAATTTCAGATCGATCGAACGTACCGTAATTAAATTAATGCATTTTTAGTTTATCCTTATATGAGGTATGTCATTTAAATTCACGATTTGTTATTGTTTTTTTGCCACGTGAAAGTTTGAGCATTGAGGCGACCCAACGAAACGACGGTGCGCTTTTGTTTACATTTTACGTGTCACTCTGAGCTCGGTCAAGCGAATCGGTGACCAGACTTTTCCCCTCTCCCCCTCCCACCCACCCCTCCCCCCTAGGGTTATGATGCAAAGTTGAGTTAAGACAGATTCAGTCTGTAAATGTTTGAAAATAATCAATACTGTTAGTTATGTCTCATATATAAGGGATTTATAGTCAAAAACTTTGTTTTTACGGGTTTGTTTTATTAACTGGTATGGACTGTTGTACTATGTCCCTCGGCGTTACGGAATGCGACAGAATGAGTGACCTGGACTTTGATATTATTTATACATTATTTATTAATATTAGATATAAAACATTATATTTATACTAGAAATAAGGCATAGTATAGTAATACGTATTAATACGTAGTATAGAAAAAAAACGAATCATATTAACACTACAAATAAAATGTAGGCCTATGTTAATACTAGAAATAAAACATTAAATTAATACTTGAAATAAAACCTTATTAAATTAATACTAGAAAATAGCATAGTATATTAATGTTGTAAATAAAGCGGATTGTATTAAAAATAGATAGTTTTTTTTTAAAGTTTATATTAAAACATAATACAGTGGCATATCTAGGGTTTGCAGTGGGTGCGGTCAGAAACCGGGCGGCACATATTTTGGTCTAAGAATTATGAATTGCTATATGATTTCGAATTGCCTTTTTTTCCTAGGCGTCAAGGAGTCAAGTCAATGTAGTATTGAAAACGTAATCTTCAAAAACTTTGCTTGGATATAGACATCAATGGTGCCGACGTCAAGAAGAAGTTCTATGTACTACTCCATGCTCTAAGTTTATTAAATGCTTATTACCACCGTTACCATATTATAGATGACACGGTTAAGTCATACGCACTAAGCTATGTCTTTGCCCCCACTTCGTCCTCAGGGATCAACTCTCTGCTTGGAATGCACGCAGGCACCGATACTAGACAAAACTGGTGCGGCCACGGATTAATAATCTTGAAGGTCCGCGATCTCCGATATATTCTCATGAGTTAAGCGGTCGATCGTACACTCTCTTTATTGCTATCGATTCCATTTTTTTTTGAACTATCGAGCTGTTGTTTTCATCCGCAATCAGCGTCAGGTACTCGGTCAACAGATGTTCAACCGTCTACTCGGCGTCGCCACATATTCAGGAGCCGATATCAGTTCTCGAGTCAAACCTATGCAGGTTCTCCAGTATCTGATCGTTACGAGGTAGTTTCCTCCATCTATCGCTTTTCATTGGGCGTGGCATGCATGTACTGGTAAACTTTTCTTCCGTGTCTCCTGATGCCCAGCCCTGGAGCCACTTCTCTTGGAAGTGGTCGTTTAGCCACGATCTTTCCTCTGGCTGAGTCATCGGGCGATCAGGTTGAGGCTAAGCTGCACCTTTTCTCGCCAATAAATCGGCCCCTTTAAAGCTGATGACCCTCGACGTGCCCAATGACACTGTGGGACTAATATGTATGCAAAGGGGCAGGATGCAAACTATTGTGTCTAGAATGACACTGAATGTCTTTGCCTTCAGAGAGGATTGACCCAAGGCCTCGAGCGAAAGCTGAGATTCGGTGAAGACAACTTTGGCCGGAAATACGCATCTCTTTTAGCAAGGCGTCAGCGCACTTCTTTCAGACGCTTGTGGGTTGCCTCCAGTTCTGCATCATGGCTGGGACTGGTAAATGCTTTGCCACACGGTCCAGACAGCTCGACGCTGTCTGGCCCAGGCTGGGTATAGTCAATTAGCACGCCGTACCCACTTCTTCCATCCTTGAAACACGAGCTGTCCGCGTAAACTTTAACCATGCATTCACCATAAGCCTCTATCGTCTTAAGAGTGTCGTCATGCTAATGCTCTTCTGGGCTAAGCTCTTGTCACCGCTGCATTTGCCAATGTTAAACGTCGTTCAGGCAAATAAAGGGGTTAAATGTTCATTAATGACATATAAAAAAACTAAATTATTTGCAAATAATTTCTTTAAACAAAGAGATGCGCTAATAAAAAAACGCTTTTATAGCAGCAAAAACAATGTGTGAAGAGTTGGAGATATCGATTGAACGTCGAGTTAAAAGTAGGAGAAATAATATGAGAGGGGAACATTAATGAGACGTGGTGCTATCCTTAGAACAAGAAGTACACAGATTTAAAAAACAAACAAACTATGGATAGAATTAAAAAGGAAATAAAAGTGCGCTTTGATCAGTTGCATGTTTTTGCAAGAAAATATTCGTTTATGTTAACTACTCAATGAAGAATTTGAATGTCACATAAGTGACTTTATTGACATATATAAAGAACAGTTTGTATTGAAGGAAAAAGGATCCAGGCGTTTCTGGCTGTACCTACACTACAACAAGAGACACTACGTTTTTATTTATGTTTATTAATTTATAAAATGCATCATTTGATTGACTTAGTAAGGGTGGCAAATTGGAGACCGCCCCGAGTGGTAACAGTTCTAGGTACGTCACTGACATATTATATTAATACTAGAAATAAGAAATATTACATTAACACTTGAAATAAAACGTGTTTTTTATTAATCCTTTTTAATAATAAATTCGCGTTATTATGAGCTATGCAATTATAAATCCACAGGGTGCTAGAATCTTAGCACTGGTAGTTTTGGCATAACTAGTTTCAATTTTTATTATTTGCTAATTGTAGAAAAGTGTAAATCAAGGGAAGGAATTGCAAACGGTACTAGTATAACTGCCTTAAGAAAGTTGTTTCCCCTGAGAAAGAAAAAAGATGTTCCATCGATTAATCAATTTTCTGTTTTATTTGGAAAATCATTTGCTAGGGGTGGTTAGAAAATAAACTAAAGCGAGTCATTTAAATGGAAAAATAAAATCTATATCATGAAACAGACAAGCAAGGCTAAGAAACAGAAAATTCAAATTAATCTCTTTTTTCATATTTTACTACCAATAATTATGGGAAGCTTGTGATCTGGTTGTGAAAAAGAACTCATTCAGAGAAAACTCAATAGTTTCGGTCTTAAACACAATAGAAGCACTTACATAATTATGACCCTACACGTCATTATCTGAACCTACAGAGATGGCTGTTATGAATATCAAGTGCTTTTGTTAGGAAATGCAAGACGCTTTTCGAGGAACGATGATGACAAAAGTCATTGTTAACGCTGGGACATTTCATCATTTGTGGTTGTGGCTTCTCAGGTTTAATTCAATTTGAAATTTTTTATATATTTTTATCAAAATATTTTTACCGCCTCTGTCTTATAACCTCATGTGTTTAGGTACTGTTAATTCGACCCTTAAAAACCATGCGAAATTAGGGGCCCCGGACAAAAGAGGCACGGTAAATATTCCATGCCCTCTCTGTCCGTCCTTAGTTTTAACACTTTTTAGACTCATCTGCCTCAGGCGTTTGTCTTAGTTTATAGTCATGTTTTATAGTCCAATGTTCCCTCTAAGGTTCGTTGTTCCGTGTGCAAATTTTATTTTTCTTAAAACTGTCTGCAAGTTGCACAGCATATTTTTTTTCTTTCTGTGCAACAGTTTACACCCCACACAGAGATATTATATTATTCTTATCAAAATTTGCTGCGTTGTAATTCTAAATTGCTTCGCGGGTGTCGTTCAGATACCTGCGCAGCTTAAAGAGAACATTTGTCATTTCCTAGTAAACTTTAAAAAAAACACCAAATCAATTCCTTTTTTATTTAATCATACTGTGGTTTGAAAAGTTAAAGCCAAAAGATTACACCAGTCCAAAAGAAACACATATTACACATGCATGTATTTAAAAACAACAACAACAAATCTTTCGTTACATAAATATGACATCAAATAGATTCACACCCACCCAAAGTTCTCTCTTTAGTCTCTATATAGTTCAGATGACTGTGATCCTCATATCGGAGGGCCTTTGTCTAAGACCCTAATGTCGGGACCTTTTTGTACAGAGCCACAATGATGGAAGCCTTATTGTCGGGGTTCATTTCATCAGAATCCTTTTTGACATGTGTCCATTAAAGTCTAATGATTAGACCCAGCCGAATTGTTGGGGTGGAAATAATTTGACATGGAAAAGTTGTCAAGGCCTAAGCCTGATAGTCCCAGGGTGATTGACGTGTGACGTTGTATTAGTATTGTCCATATTAATCTGTGAACCTCGCGAGTGTGTAGCAGGCTGGTAGCAGGCCTATTTTACTGTGCCGCGTCTACTTTTGTGTGATCCTAACATTTTTGTCCGTTGGTATTTCGAAGACATTTTGTCTTGTTCAGTCCATGAAATTAAAAGGTCTATTGTTGTTTTAAGAGCAAGAGACTGTATATTATTGATCCGATTTTTAAGTAGATAAGTACTATTTATAAGAATAGAGAAACAAGTGGATACAAGAAAATAGAGCAAAGTAGTAATAATAATACAAAAGGAAATTAATTATAACTTGGAAATACAACACAAAGATAATCTAAAACAACCCCTAGATGGACATAGGAATAGAAACGCTTTTCTTATTTCGTATGCAAGTACAAAAACATACAAATGCTCTATTTTCCCGTCTGGATCAACATTTAAAACTCAAATAAAAATTAAAGACTATACATTACTATACAGTCATAAACCATAGATTCGAGTAGGACGCAATAATCTTCTGTATAGAAGGAGCATCTGTAATAGGATAATTTAAGATTTTGCAGATGTTGGGCTTTATATTTATCAGGAAAATCTTTGCCTGAAACATTAATTGTTCCCGTTTTGTAAAATTAATTAACACATTAGGCACTTTGCCCCCCCCCCAACCCCTTCATTTTACTGGGCTCTAAGCACACATTCGCTCTCACAATATCTAGATTATATCAACATCATGGGAATGCTCTAACATTTGGGAATGTAATTTTGCTTTCCGAATCCAAAGTATCAATGTAAGCAAGAGAGATTTCAGATGATATAATGAATTATCCCAGTTATGTAAAATACAATAAGGTCAAGGTCAAAATGATCACATGAGTTATTAACTCGGCATTGAGTCATGAGAATGGGGTTTTTTTTTGTTGGTACATCCGTTCTGAGGTCCAACACCAATCTTGTAGGTCAACCCTTGACTTGTTCACATCCTACATGAACATTGAGTGGGACAGGAACAGGTTCATTGTTGACCACAAACTACTGCGCCTTTCAAGAAAAATGTGGGTCAGGCGACATGTGATACAGCATGGCACACTACACACCCATTTCACCATCAAGCCGCGGTGTGATCGACTGAGCCTTAGCACTTAGACTTAGCACGAGGCCAGCTCGATAGAAGGGGCAAGGGGTGATTCTAGCGCGTTCCATGACACTTGAAAACTGCTAGTCATTGTAGCTAATACAATTAGTAAAGGCAATTATTAAATATTTTCCCTGAATTAAAAAAAAATAACAATAACCCATTAAACTTATGGTAGAATATAAATAAACAATTTACAAAATAAAATAAATTGCCATTATATTTGTGTGCAATTTTTGCGCCCATACCCATACGGCCCATACTTGTTAATAATTTTAATGTTTCGTTTCATTAAAAACAAAATTTAAATAAATCGTATCTCATAAAATTCTGTATATTTGTATCGATGACTTAAAATGATGCATGCAGTATATTAAAATTTCTTGCCTTTAAGGGGAAAAAATGGCATTAGCCTAGGTCTAGTATAGTATTGATGCAATAGAGGGGCCTGAGCCTATTTAACATATTTCGTCATGCATGGTTAGCTGCTAGCATGCCAAATAGAAATTACTTAATTTAAAAATTAAACAGTGTATTCAGCCAGGAGTTTCACAGAGAAGAGATTTTATTTTCTTTTTAAAAAATCTTTAAAAAATTAACGCCTGAGCGCCGATGTTCAGAGTTTGCAGTCACAAGTTGACTGTATACAGATTTAAATATCAATTAATCCTTCAAGGCCGCTGCCTGAGAGCATCATTTTCAAGTATAACGTGAGGCTCTACTTGGGGCTGACATAAAATAATAGCAAATAACACTTAATTGTTAGCAATCAGACTAATATTTTTATTTCAAAATGCATAGATATATCAATAACATTTAAAACTTGTTGAGTTTATCTTTCAGTCTTTACCATAATAACTTAATTCTGATAAAATTAAAAAGTAATCATCATCATCGTTTAGATCCGGTGGCCATATATTAGGTGTATGCTATTCTTTGGATATTTATTGGTTGATATCAAGTCAATGGTTTACAATTCAGAATGTGTTAATTAATATAGTAAACAGTAAAACATCATTGATATTTCAACACTTGAGAGAAAATAAATTAGCTTTTAAAAAAAATGCATTTATATTTTCAGTAAAAACAAATAAATTTCTTATGTATCACTATCACAATAATTAGAAATATGTTATACAAGCAAACCTTGCATGTAATTGAAATCTAATAGGAACATTATTTATGGTTAATGTATTTTAAATATAGTTGTTATAGAGATTTTTTATATTTTAAGAAATAATTAAATAAGAGATAGGCGAGGCAGTTGAGAAAAGTTTATGTGGTCAGGGTCTATTTTTGTTATAAGTCGGGGAAAAGGGGGGGGGGCGGTCAGGGATTTTTTTCCAAGTGCAAATAATTTAATAGATATTTTAGAGTTTAAAAAAGTATGAATATGTTATTGTAGAATTATTTGTGTTTTTTTGTTTGTATGTTTGTTGTTTGTTTGTTCGTTTTAAATTTTAAACCTTCACTTTCACAGATTTTATAATTTTTGTATAAACTTGTCAGTATCGGGCAATTACCCTTTAGATTTCAAAAGTTTCATGAAGTTTCTAATTTATTCTACAAAGTTTAACTTTTTGGGCTTTCTAACCGTTTAAGTATTATTCCTATACATTAAAATAAAAACGTTTTAAAAATGTGTTGTTTTTTTTTATTCTTAAATAATTTTCTTGAATTTCCCTCAATAATATTAACTTAACAGTCGTTCCAATTATTTTTGTTCGATGTAATATACATAAATGAAGTTGAAAAAAAAATTATTATAAAAATAATAAATCACCCATACAGTTGAAGAAGCAAAAGAACGGTGGTGGGGAGGATGGTACACCAACTGGCCTATCCTTAGGCCACGGTTGTGACTTAACCAAATGCGCAGTCCTTCTACACTTTCAAATAGGTTGTGAAACATGTACATATTATGAAACTAAAGCAAAGCAAATTTAAAAACTTAAAATGTGGTTGCTTTTACTAAGGCTAAGCTAGATCTAAAAAAATAATATTTATTCGGTTTCTTTTACCACGGCACTATTGGTAATCATTCATTCATTCCTTCTCCTTTTTTTAAAAACCCGTCTTCTTTGTGACTTATCCTACCAAATATGCTTTGCAATGCTTGTTGGTTAAAACTGTATTTAAATTCTTGAGACCAGGGTGTTTCCTTGAGTCATGCTCAGGGGGAATTAAGGTGGAATTGCAGCCATGGGCCCCGTGCAATCTTAATCCACCCCTAGTCATGGTTCGCGAGCCACCAATCCTTTATGTAACACCCAGTAATTCAGCATTACATAAACCTTAATCTCTAAAAGTTTGAAAACTACAAAACAAATCCCCCCCGCAAGAACCTCAGTTAATGTATAGTCACATGACTTAACTCTAGCGGTGTTGTATAAAAGCGAGTGACTCGACAGACGAGCCAGAGTTTGTTGTCTTGCTGCGTCAGTGAACGTACAGACATACCTCATAGCGCTGAATTACGCCACAATCGTATTCTACATCCTTCAATTTTGTTCCTTCATCTTTGACGAGATAATATCAACATCTAAAAAATGTCAGTCAGTCAAGCTCGCCAAAACTACCATGCTGAAAACGAGGCAGGCATAAATCGCCAAATCAACATGGAGTTGTATGCAAGTTACTGCTACCAGTCAATGGTGAGTCATAATAAATTTAATGTATGCCTATAGATTATAATTATATTGTAATAATAAAGTTATATACCTGGTTAGTGTAGCGGATATGGGCCTAAACGAGTCGATTATTTAAGGGAAAGAGCTGTTGTTTTTTTTTAGTACTCCGGCATTATTAAGTGGTGTCGTATTTCATCAATCGGCACGGAAGAAAAAATTGTCTACTGAAAAAATTTAATTTTTTAATGTAGGCTATAATGTATACATATTTTATGAAATGTAGCTTACAGCTTGGGCCTAGGCCTAATTTTTTTTTAATCTCCGGGTAGGCGTGGTAATTGTCATTGCTCAGTTCAGTAACCTTAACCTGTTTAACTGACAGTTGTCAAGGTTAAGGTACCAGTGCCATGGACTATCTTTCCCTATTGGCGGGAGCTAGAAAGTAGCCCAAATAATGCCAAATAACCTTACAAGTTACTAACTTACTATTGACTTTTGAAATACTTATTAGTATTAGATGTTAATAATGTAATTAATAGGTGCCACCCATATATAATATAAATTAAGTCATTTTAGTCACCTTCGATTTTGCCCCCCCCCCTCGTGACATGTCATCACAAAATATTAGCACCCCCCTCATATCATAAAGGGGGGGGGGTGGTGCATAAAAAGCTGTATTTCCTCATGAAAATGATCATGTTTCAAATCAGTCATTTTAAGTATATGTGTAAGGGGGCACCCTAATATGAACAGGCATGAAGTCATTTAAACTGTCATTAAGTAAATTTTAAGTGGAACTTTCATTTAAAGTTGCGCATATTGATGTGACCATTTTTGCATGTACATCAGATCAACTGATCTAAGAGTGTTTTTATCTCTCCTTGCCAGGCCTACTACTTTGACCGTGATGATGTTGCACTTCCTGGCTTCCACAAGTTTTTCAAGCATCAATCCGATGAGGAGAGGGAGCATGCTGAAAAGCTGATGAAGTATCAGAACAAGCGAGGAGGTCGCATTGTCCTTCAAGATGTTAAGGTTAGTTTTGTTTTATACTTACTGTGCTTATAACAAATGAAATTCTGAGAATAAGACAATTTGTTCTTTTTTATTTGCTATTTACACAAAAAAAATTAAAAAATTACATTTTCAAAACGTTTTTAAGAGATAATTATGCAGCGGGATACCAAATTGCTGTTTAAGATTTTTACATATTTTGTGTTTCTGCTATGTAAAACTTCCACAAAATATTTTTTAAAAAAACAATAAAAATGGCTGAATTTGCTGTCAAGACTCTTTAAAGACTAATTGTATTTTTTTAGAAACCTGACCGTGATGAATGGGGCACTGGTCTTGAGGCCATGCAGGTTGCTCTGCAGCTTGAGAAGAGTGTCAACCAAGCCTTGTTGGATCTGCACAAGCTTTGCACCAGTCATGATGATCCCCAGGTAACGCCAGTTTTTTTTTCATCATGGAACTGTACACATGTCCTTATGTTTTGATTTGTGTCCAATGTCTTTTATTTTTACATAATACTAAACATTTTGTTCTTCAGATGGCAGATTTCTTGGAGTCTGAGTTCCTTGAGGAGCAGGTCAAGTCCATTAAGGAACTAAGTGACTACATCACTAACCTGAAACGTGTTGGACCTGGGCTCGGAGAGTACATCTTTGACAAGGAGACCCTAAGCAGCAGTTAAAAATCCACTGCCCGACTGTTAGCAGGCTTGAAGTACTAGCCATGCTTGTTTTGTCCTATGCCCTAATTTCAGAAAAATTACTTTTTTGTTGTTGAAATATTCTTGTTTAAAAGGAATCTCTTGTCATCAAAATTTTTGTTGTAAATTGTTAGTGTGAAAAATTAAAAGGGCACATTAATAAAAAAGATTGTTTTTGTTGAAGTTTTATGAATGTCCAGTGTTGTTCATGTTAAATAACGAACAAACAAAAAATAAGATTTAAGATAAACCTGAAGGCATTGATGGATTTTGTAAACTGAAATATTCCTTGTATGTAATGTTTGATTGTTTTTAAGTTTCTTTCACTATAGCATTTTATTAAGTATCAATCCTTTTAGTTAAAATTAAAAGTAGGATGTACAGTCGACCTAGAACATAAGTTAAAACAGAATTCCCTATTAATTATAGGGGATGGCCTGGGGTATTAAAAGTTGACAGTTACCAATTTTAAACAGGTTAAAATTTGGTATAAATTATAAACCTTCAGCGCAAAATACTTAACAAAGGGTCTAATAAAAAATTGTTTAAAAAATTCTGGAAAAAAAACACTGTTACTGTTATCACTAAATTGGTACACTCGATAAGTATAAGGATGTTGCTACCGCTCAAGATAAAGACCCAGTGAAGAGTCACATCCGCATGATGAAGAGGTTCAAGGTCTCTCTAAACTGACAGTCAGGACTGTTAGTAATTTAATAAAGAGCAAAGCTTGGGCAAAGTGTAAACATAATGGAAGTTGTGTTTTATAATTCAATTATAATTTTTGCTGCCATGGTTCAATTATAAAAGTACAAGTTTAATTGTGGAGCTAACCTAGATTTCACTTTCATCAGAACCAGTATAGGCTACGTGAATTACATGGTTATGCCATGCATATTATTAATTGTTGGAGAGGTGGTGAAGTCTCATTAGGCTTTGACCCAGCCAGTCATTTTAGGCTATCGCTACATTCTTAAATGTATTTGTCAACAAATAGGGGAGCAAAAGCTAAAAAGTCAAATACTATAAATAACATACGCTTCAGCATTGTTAATTATTATCCAGCAAATGTTTGTTTATAATGTAATTATTTTCTCTCCTCTAGAATTAATGTTGCATTGATAGACATTTTATAGTGTAAGTGGAAAGAAGAAAGCAACCCTCAGATAGACATAAGGATAAAAACACCTTTCTTATTCCGTATGCAAGAGCAAACTCATACAAATTTTCGTTCTTCCCGTCGGGAATTCGGGCGTGGAATGGGTTGTCTGAAGAAATGAGGAAAGCCAACACTTTATCAACATTTTTTAAAACTCTAATAAGAATGCAGGACTAAACACAAACCATAGATACGCGTAGGACGCAATAATCTTCTGTATAGAAGGAGCGTCTGAAACAGGTAAGAAGATACAGTGATGAAACTTGCAGAACTTAGCCATAAGAAACTGTATCCAATGCCGTGCATTTGGAGAGGTGCGAAAGGGGCACACCGGGTGACATCTAAGTACAATGTAAAAAAAATATATATCTTTAATTTTGATCAAACATATTTGTGTTTAATTTTTTTTTCCAGGAATTTTAAAAACAATTTTTGAGAAATGAAATTTTGTTTTCTGTTACTGAAATTAAACTACTTTTGAAATGTCAACCGACAAAGAGGGAATGCTACTTAATAATGTAATTTGGGGAAATTAAAAAGCATTCAATTGTGTAATATTAATTTGAATTCTAATTAGGATTTTATGTAAATTTTGTAAAGTAACTGTAGCGTATAGGAGCTTCACGCCTCACCGACCCATTGTCTGAGTGGTTGTCTCTGGTCTCTACGTGTGACTGTAATTTTGTTTGAAATTAACATTTATCTAAAGGTTATTTTCTTTAAAAATCTCAAACTCCAATACTTTATTTTAACTTAATTTCAACGTAGGCCTAAATAAAATTCAACTGTAAAAAATCTCCAAATAAGACTATTAAAATTTATTTCTATAAACGTACACTTAACAGTCCCGGGATTTCGTAGGTGTCGTTTTCATGTGAGAGTTAGTTTGGGTCAATGACATCTTGAAAGTTAGGCTATTAGTTAAATGTCATCTTCTTATCTTATCTATACAGAGGCTCCTTCTATGCAGAAGATAGTTGCGTCCACAGACCATGACAGATGATCTGTTGGCAAGTGATGCAGCGTTCACAGGCCACGGCTTTGTGGGTTCCACGCATTACCCAGCCGCCTAACTAGTGTTAGGTACCCATTCGGAGCGGGGTGACTCGGGGACGCCCTAGGCCCCGGGAACAAATCGTTGCCTTCACACGGATTCGAACCCGTGACCATTGGTACGACAGTCCAGTGCGCTGCCACTCGACCACCGCGTCCCCTAGTTCCAGTGAACTAGTCACATTTAAATTTAAAAAATAATATTCAGTACCATGAATACATAATTTGTCTACGAAACGAACTGGTCTGAAGTTCTTGTATACATTTTAATAAACGATGTTCCTGTAGTCCAGTGGTTCTCAACCTTTTGAGGTTCAACGACCACTTGAAAAATGTGTGTCTTAGCCAAGGACCACTACTGAAAATCGTGGTATTTCCGTGCTGGAAATTTACATATAATTATACTTTGTATATAACTAGTTTTTTAATGAATAATCTTTTTGACTGGGAATGCTGATCCCGTAGTACAGACTTAGCATAAGCAAGGAATCAATGGACTATTTAGTTACAAGTTACAGTCTTATATTAGCTGCTAGCAATCATTTTATTTAAAGGGACGCTGGCTGGATAGGGCACCAGTTTTGATTGCAGCCAGGGGTACTGTGCAGTCTCAATCCGCCCCTGATACCGTCGTATCGCAATTCGTCCTTTTGTCTCTCTGGAACTACAGTTTATTCACACACAGATTGTGAGGCTGAGTATGAGGAATAATCATTGTTGTCCTACTCTTATGTTCAGTTGTTTTCTATATTAGAAATGTATCCAAGTGGTCAGTCAATTTAATTAATTTATTACTTTAAAAATTGTAATATTAATTTAAGGCTAATTTACTAATCGTTTAAAAAAATAATTTTGAATGTCAATATAACAACTATAGTCTTCTAATATCTAGTGTGCCGTCATGTTATTTCCAGTATAGCTTAAAGTAAACGTAAACTTGGAATATATTGTTTTCTGCGCTATGCTCTAGCCATCAAGTGATTAAAAGTAATCACAATTCAATGTTTGACAATACCTTTTTGTATTCTTAATTTAAAAAATAAAATGTTCATGCTTTGCTTGCGGACCACCAGGCACATTCTCGCGGACCACCTGGCACATCACAGGTTGAGAGCCACTGCTGTAGTCAAATGTTGAATCGGGGAAGTTGTGGCACACAGCCAGGCAACCTTTACTTGACCAGTTTCTACATACTGAGATATGTATCGATTAAGACGCATTTAAACGTGTTTATTGACGAACTATTTGTTGATATATGGTGTTAGGGTTATGTTTCATGGATTCAAGCTGTTTAAAACTTTCCATCCACCAAGATAATGACCTGTTTATTTGATCGATCGGTTTCACAACGTGAACAGTCAAATAACCAATCAATAATATTTTTGCTCGAGACAATGATACACAATGCAGGGCTGCTATTCTTGAGACAATACAAAAATGCTTACTTAAACCCTATTCTTAACTTCATTAAGTTTCAAAGAATCTGTTTATACCCAAAATTGGCACAGCTGTTTCCAGTAGATGCCTAGCCTTTTGAATCATTCACACCTGGCTATTTTATTGTGGCTAACGTATTGATTATATGCTCTCTACTGTAGTATGCTTACAAAATAATTACTGTATACCATATTGTGTCACTCTCGCTGGTATATGTTATAAGCGGCATACTAAGAGTAGAATCCCAAGTCTATGAGAGATAAACGAATGCTTGTGTCGTATCACTTTGTATACAACAAACCGACTGTCAATGTGCATTGCCTCGCCCTTGTATTGACTCGCTTCACTGAATATCATGTCCCTTCTCGACCGCCATCTTGTTAGCCTTCCCAGAGGATTGATCTCAAAGTTTTTATTAACACAAAAATAATTTCTTTGTGTCAGTTCAGACTTAAGATACTATAGTCCATGTAAAAAGGGGTCAGCTTGAGAACACCTACACTTCTAGAACAAAATAAATAGTAATAAAGTAAATGCTCGACAAAGAGAACGTAACCTCTAGCACGTAAATAAAGGTTATTACGATCATAGTCATACCATCTTGCCTTCTAATAAACTTAATAAATTAGGACACACCATAAAAGATATGTAACTAACCAAAGTTAAAGACGAGATTTAAAAAAAAAGAAAGATTGTAGCCCCACACATCCAACAATGCAACATGTTTCCATCATTTCTGGCAAGCTTTGAAACGTATTTTTGTTCTAAATGCATCTGTTCGCACCTACACGTTTTAAATAATTCCTCCTATTTTCACACCCTTTGCGTGGGAATTATATACACTATATGTTTATATAATTTATGTTCATGATGAAAATGTATCACAATAATAACTTTACTTGTTATTTACATAACTTTTTTTTATTACTGATTATTAATTATAAAATAAACCAGGTACAAGTGCTGAGTAAACAAGAGTGTGGGAGTTAATTCGTCTCAAGGTATGTAACAAGGATATTATTTTCGAACTGTTTATATATTATTAGTTCACTCCCTTTATAAATTATAAGAGTCAAAGATAATTCATCATTCAAGTCCTAGCAAACAGTGACCCCCAAACGTGGAACACAGCACTAAAAAATAATTATTGAAATAAAGCTACTCTTGAACCATCGTACTAATTATAAAACAATGCTGTTCATTACTAAGGCTGTCTCAAGCACCTGAATTGTTCAAAATACCAGATGGAATTTTATTGAAAAATTAAGAGTTTGACTTTGCGCCCGAGGTAGTTGTCACCCCCCCCCCACACCACCCCCTTTTCTAATTTTCAGATAAAATTCCAATCAGTGGCTGGTACACATGTCTTCATGAACTTTTCATTGCTGAAATTTGAAGAAAAAAAAAGTGAAATCAAAACTAAAAAAAAATTGCTATCCACAAATTGCTGCTAAATTTATTGGAGTCGAACAAAAAGTGATTTTTGAAAATTTCCTCCTCCAAGATTGTTCTAAATAATATTAGCTATCGTTTGGCATCTGTTTCTACCCGATACATTTTATGGTTGCCGAGAAATTGACAAAAAACTGATTTGTTTGTTTGTTTGTTTTGTTTTGATATTCTAAGAAATCCAGTAAAACTTTTCGGGATTTTTTTTGGGCCCGTGCACATCATTGGGACCTCCTTAACATATTTGCAAAAGACCCGAACCCTCTATCTGGGTATCCGTTTGTTTTTTAAACTAATTATTGGTTTGTTTCAATTGTATTTATGTTTAAGGTGTGAGATTTCTTCATACAATTTTCCATCAATAAATTGTTTAGTTTCAAAGCTTCATTTGTTTTGACATTTGACACATCTGTCTCCGCTTGAGGAACATCGGTTAAGGACCAAAACTTTCGAAGAAATGGAAAAATTAACTTGGGATCGACACTGGATTTAAAAGAGTTTCTAGTGCAATAGCTAATAGCTACTCCGAGAGTTAAACTAACACACGTGCCTATAAATCCGTACCACTCATAGGAAATGTCATAAAGAAAAAAAGTATAACCACTGCCGAGTTGTGGTGTGGATGTGGTCGAATTTATGACCGCTGTATAGATGCTCGTCGTGTTTTCTGTATTAAACACATCAGAATTGTTTCCAAAACACATGTCAGTGGGTGGTGATGGAAGCACTGCGGCTCTCTTGCCATAGAATTGGTTGCAGACACATATCCATATGTTGAATAGAATAGCCACGCCTCCCCCTACCAGTGCTCCATACTTGTTACCCCAAGGGACGATGGCTCCCAAGAGGAAAACTCCGACTATGGGCCCCCCACAGGCCCCAAATACAGACATGGTCATCTGAGTGACCGGCCCTTTGATGTGATGAACGGCGTAGGCCAGTCCAACAATGAGAACACCATAAATGGTAGCGATAAGTTTGGTGATAAGCGTCGCCCTGCTCTCAGTCAAACGACTCAGTGGCGTCTTCAAAAAGTCCTCAACAGTATTGGCCGCAAGTGCGCTGATACCTGTTCAAACGAAAATGTATTTTAATACGTCTTATAAGAATACTCATTGGCAGATTAAGACTGCACGGGGCCCCTGGCTGCAATTAAAACTGGGGCCCAATCCAGCCAGCGTCCCTTTAAATAAAATGGTTGCTAGCAGCTAATATAAGACTGTAACTTGTAACTAAATAGTCCATTGGTTCCTTGCTCATGCTTTGTCTGTACTACGGGATCGGCCTTTCCAGCCAAAAAGATTATTCATGAAATAAACCGAACTCGAAGAAATAACTTTTTGCCGTTACCCTAAAATTGAGTATAAAAAGACAAATTAAAAAATAAAATAAATAAAGATTCCACAACTCGGAATAGATTCCTATATCGCTTGCACCACAAGCCTACACACTTCCAATCGACCAGGAGAGCTTGACGGAAATTTTAAATTTAAAATATATAAAACAATATTCTTTAAAATTTTCTCTTACTGAGCATATTAAATCAGGTGTTTCGATTACTAAGACTTTCGGGTCCGAATATCGATCAGATTAATAGAAATGATTTTATTAATTTATTTAATTTATGATATTTTCAGGGATTCATGCAAACATTTGTCCTCCTTAATTATTATAAAATATAATAATTTTGGGGGCCCCTAAATCATCGGAGGCCCCTGGCCTTAGCCCGTTCAGCACCCCTCCCTTGATCCGCCATTGAGAATACTGTAATATTTTCACATGCACAGTCGAAAAGTTGCATGTTTTTTAGGGATGTACCGGATTTCGTCTACGGCAAATCCATAACTCTAGCCATTTTTACAAATCCGGCTCCGGTAGGATTTCACTTCAGAATCCGACCAAATCCGGCTAGCCGGTAGAGCCCTAATATATACATATATATAATGGCTCCGGAAAATCCTTAAACCAGCCATTTTTTTAAAAAAATCCGTCTCCGCCTCCGGCCGGATTTCAAAAATTTGAATACGGTACAGCTCTAATGTTTGGTAAAATGATACAAATTGGATGAGAATACAATCAGGTTTATAGAAAAAATATGTTATTTCAACAGGGTTTGTGTAGGCCTGACAAGACGTCATAAAAGAGCGAAAGTTTCGACAAAAATCCTTTCTCAACGAATAGATAAAATACAAATAACGTGAACTAAATTAAATCATATAAAATAGAATGAACACTTAGCTGCGGTGGTATCCAACAACTATCAGGAGGTGTAAGAGAGTAGTATCGAGGTTATATAGCGTATTGGAAGAGTGGGCGTGGCGAAGTTTCCACATGTCAGTGAGAACAACACACTCATCCCATGTTGTTTGATGGTCTTATATATTCTCGAACTAATTCTCCCGGGCTTATGTTTTGTAAAAACGTTTAAATATTCATTAGTATTTAAGGCAGTGGCGTAGCTAGAACTTTTGTGCCCGGGGCGGTCTCCAATTTGCCGCCCTTTTAGGGGCCATCTATAAATGTCGTCCCTCACCTAGGAAAGGGGGGGGGGAGGCAGTCACACATTTGTGATGATGTGTGACGATTGGGGGGTGTTTAAGAAATGTGACGTCACGTAAAAACGTGGAACTTAAAAAATATTTTTTTTACTTAAATATTTGATTACTGACACTTTATTTAATGACGTTTATGCAAAACGTCTGTTACGATATTAGAATGCAGCGTTACACTAAAAACAAACTTAAATGAAAATTATTTTATTTGAAACATGCTCATTTTCAAACAGAAAATACGGCTTTTATTGTGAGGGGGTGTCAAAGCCTTGTGACCTCTTATTGAAGTAGGGGCTAAGTTTTTGTGACGACGGTGGGGGGGGGGAATCAGCCAAAATCGAATGACGTCATTTATGGTCGGCCAGTTAGTCGATTATGTTATGGTTTTTATAAATATAAATTAAAAAACACGAATAAACAATTGTAATTGAAACGAAGTAAAGGTGTGGAACATGTTTACCATTGCATGCCATATTTATGTAAGAAGTAATGAAAGAGGCCGCATAAGATTATATACCTATAAATACAAATTTATAAAATACAAGATACTTTTTTAAAGGCCACAAGAAAGTTAGGGAGGTAGCATGTCCCCAATGAGACAAAACATATTCCAAATTTACACCCAAAAAAACCCCCCCATTACCAATCACTTTTCTTTTATTTTGTATTTATAAATAAATAATTTTTTTATTTACAAAGAAATTGTATACATTAGTATGTAAACAAATTTATACATTTACTTTCCTAACTTTCATAATAGAAAAATCGTGTATTACGCTATCAAAATTAAAATTATCTGCAATAACTTGTTCTATGCACTATAGACAGTATTGCAAGATTTTGTTGTCTTTAATCGCTCATTGTGGAACGAAGATCATTTTTTATCAACTTCAGTTTAGAGAAGCTTCTTTCAAAACTAGCGACACTGATAGCAATAGTTGAAAAAATTCATAGCAAAATTACAATGTTGGGTACAGTATTTTCCAATCTATACTGTTGAAAATTGTTTAATAGATCAAGGAGGCCTTTTCCCGCGTTTTTTCTAACATAATGCCTTGTAGTGTAGGTACAGTCATAAAAACCTGGATCATTTGTCTTTCCATATTGAACTGTTCTTTATCAATTCAATAAAGTAAGTTTTTTGATGTTCAAATGCTTTATTTTGTAGGTTACATGGTATAAATACGAATATTTTCTTGCAAGGACATGCAACTCATCAAAGCGTTCTTTTATAATTCCATCCATGGATAAAAACATTTCTCGATGTTCTTCTTTTTCTAAAGATAGAACCACGTCTTTTTAATTTTCCCAACTCATTTTTTTCCTAACTCCGCGTTCAGTTGTTATCTCCATTTCTTCACAAATTGTTTGGCTGATATAACATCTTTTTTCTATTAGCACATCTCTTTGTTCCATGCAATGGGTTTGAATTTATTTAAAAAATGACGGGTTCCCATAAATTGAGATAACATAGAAAAGAAAGATTTCATTAAATTGAGTAAAATTCCAGCATCTGCTCGTTTTACTAGTTACTTCTTCAGATGCCAAATTTTTCCAAGATGATTGAAATTTTAAAGTACTGGTATGGCTTTTTTCGAAATTATCTATGCTTATTGTAGTGTTTATTAACGGAGAAATTTGAATATTTTCATAGTCTTATCATAAATTGTAATGATTTTCCATAAAATGGACGAACTCAACTTATTTACACGTTACTTTAATAAATTGAATAGACCTAACATTTTTAATGAATAACCACATTTTAATGAAAAACACAAACTATGTGTGCTACTTTAATGCAATAAAAGCAAAATAAATTAAATCTTTAATAACTTACCTTACAATAATTTTCTGAAAACCGAAACAGTAATTCAAACGAACACCTTGCAAGTTAAACACAATATTTGAACAATTCATGCCCTTTAGGTACGTGTTCGCGCATCATTCTGTGAATGTCAAAATTCAACGTAAAAACTGTCGTGGCGATAATAATAGCACATATTATTCGGCCCAGTGGTGATGTGTTTTTGGGGTACTTTTCTTATAAAAGAGTCATCTGTGACTTATACCGCTTAGTTTTCCAAACAAATGGATATCTATTTTGAGCGATTAAAAATTTTTGAACATTTTGCGTTATTTATAATATCCACTATGTAATTATTGTAATAAAAAAAAAGAATGTGCGAATCAGTTAATTAAGACCCGAAATTACAAATATTTTTGTTTCACTTTGGTTTTCCCCCTTCAAAAGAAAAAGGTCGGTTGTCGGAAATGGTTGTACTTTTCAAATGCCCACAAATGCCGCCCCCCTTAATGAGTGCCGCCCCGGGCGGACCGCCCCCTAACTACGCCACTGATTTAAGGTTAGAGGTCAACAGCAGAAACGTTGGCTTGACAACATGAAACGATTGGCAACGGATAAGGCTGAATGAATTACTGGCCGCTGCTCAAGATAGGCGAATGTGGAGATCGTTGTCTATTTATATGTCCATGCGCTTCCCCCCAAACGACAGAAACGGTCATGTGACTGATGATGATGATCCTATTAGAGCTGTGGTATAGGAGTAAAAAGTTAGACCAATACTCACAGAAGATATAAAAGTCATTATTTTTTTTGGATTTGGAATGATCCCTGCATTCCAAACTGTCTTGGCGGAGATAAGTAAATTACTCATCTACTAAAGCTACTCGTACGATACCGCATAAATACATATCCCCGTGCAAAATATTAATATTTTGTGCATGAGTTAGGATACTAGGGGTTAAAAATAGTTACATACAAAGAATTAACATACCGCGGGTCTACATACTTGGGGATAATATACCAGGAGTTAACATATCAAGGGTTAAAATATAGAATAGGGTAAACATACCAGGGGTTAACATATAATGTATAATAGTTACCAATAGTGCAGCGTTAGTAACGGGTCAAATAAATGTGTAAGATTATGAAAAGGTTTTCTACTTTCAGCTCCTAAGAAAAAGATAAGCATGACTTCGGTATACCTGATGACAGGGTACTCAGGGCCCCGCTGAACAATGTTGACATGTAGATGCCAGCCATTCCCGGTATGTCTCCCAAACTGTGCAGCACAAAGTAAGGGGCCAATTGGTTTCTGTTGGTTATGGAGCCGGACTGAAAATATTGGCCAGAACTTGATACGTGACCAATGTGAAAATATTGGCCTTAACTTGATACGTGATCAATGCGACATCAACTACAGACAAAAAGTTCATAGTAGATACACATATAAGAGTCACACTAGGTACAGACTATAGACATACCAGTCAAAGTCGATACAGACATAGAATATATATCAGACATCTCACAATTGTCACTTCAGGTATAAATCAAATTGCTGATACTTACATTTCATAAAGTTTCACTAAAAGATTGTGTAATAAAACTACCCCGTAAAAACAAAGTTTTTGACTATAAATTTATAAATCCCTTATATATGAGACGTAACTAAAAGTATTGATTATGTGCAAACGCGACAAACATTTACAGACTGAAACCGAAATTATCTCCCTTGGCTTTAAAACTGGGGGAAGGGATGAGGGGGTGTGGACATGGAAGGGTGGCGTCAACGCGTTAGCTCAACTCCAGGTGGTTTACCTGGTTTAAACACGAGATGTGTTCACCGGTGGCTGGCCTGAAGTCAAGTGACCCGTAAAATGTAAACGATACCGACCGCTACATATAGTTTATATAGATAAACTAAAAATGCATTAATTTAATTACGGTACGTTCGATCGATCTGAAATTTTGATACGATGCATTGTTAGGTGACACGGGTCCGTGTGCCAAATTTCAGCTCGATGGCTTCACGGGAAGTGGGTCATTTTTGACTTCTGTTTTTCCGCGGGCGGGCCCAAGACAGCGACGGCGGTGAAGTTAATATAAGGGATTTAAAAATTATAACACATTTATCTGAATTTATGCATGATATTCCTAAGGGTGCAAATTTACAATGAATTACTCACGTCAAAGGGATCACATCTGATGAAGGTAAAATAGGCGTATATCACCATACCAACAATAAACAAAAGTGTTCCGAAAGATATCATTATGAAGCAGTTGATGACGTAGCTGATTTGAGCTGCTCTCATGGTTTTCATGGAACAAATCCTTTGTGTGGCGGACTGATTGAAGATGTTGCCAAACCTGGAGACACAATTTGAATAGAATGAATATTTAGAACATGGCTTCTCTATTTTTGTGTGTATTATTCACTATTTATTTTGTCCGAGTCGCAAATCTATTTTATAGACGGTAATGAGCCGACCAAAAAAAAAGGTTCAATACAATTAATTATACAATTATTTTTTCTGGGGGCATTTCTGTGCCACCTACCAGGGGCAGTATGCCACCCAGCAGGGGAAGAAAGTCACCAACCACCTGAAGTGAGCCTCCTACCAGGTGAAGTGAGCCACCTACCAGGTGAAGTGAGCCACCTACCAGGTGAAGTGAGCCACCTACCAGATGAAGTGAGCCACCTACCAGGTGAAGTGAGCCACCTGCCAGGTGAAGTGAGCCACCTACCAGGTGAAGTGAGCCACTTACCAGGTGAAGTGAGCCACGTATCAGGTGAAGTGAGCCACCTACCAGGAGAAGTGAACCACCTACCAGGTGAAGTGAGCCACCTACCAGGTGAAGTGAGCCACCTACCAGGTGAAGTGAGCCACCTACCAGGTGAAGTGAGCCACCTACCAGGTGATGTGAGCCACCTACTAGGTGAAGTGAGCCACCTATCAGGTGAAGTGAGCCACCAACCAGGTGAAGTGAGCCACCTACCAGGTGAAAAGAGCCACCTACAAGATGAAGGGAACAATCTACCAGTTGAAGTGAGCCATCTACCAGGTGAAGTAAGCAACCTACCAGTTGAAGTGAGCCACCTACAAGTTGAAGGGAGCAATCTACCAGTTGAAGTGAGCCATCTACCAGTTGAAGTTAGCCACCAACCAGATGAAGTAATTAGCCACCTACCATGCAAACATTCCACCTATGATGATACTCCACCAGGTATGTCTTGTTCTCGGGTCTGGGTTGAAAACATTAAAAGACGTTCTTCCACCAGCTTCCGCTATATTCCACACTTTGTCCAACCCGCCTACAGCCATACTACCTGATTACAAAAACACAAAACAGTGTTACTTTGAGTGATCAACAATTATATTTACAAATATAACTAAGCTCACCTTACCTTTGATAATCATAGCAAAGATTCCGGCAAACATGACCAGACACTGGAAGGTGTCCGTCCACACGACACTCTTCATTCCTCCAATGGCCGTGTAGAATGTTCCAACAGACCCCACAATGACAACAGACACCCATAGTGGAAATCCAGCACCCATCTGTGGACAATATTTATGTACCAGAGGTTTATCTAGCTTTGGGAAGATACAAGAATTTACAAAACTTAAAAAAATATGACTTGTATTATTATATGTTGCAAATTTTTAATGATCTTTGACTTATATGCAGTTGATTTAAAATGAAACAAACCCGTAAAAACAAAGTTTTTGACTATAAATCCCTTATATATGAGTCATAACTAATAGTATTGATTATTTTCAAACGCGACAAGCATTTACAAACTGCATCTGTCTTAAACGGAACTTTGCTTCATAACCCTAGGGGAGGGGGGACCGAGTTCAGCATGGCACGTAAAATGTAAATAAAAGCACGCCGGTACTTCGATGGGTCGACGTCAAAGCGTCAACTCAAACTCTCAAGTGGGAAAAAACAATAACAAACAGTGAATTTGAATTACATACGTTATACAAGGATAAACTAAAAATGCATTAATTTAATTTCGGTACATTCGATCGATCTGAAATTTTGATACGATGCATTGTTAGGTGAGACGGGTTCGTGTGCCAAATTTCAGCTCGATCGGATCACGGGAATTGGGTCATTTTTTACTTTTGTTTTTCCGCCCGCCCAAGACAGAGATAGATGACGACAGACAGAGACGCCGGTGAAGTTAATATAAGGGATTAAAACAAAACAAACCCGTAAAAACAAAGTTTTTGACTATAAGTCCCTTTATATATGAGTCATAACTAACAGTATTGATTATTTTCAAACGCGACAAGCATTTACAGACTGAATCTGTCTTAACTGAACTTTGCTTCATAACCCTAGGGGGGGGGACCGAGTTGAGCATGACACGTAAAATGTAAACAAAAGCACGCCGGTACTTCGATGGGTCACCTCAACGCGTCAACTCAAACTTTCGCGTGGAAAAAAAACAATAACAAACCGTGAATTTCAATTACATACCTCATATAAGGATAAACTAAAAATGCATTAATTTAATTACGGTACGTTCGATCGATCTGAAATTTTGATACGATGCATTGTTAGGTCAGTCGGGTCAGTGTGCCAAATTTCAGCTCGATCGAATCACGGGAAGTGGGTCATGTTTTACTTCTAATTTTCCGCCCGCCCAAGACAGACAGAGACAGAGAGAGAGAGAGAGAGACAGAGAGAGATAGAGAGAGAGAGAGAGAGAGAGAGAGAGAGAGAGAGAGAGAGAGAGAGAGAGAGAGAGAGAGAGAGAGAGAGAGAGAGAGAGAGAGAGAGAGAGAGAGAGAGAGAGGAGAGAGAGAGAGAGAGAGAGAGAGAGAGAGAGAGAGAGAGAGAGAGAGAGAGAGAGAGAGAGAGAGAGAGAGAGATGACGACAGACAGAGACGCCGGTGAAGTTAATATAAGGGATTTAAGAAGAATATTTTAGAAGGTACTCACATGTAACCAATACAAATGATCCCATTTACCTGCTCGTCTATTTATTAATTTATGGTTATTAAAACCCTATGTTTATTTTATAGAAGAGCTAAGTGTTCAAGTATATACTGCCTAGTCCTGCTATGTAATTAAATCTTTTAAAAAAAGATGTCACCTATGAAACTGGAGTTGTTTCTAACACAGTTAAAAATTATTTGTTCTAGACAAACTTGACCAAACGCTACTAAAAATTATGAATGGTTGGTATATAATTTTAGACTTACTTGTAAGCCCAGTGCTGGCGTCAAAAGAGCGATGGCCATGTAAAACACAGTCTGGACCATTCCAATGACAACCGTGGTCAGACGAACAAGAGAGGATTCAAACCTCAACTCCAAGTACTGGTAGATACTAGTCAAATGAAGGGGGTAGATCAGGGGTATCATTGTGAAGATCCCTATCAGGTGAGCAGCGCTGAAAGCAAGCTGGAATGCCGTCTGCATGGCCCCGTAGTGATAGACATCTGTTGGCATGCCCATCAGAGAGATGGCGGACTGCAGATACCATGAAAATAAACTTAGAAAAAATAAATAGTCTCAAAATTTAAAAGGTTTGCACAAAACATGTAAAATAAAATTATAGATGTATGAAAATACTTACTACATGAACGTTTCAAGCTTCCCGATATGACATATAAAACTTATGGTTTGAAATACATTTCGACGTTCAAATGGAAACTGAGTATGAAAAGTCATCAGTAACTAAAATGACAATCTGAATTTAAAAAAGGACCGTAAATAAATAGATAAGAGTGTTGGACAGGGAGGCGGCCAGCGCTTTTAATCTCAGATATGGAATCGGTGGCCTGAGGAAACCAGGAAAACCAACACTCTAAGTCAATCAACATTTAAAAATCGAATAAAAATGCAAGACTAGGCATAAAACATAAACTAGCGTAGGACGCAAAAATCTTTTGTAAATAAATTTCGTCAGTAACAGATAAGTTTAGATAAGATAAGATGTCAGTTAAAGGGAAAACATAACAAGTCTTCTACGAAATCGAATGCGTCCAAGGAAAAATAATAATGACGTGACCAAAATAGATTCGTATGGTATAGGACTGAGATCCACAATATATTGTAAGTAGTAAGAATATAATTGAGGTCCTATAAAGTTTAACGCTATTTCCGTGTTTGTTAGTTTGACTTGTGTAAAATGTGAAGAAGATTTAATCTTACTCCAGAATATTTATTTTTTGCAAAATCAGTTAATATATATAATAGTAAACTAGTTTTCTTCTTATTTTTAATGTATTTTTGTAATGATTACATTTCATATTGAATTCTCTAAATGTCACTCAGAGTTTAGAAGTCAAAGGAAGAGATAAAAAAAAAGGGGGGGGGGTGTTATCCAGCTTTTATCATTGAAAGTAGGGGAGGGTAGACGCTGAGAGTTAACTCAAATAAATTGAGGTAAAAAAAAGATTAAAAAAAAACGTTTTTATAAGTGGACAAAGAGAAGAAAATAATTTAAAATGATATATAAGTCAAGTACTTTGATTTAATATGACTAAAACGTTGTGTGGGCGCTTAAGAGGTGTTTGATATAAAAATTAAAGATTTATAATTTAGAAGGCAAAAGAGAGATCTATAAGTGAGAGAATGAGTGAACTGCATATGTAAAAAGTCAAGCGCCCGCCCCACGTTTTTAGTCATATTAAATGAAAGTAATTGAACTTATAAGTTTTAAATTATTATCTTCTTTTTAGTCCACTTATATTAACTTATAAAAAGTGGTTTTTAAAAGTAGTTTGTTTTTTTACCTCTATTTATGTTACTCTTTTAAGTCTAAGTGTAAAACCATCGAAAACTTTATTTCTTTATAATGTTTTTTTTGAAAATGTTTTTCAAAATTATGCTGTGATAGTTTTTCAAATTTTAAATGAGTGCCGAGCGGATTATCGATTATTGAAGTATTGTTTATATTTATTATAATACGCATTAATGATTATTGAAGTATTGATTATGTTCAATACAATAAGCATCACGCGACAAACATTTACAGACTGAACGTGACTGAACACCCTTTGATGTTAAACACGGGGACGTGGTCATCGACGGCTCGGGTGAACTCCGGTGGCAGGTGGATGTCAACAATAGCAGGCGGATACAGATGCTATATGGAGATAAACTAAAAATGCTTTAATTTAATTACAGTACATTTGATCGATCTAAAATTTTGATACAATGCATTGTCATCCAAGATCTATCTGTGGTGAAATCTGTGAGATCTCTAGAACCATCAGAAGTGGTTTAGTTTTACGTTGGAAAAATTGAAAATTTTCAACAGACAAACAGGAACGAAAAAAAGGTAAAATTTGCCAACAGACAAACAGGAAAAAAAGCAAGGTAATAAAAACATGGTAATGAAATATACTTACAGAAAATGTCGCAAACAATGATAAAGCTACAGGGAGCATGTACATGGCCCTCCCACCTAGCAGGTACTCATCTCTCGTTGACTTCTTGGCATCTTTCACGGCAAAGAGTATGCCGATGCCGACAGGGATGAGTAACATGACAACAGTCACAACGTAGTCAGGTATATGTAAAGTAACACGAGATTCCATAGTTAGTCAATTATTAGGCGTGAGCCTCGGCAATTATAGATTGATAACTTCTCTCTTAAACAACGATTCAAAGGTCTTTTCGCGTATGGCTGCTTAGAAAGTAGCTGAGCAATTAACATCATCTAAAAGCAGATAAACAAGAAACTAAGTACAATGGCCTATAATTGTTCGTGATGCCCTTATTCAAATGAAGTCTTAATTTGTTCTAAAATAAAGTCAACACGCCAGAGTAAAAAAAATAGCAAGTGAATGTCTGAAAACTAATGCAAATTAGTAATCTAAACAAGACATACACGTTACGTGAATTAGTACTCTTTCACGACTAAATAAGTTTAACCAAAAATATCGGAGTCATTAAAAATTTAATGTCATTTTCAGCAAGTAACATTGCCACATACAAAAATAGGTTAAATTAAATTGTTCTTTAATTTTTATTTTATACTTCATTCATACTGCATAGCTCATGAAATATCTTTAAAAAAAATGCCACGACAAAGAGTTAACAATAATATGTCTAAACATCTGCACTGAATAAAATTAAACTTTGACAACTCTAAACGCCTGCTTTAATACAAAGTTAACTATGACATGTACACATACATCAGCAAAGACAAGAATTAAATTGTTATAACTATAATCATCTGTCAAAATAAAAAGGAAAATATCACAGTTCTTTAAAATAAAAAAATGTCTGGAAATTTTTCCCGCGTAACATATCCAGTAAATAAAACATCAACCTCATGAGCCTTATCAATATAAATAAAAACACGTTTAGTCATGGCTTCCAAGGCCATTAACAAACTTTTACACATCTGGACCTCGACAAGGCTCATCAGGAACATCAAACTAAAGATCTATAACGCCTGCATCATCCAATGTTAATTTATGAATGTGCAAGGAGGAATTCGACAAAGCTACTAGATCAGGGGTGTTCAAATCTGTTTGCATGATGGGCCATAATTCTTGAAGTAAAAATATTCGGGGGCAGGATTAAAATAATAAACAAAAATGACATATGTGGATAAGTTTTTTATTGCAAAATTTTAATGTGAAGGGTGAAACTGAGATCTTGAATGCAGTAAATAGGCGAGGTCAGGCTCAATTCCACTGGTTTTGATACGTATGATATCATGCAGGTGAGAGTCACTTATTTTCATCCTCATACGGTTCTTGCTAAAATTCATACATGAAAATGTCTGTTCAAACAAGTATGTCGAGCCAAACAAGCTGAGCATATTCTTAACAAATGTTCGAATCTCTTGAAGTCTCTCTTTATCCAGCTGACGGTAAAAGTCAATGAGAGAAAGCTGTTGTCGTCTGCTGTGACATTCAGCATCACTTTGCAACTCAATGAGTTCCAGCTGCAGATTGCCTGGAGCATTATCAGGGTCAACATAGAAAGATTTAGAAAAAAAAAGATTTACTTTTCAATATTTGCAAAGTCTTGAAAGCATCTTTGAAACTCATCAGCCAGGGATATGATATCAGCAACATAACTCTGCATTTGCTCATTACAGCTTCTTTCTGGAAAACTTGTCATGATTTCATTCGGTGAGGGGAAATGTGCGGTATTAGGCTGCATTTGAGACAATTGTTGTTGAAAAGTTTGAAGCTTGTTCCCAAAAGTCCTTGATTTGTGAATAAAAGTGGCTTACCACTGCATTGTGCCCTTGAAGATTTGTTTTAAGAACGTTTAGATGTCTTGTCAAATTTAATAAAAATGCTATATCTGCCAGCCAATCAGTAGTAGATATTTCTGGAATTGGTTGTTCCTTATCTAGAATGAATTGCCCAATTTCTTTTTTAAGTGCGTAGAAGCGCTGAAGTTCTGCCCCCCCCCAACTGAGCCATCTTACATCATTGTGATACACAACATATCCGTATACTCACTGGATGTCAAGAACAAACTAATAAAACTGTCTTTAAAACAGGGCTTTGAGCAAATAGAGTTTATAGATTTTATCACGGGCTGAATGATATGATAACAACTAAGATGTTTGGCACAAAGAACTTGTTGGTGAATGATACAATGAAGTTTAAAAGCTTTGCCACCCTCTTCGCTGACTTAGTTACAGACAAGTGTTGCTAGTCCACTCTGCTCACCAATCATATCATGAGCACCATCAGTAATAATTCCAGATATTTTTTTCCATGGAAGTTTCATGTTAAGACAGCAGCACAAACGGCAGCAAATTAATGTTTTCCACTTGTTAAGTTTTTAAGACACTGAAGGTCAATTAACTCTTCACTCACACACATGTCATCAACAACTCCTCTAAAATAAGAAGTTGGGCAGTGTCAGATACATGAGTGCTTTCATCACAGGCTATCGAAAAATGTCAATTTTTGCTGCTCTTGCCTCTAACTGTCTCTGAATGTCAGATGATATTTCTTCATCTCTGCCAGCCACAGTGTTGCGTGACAGGCAAACATTGTCAAACACCTGCTCTTTCTCGGGACAGATATTTACAACAATTTTCATCAAGCATTCTTTCACAAAATCGCCATCAGTAAATGATTTGCTGTGTTTCTTGTCAACAGGGAAATTGCCAAAATGTGATACAAAAAAAAACAAAAAAAAACTATTTAAAAAAAAATTAAAAAAAATTAAAAAACATGCCGTCATCTATTTTTACCGTAGGCCGTAAACGAATTTCTTACACTTAACAGCACACAACTTCACCGGGCTTTTAAAAATCAATCTAAAAATAGTACAAAATTTCGCATTTTCTTATAAATATAATGTCGTTGCAGAAATAATACGTCAGTCAATTAATTATTTCAGATGAGGAAGCGGGCCAGTTAAATTTGCATCGCAGGCCAGTTTTGATTCGCGGACAGGAATTTGGACACCCCTGTACTAGATCAACAACGCAACGCTTTAAAAAAATCAATGCATTTGAAGGCCTACATAGTCGATAGTCCGATTTCAGGACATCTGCAGAAGTAAAAGAACTTGCTTGAAAGACATATGTAGCATTTACCATTAAAAAACGAAGATGGTCATACGTCGGTTATATACTTCGCATGGGCAGCTCGAGACTACCCAAACAAACCCTCCCACGGCTACTAGAGGGAAGGTAAAAATCAGGTAGATCGAAATAATTTCTACCCCGAATAATCTGCAAAGAAATCAAATTCTAGGTTTTGAAACACTCCAAGATCTTTATGGAGATGCGAGAAACCAACAGAACTGGACAACAAAAATATCCACCCTAAAAGCCTCCTAGGCCCGAGGGGAAAATCATTCATTCATTCATCACATATTTCATGACAGAAAGTAAATAAAGTAAACTATGAGAACCCTAAGCAACTGCCTTGATAAGAAGTAAATTTTAACAATCTAAACTTCTACAATGATAAAAACTAAACTATCACAACTCTAAACATCTGCTCGTGGAACGGACACGAAGACGTGAAGTAACATTAATTTTGGTTCGTTTTGTTTTTTAAGCTGCAGCTGGACCAGACATTTATTAGCAGATGATGGTATTTCCTGCATGATCATCATGATCAAGTTTCGTCATGGCTGAAAGTAGCATGTATTTTAATAAGTCTTGTCTTATTAAATTATAATTTCTTTTATTTTTTAGTGCTAGTTGAATAAAACAGTTGCTACAATGAAAATACTAATTTCATCTTTGGATTTAAACTCTTACACATATCAAAGTTATACAATTATTAATGCAATTCAAGATATATTAAAAATAAGAAAGATATATTAAAAATCAATACAAGTTGATTGAAAAAAGCGTGAATAATTTAAATATTTGAAGTGATTTTCTAAATGTTAGAATGATATTTATTGCATAAATTAGATTTCACCTGAATTTATGCTCAAAGATTTTAAACATAAAACTGTTTGTATGTATAAAAAGCCATTATACACAGTGTAAAGGAAAAGTCAAGTTTTATGCTTTGTTTTATATTTAAAAAAAATTAAACACTTAAGTAATAAAAAGTAAAAAAAATAAATAAAATTAAACACTAAAGTAATGCAATTACCTCAATCAAAAACTGGAATCAATATACATAATTTCCAATCTCTGTCATGTCTGTCTGTCGTACATGTCTGTCTGTCCATGACGCTACTAATTTTAGAAAACAGGGCACCAAATTACTGCAGCAATGCATCAAAAGGTGTGCAAATTAAAGATGCGCTGTAAAAACATAATATGACGTCATTGTTTTAGCTCATATTTAAATTTTGGAAAAGGGAACAGTGTAATAAAACAAACCCGTAAAAACAAAGTTTTTGACTATAAATCCCTTATATATGAGACATAACGAAAAAGTATTGATTATGTTCAAACGCGACAAATATTTACAGACTGAATCTGTCTTAACTCCCCTTTGCTTTTAACCCGGGTGGGGTGGGAGAGGGGAACGGTCTTGTCACCGATCGCTGGACCGAGCTCAGCGTGATACGCAAAATGTAAACAAAAGCATGCCGGTTTACCTGGTTAAAACACGAGATGTGTTCACAGAAGGCTGGGGTGAAGTCAAGTGACCCGTAAAATGTAAACGATAGCGACCGCTACATATAGTTTATATAAATAAACTAAAATGCATTAATTTAATAATTGTACATTTGATCGATCTGAATTTTTGATACGATGCATTGTTAGGTAACACGGGTCCGTGTGCCGAATTTCAGCTCGATGGCATGACGGGAAGTAGTTCAATTTTGACTTCTAATTTTCCGTGGTGCCCAAGACAGAGAGAGACGGCGGTGAAGTTAATATAAGGGATTTAATAAAACACACCCGTAAAAACAAAGTTTTTGACTATAAATCCCTTATATATGAAACATAACTAACAGTATTGATTATTTTCAAACGCGACAAACAGTTACAGACTGAATCTGTCTTAACTCAAATTTGCTTCATAACCCTGGGGGGCGGGGGTGGGTGGGGGGGGGGAGATGGGAAAAGTCTGTTCACCGATTGCTTGACCGAGCTCAGCGTGACACGTAAAGTGTAAACAAAAGCACGCCGGTGCTTCGATGGGTCGCGTCAACGCGTCAACTCAAACTCTCACTTGGGAAAAAAAAACAATAAACAGTGAATTTGAATTACATACGTTATAAAAGGATAAACTAAAAATGCATTAATTTAATTACGGTACGTTCGATTGATCTGAAATGCATTGTTAGGTGAGTCGAGTACGTGTGCCAAATTTCAGCTCGATCGGATCACGGAAAGTGGGTCATTTTTTACTTTTGTTTTTCCTCCCGCCCAAGACAGAGAGACAGAGAGATGAAGACAGAACGACAGAGACGGCCGTGAAGTTAATATAAGGGTTTAAAAAAGAGGATTTGATGATGGTTAATTATAAAGTAAAAAAAACAAAGGGGGTGCCATAGGCGCGCTACAACCCCTATTATAAAATACTTTGTGTGCATTTCAGAAAGTTTAATATTTCGTATTGATCAAACAAGGACAAGTTAGTTGGGCTTTTGAAAAAGTGCATTTTTTCAAAATAAATACATTTCAGCTGCAAACTTCCGTCATTTTTGACGGGTGATACGCTAGTACATTTATAATTTATACTCTTCGCTTACTTCATTAAAAAAACATAGTAAGAAATGATTTAATTATTTGTTTTACAGCTTGAAAAAAAAGTAGCCTGATAAGATTGAATGATCAAAATTTAAAACTTGAAATGTTTTCATCCCCAGAATACATTTCATTATCAGACTATTTGTAGACGCCATAGTTGAAGTTGAATGTTCGGTTGAAGGACCTTTTCGTTAGGAACGCAACTTTGCATTCTCAAAATGCAATGCTGCTCTTAAGGTTGTCTCTATTTTTAGTGATTTGAAAATTATGAAACACGACAGAAAATTAATGATATAGTTAAAACAAGATACTTTTACTGTTATTTCTGACAGTTATTTACGATGTTTATACGCTTCGCTTACGTTATTAAAATCATAGTAAAAATAATGTAATTATTTGTTCTACTACAGCTTGGAAAAAAACCTAGAAACCTAAGAAGATTAAATTATCACATCTTAAAGCTTGAATTTTTTTCACCCCTAAAATACATTTCATTGTCAGACTATTTGTGGAGGCCGAAATTAAACTTGATTTGGTTGAAGGACCCTACCGTGAGTAACGCAACTCCGCATTCTCAAAATGCAATGCTGCTTTTAAGGTTGTCTCTCTTATGGTAATTTGAAATTTCATATATACAACCGAAAAATTTAATAAAATGTGCTGATCATCTTAAAGCATGGGCGTACAAACGTTTTGCATGGCGGGCCATATTCCATGAAGTAAAGCTATGCGGGGGACGGATTAAATTAATTTTAAAAAAAATGACATACTTTGAGAAGTTTTTTTATTGCAAAATTATAATATGAAGGGGGAAACTGAGATCTTGACTGCAGTAAATATGCCAGGTCAGGCTCAATGCCACTAATTTGATACGTATGATATCACACAGGAGAGAGAGTCATTTAGTCTCCTCCTCACACAATTCTTGTTAAAATTCATATTTCTGCAAACAAGATGAGCATTTTCTTAGCAATGTTCGAATTTCTTGGAATCTGTCATAATCTAGCTAACGGTAAAAAGGCAATGAGAAAAAGCTGTTGTCTGCTGCAACATTTAGTATGACTTTGATACTCCATGAGTTCCAGTTGCAGATGGCCTGGAGCATCATCGGAGTCCACAGAGAAAGGTGAGATAAAAATGATTTCCACTTCAATAGTTGCTAAGTCCTGAAAGCGTCTTTGAAATACATCAGCCATGGATATAAATCTGCAACTTAAATCTGCCTTTGCAGTTTCTTTTTAGAAAACGTGTCATGATTTCTTGTAGTGGGGCGAAATGTGTGGTATTAGGCTGTAGTTGAGGCAGTTGCCTTTGAAAAATTTACAGCGTGTTTCCAAAGGCATTGATTTGTAAATATAACTGGATTACCATTGCTGTTCACCCTTGAAGATTTGTGTTAATAAAGTTTAGATGTCTTGTCACATCAACTAACAATCGAAAATCGTCAAGCCAAGCAGTATCAGATAGTTCTGGAATGGGTTGTTCCTTATTCTCCACGATGAATAGCCCCATTTCTTATTTAAGTGTGTAGAGGCGCTTAAGTGTCGTCCCCCGACTGAGCCATCGTATACCATTGTGATACACAACATCTTCGTATTCTCCTTGGATGCCAAGAAGAAACTGCTAAAACTGGTGCTGAAACAGGTCGTTAGAGCGAATAGAGTTTATAGCTTTTATCACTGGCTTAAGGACACGATCACATCTAAGCTGTTTGGCACAAAGAACGTGTTGCTGAATGATACAGTGAAGTTAAAAATATTTGCCACCCTCTTTGCAGACTTTTTTACAGACAAGTGTTGCTGGTCCACAAGTTCTTTGTGACAAACATCTTAGATGTGATCATGCCATTGAGCCAATGATAAAAGCCTTAAATTCTATTTCTCGAAGCCCTTTTACTGAAGGTAAATTTCTTCTTGACATCCAGGGAGAATACGGATATTTTTTGCATTACAATGATGTAAGATTGCTCAGTCGGGGCACAGCACTTCAGAGCTTCTACAAACTTAAAAAGAGCTTTGGCATTTAATAAAAAATAGGGAACAACCAATTACAGAACTATCTGATCCTGCTTTGCCAGCAGATTTTGCAATTTTAGTTCTTATCATAAGTCTTCATAGGCACAATGCAGTTGTAAGCCAAATTTGCAATAAAAACGTCTCAATGTATGTCATTTGTGTTTATTATCTTTATCCGACCCCCGCATATCTTTACTTTATGGAATATGGCCCGCCATGCACAATGTTTGGATGACCCTGCATTAGAACCGTGGCAAACCGCGGCTCTCGAGCCGCATGCATCTTATCTGTGTTTTCATTGTGACACGCATACAATTTATGTGACAATGATTAATAGTCATATATATATTATATATTAAAATGGATCTTAGTTACCACATGTCTTGCCACTCCAGCCTTAGAAGAAGAATATTCCTTTAATTATGCCAGCAATTTTTTTTACAGTTCTTTACTTACGATATAATCCTTGATAAAGATCAGTGTCTAATTTTGAGAAATTAATGTTAATATGTTGGACACCCTCTCAATCTCCTGCACATATTAATTGATACTTTTCATCTGTAAGTACGGGCAATTTATTTACATCGATTAAGTCCATGTATGTTGTTAACATTTTATTGGTTGTTGGCATTCAGCGGATACAACTATTTATTTTCGCTTCTCCAACTACAAGATGAGCGGCTGACAAACGTTAACCAGTTATAAGTACCAGCACAGTGGTATGATGTTCTAATACTACTCCAGCCTCTTGGTTTTTCAGATCAGTAGCATTTTTATCAGAATAATTTATATACAATATGGAGTTTGAAGTTTTGGGGTCGGAAACGTTCACATATTTTATGATAGTTCATTCATTCCTTTGATTAATTTTTACTTCGGCTTTTCTTTTATTTAAATAAACTTTAATTTTATTTTTTATTTTTAGAAGTTAATTAGCGAGGAAGAATTATCCTCCCCAACAAAGTGCCGCCCAGAACATTCGATTGACTCATTTTTGAAATTGACCTGGTACAGTAATTTTCCTATCTTCAGCAGGAGCGTCTGTCAAATTTGAAGAATTGATTAAGCTAACAACAGATCAGTTGATAGTTGATACATTTTCATACGACTCTCTATGTTTTTCAGTTCATTAACATTAGTATCCGAAGAATTTATATACAATATGGAATGTGGAGTTTTGGTAGTAGAAACGTTCTCATCTATATACATAATTCACCAAATATTAGGACAAGAACAAGCACAAGATGCGAGCAAGCAAGCATGACGAATGACACTCGCTAGGGTCGACCAATCACTTTTTCTGGTTGGCAAGCGAGGGTGGTGCAGGGGTGGGGCTCAACCACAGTGCGCATGTCTCGAGACCAAAAATGCGTCGGCGGTCCCCCCCCCCAACTTTCACTCGCGTTTTTCTTCTTGCTGCTGTTTGTGTCCGTTCTTTCCCCCCTTTCTTTGCAAAATGTATGAGCAAGTCTGCGGCGTATGCTACATCACGGGTCGTCTAGTATTTTAATAATTTAGTTCCGTTATTTAAAAAAAGAAATTAAGTTCTTATTTGGTTTTTTATTTTATTTTGATAAAAAGCTCAACTTTCATTTAAAAGTTTCATTCTTAGAAGTTAATTTACGACGAGGAATGTACTGCCCGGGGCATTTGCCCCCCACCCTCCTTGCCCCTTCCTTCTCGCTATGCCACTGTATAGGGAAATTAAAACGTATTCAGTTGTGTAACACTAATTTGGATTCTAATTAGGATAAAATCACGTTACTTTTATGTAAATTTTGTAAACTAGCTTTTCACGCCTCGCCGCCAATTGTTTAAGTGGTTGTCTCCAGTGTCTAATAGTGACTTGTGACTCTAGTTTTGGTTGAAATTAACATTTCTCTAAGAAGGAGGGTTATTTTTGTTTTAAATGTCACATTCCAACACATCATCTTAAAATAGTTTCAATGAATATAGCCACTCGTAAAAATCACCAAATAAAATTAAAATTTATTTCTATAAACGTAGTATTAATCCGTGGATTTTGTTGGTGTCGGGTACATGAGAGAGTAAAGTTTGGGTTACATCTAGAAAGTTTAGACATTGCTCTAAGGTAACATTTCTGTGAACAAGTCGCATTAAAAATTTAAAGAAAAAAAAATAAATAACAATACAGTGGTCCCTCGAGATACGAATGGTTCAAGTTACGAAAAATCCAAGATACGAAAGTCCACTCGAAAAATATTTTGTTTCAAGATAAGAAAAAATTTCCAAGATACGAAAACGCGTGTCACAATTTGGAAGATTTATTGAAAAGAAATAACCCGAAAAGGTTCAAACAGGTCTGTTTGTTGTGCAGTTCAATGACATTTACCAGACTCATTTCAGAAAAATTGAAAGAAGCAGGCATTGAGGCGAAGAAAATGAAAGGTGAAACAGAAAATAAGAAAGCGCAGAACAAAAAGTAAAAAAAAACCAACAATTATTATTATTCATTTTTAAATTAAATAAATTTTTACGTATGTTTAGTGTAGAGTTGTACTAGATGTAACTATTTATTTATCATTGATTCATACAAAGTTTGTACTTAACGTATTTTCCCCCCATCAAATGAAGTGGTTCGTTCGTAGTGTCGTAATGTTTTCTGCCATCCGTTCTCCTCCCCTATCACACCCTAGGCACTTCACCACATCGGCTCACTCGACATGTGCACATTTGTGCAGTTATTATTTTTCATATATAATTTATGCTGATTTCATTGTTTTCTTATTATTTATTAGATTTATAATGTGTATTGTTAAGGATTGTAGAACCCTACTTTGTTTTTCTATGGTTTTTCATGATATTTTCAATTTTTAGTGCTGTTTCCGTGTGTGTTTAAACGGATTAGGCATTTTACATGTAAGACAGTTCGACATAATCCAAGAAACGAAAGCCACCCAGGAACGGATTAATTTCGTATCTCAAGGTACCACTGTATTCAATACCATGAATACATAATTTGTATACGAAACGAACTGGTCTGCAGTTCTTGTAAATATTTTAGTAACCGATGTTCCGTAGTCAAATGTGGAATCGGGGAAGTTGTGGCACACAGCCAGGGAGTATTTACTTGTTGCTGCAACTTGACTTGTTTATCGGTTGGGACGCTTTTCTAGAAATGAAAGTGTTTATTGACGAACAATTTGTTGATATATTGTGTTAGGGTTATGTGTCATGGATTTAAACTGTTCAAAACTGGCCATCCACCAAGAGAATTACCTGTTTATTTGATCGATCGGTTTTACAACATGATCGCCCCGTTAATTGTCAAATAACCAATCAATAATATTTTGGCTCGAGACAATGATGCACATTGCATGGGTGCTATTCTTGAGACAGAAGAGAAATGCTTACTTAAAGTCTATACGTTTCAAAGAATTTAGTTATCCCTAGAGTATGACACAGCTGTTTCCTGTAGATGCATAGCGAGTGAATCATTCACACCTGGCTATTGTATTGAGGCATTCGTATTGATTATATACTCTCTGTTGTAGTAGGCTTGCAAAATAATTATTTTGTACAGTGGTTGCTCAAGTGCTTTAAATGCTTCAATATACGAAAGACCCAACATACGAAAGGCCACTGGAAGAATTTCTTGTTCCAAGATACGAAAAAACATCCAAGATACGATAGGTCACTGGAAGAATGCTTTGTTCCACAATATGAAAAAAAATCCAAGATACGAAAAAACGCACAGCTGACAAGATTGGAAATAACATGACGTCAATCAACGTGCCACTAACAGTTCTGCGCTGCTATTGGTCAATTCCTGCCATATTGTTGTGTCGCATCTGGGTCTACAAGCGTGTCATGCATGTTTTATTTACTGTGTTACTGGTTTGTTGATGTTG
Organism: Ampullaceana balthica; assembly: GCA_944989445.1. Lineage (NCBI taxonomy): Eukaryota > Metazoa > Mollusca > Gastropoda > Lymnaeidae > Ampullaceana > Ampullaceana balthica. The sequence goes on along the minus strand of CALYLW010000336.1, from coordinate 608,792 downwards.
TCCTAAATTAGATAATATATTAGTGAAATCTTGGGAAAAGTTTATTTTTATGGCCATGCTTCAAAGAAATTAATAATTAATTGTATCACTCGAAAGGTAAAAGTTCACATTTGTACAAATATTATTTTTTCATTTATGATTTGTACTTTTAAGGATTGCAGAATCGTACTTTGATTTTCTATAGTTTACCTTGATATTTTTCCATTTTTAGTGAAGTTTCTGTGGAACGGATTGAAGTATTTTACATGTAAATCTTTTTTCGAGAAACGAACGATCTAAGATAAGAAAATCTACACGGAACGGATTAATTTCGTATTTCGAGGTACAACTGTACTATATCATTTTTCTTCCGCTGGCGAATGTCATACGTGGCATACTAACAGTTGAGCCCCAAGTCTATGAGAGATAAACGAATACTTGTGTCGCATCACTTTGTATACAACAAACCGACTGTCAATGTACATTGCCCCGCCCTTGTGTCGCATCACTTTGATTACAACAAACCGATTGCCAATGTGCACTTCCCCGCTATTGTGTCGAATAACATTGTATAAAACAAACCGACTGACAATGTGCATTGCACCACCCTTGTGTCGTATCAATTTGTATACAATAAACCGACTGCCAATGTGCATTTCCTCGTCATGGTATCGACTTGCATCACTGAATCCGATGTCCTTTCTCGGCCGCCATCTTGTTAACCTTCTCAGAGGTTTTATTTCAAAGTTTTTATTACAACAAAAATAATTCTAGTGCCTGTTCGGACATAAGATACAATAATATCGAACACATACATTTCTAGAATAAAATAAACGTTAATAAAGTAAATGTTCAAAAAGAATACGTCACCTTTACGTCGTAAATAAATGTTTTAGATCATAGTCATACTATGTCGCAGTCTAACAAACTTAATTAATTAGGACACACACCATAAAAATATGTAACTAACCAAAGTTAAAGACAAGATTTAATAAAAAAGGAGATCTCCCGCGTCCAGCCCCAAACATCAAACCATGCAACAGATTTTCATCATTTCTAACAAGCTGTGAAAGTAATTTGTGCTAAATGCATATGTTCGCACCCAACACATTTTAAATAATTCCTACAATTTTCACACCCTTTCCGTAGGAATTCTATACAGTGTATCTTTATATTTATGTTAAAGAGGACAATATATAACAACAACTAGTTTGTGCTGCGGCGCAGTGGCGCCCCTTTTTTTAAGGAGCGCCTACGGAGCCCACCTTTTTCCAAAGCCCAACCAACTTGTCCTTGTATGATAAATAAGTAATATTAAACTTTCTTAAATGTACACAAAGTATTTTATAATAGTTTTTTTTTGTCAAAAGCCCAAGTAACTTATCCTTGTATGATAAATCTAATATATAAAGCTCAGTTGGTGTTTGTATCTTTGTATGTTTGTATGTTTGTATGTTTGTATGTTTCACTTTTCGACTTTCTGTTAGACAATCACGGAAAAACCAAATGACGGACGGGGACCAAATTTGGCAGGAAGGTTTACCAGACCTATTAACATAAGAAGATTAAACAATATAAAGTGATCCTGAAAACGCTTAATTATTTTGTATTGCGAATTGAATATGTTATGTTCATTCCTTTGATCATTGATTAACATAGGCCATTTTTAAAATCGATTATTGGCATGGTTTTACATGCTTTTTTAACATAAATTTGATTTGTTTTGTTTTTTTATATTTAAAATTAGGAATATAGCCTAATTTCTTTATTTATCTTTATTATCTTTATCTCATAGACGCTATTGCAAATAGTGTATTAATTACAATTGTGTTACGATGCAGTGTCTTAAATATAATATATCTAAGAGCTTTTTTAGTGACGACAGTGGCAGAGATCTTTTGGAAAAATGTCAACAAAGCAGTGACCTTTTTTAATGTATACAAACAAACATAAAAATATCAACTGAGCTTTATATATTACATATGCGTTTAAATTATTTTATTTCAATTATTTTCACGGTGCATTGTATTAATATTTTACAGGCAATGAATAAAATTGGGATTTTTAACAATTTAATTCATAACTCGACATTTAATTAAAAACCATAGATGTAGCGAGTTTATTTTATGTTGAAAGTGATGGCCTATGTCAAATAAACTTACACTTTAAAACAGTTTACTTAAGCTTTATATGCACTATAAATTATAAACTTTCGCTACCGAACGTATTAACAAAAGTTGACTAAATTTAATGAAGTGATCCTGAAAACGCTTAATTAATATGAATTGCGATTTGAATATGTTTTTATGTTCATTCCTTTGTATTCAGAATAGCATAGGCCATTTCTAAAATTGCCTTTTAATCATTTTTAAGATGCACTTATTAACAGACGGTTGATTCTTTTTTTTTCATTTTTATTTTATTTTCAGATATAAAATCTGGTGTGTGTGTGTGCATTGAATATAAATTACAAAATATGATGCCTTATCCGAAATAGGGAACAAAAAAAAAGATTCCTTTTTGAAATTATACACATTACTTATAAACCGTAAATATAAATCGTAAAATATAGAGACATAAAAAATGTTAAATATTATTTCCCTGTTCACGCAATTATGAATACGTCAAAAGGAGGAGTTATTTTGGTCCAGTACATTTACTTTATAACAAGACTTTATTTTATGCGGCCAGCTTTCTAAATTGTCTAAATATGGTGTGCACATTTTTTTAAAAATCATTTTAAAAGGACCAGTTTTGTTTTAAAAAAAAGTATTTTAGAAAGTACATTTATAATTTTGTTTATTTGCGCTATGAGTCACTTAGCTTTTGCCTTTTAAAGGGATAGTGCCACATGTTCTTTATCTCATAGACGTGGTTACAAATATTATATAACTTACAATTGTGATACGATACAGTTTCGTAATTATATATTAAATTTTTGAGTGACGAGGGTGGTAGAGCTCTTTCGGAAAACCCATAAGTTATGTAAATTTGTACAAGTGGGAATGAAATAGTAAATTTAGTTATTATGGTCGGCAAGAATTATTATTTAATAAATCATATCTTTTAAATAGTGAGGTTATGTTAAAAGGCACCGCATTAAGGGAAAACAAGTCACGCGGTAAAATGGCACATCTCTGTTTCTCATAAGATTTTAACTAAATAGATGAATCTGAAATTTAACTTGGCAAATAAAAATTGTAATAACCAGAAACTGATACTTGGATAAAGGGTCATCACACTCCCGCTACAAAGTGCGGGTATTTTTCTAGTATGAAATATTCCTAAAATGTACACAAAGTATGTATCTATTTTTTTACAGTGCTAATCACCACACGAATTTAAAGTAATTTTAGAAAGCAGCGCACCAAATTACTGCACCAAAAAAATTAACTCTTTGAGTCACTCAGCACTGTTTACAGCACAAATGCTGACGTCATAGTTTGCGTTGTTTGGTTAATGTTAATCTGGAAACCAAAATGATTATGATTTAGCGTTAGGCGTGAGGCATTCATTGATAATTGAGCATAAATATATATATATAACTAGTTTCTGCTGCGGCGCCGTGGCGCCTGAGGCGCCGCCTTTTTTAATGGGCGCCTACGGCTCCCACCTTTTTCAAAAGCCCAACTAACTTGTCCTTGTATTATAAATACGTAATATTAAACTTTCTTAAATGTACACAAAGTATTTTATTATGTTTTTTAAATTTTAAAAAAAATTTTTATGTCAAAAGCCTAAGTAACTTATCCTTGTATGATAATACGAAATATTCCTGAAATGTACATAAAGTATGTATATAATATAGGTTGTCCTGCGGCGCCCACTTTTATTTAGGGCACCTACGGCGCCCACTTTTCAAAAGCCCAACAAACTTGTCCTTGTATGATAGATACGTAATATTAAACTACCTTAAATGAACACAAAGTAATTTAAAATAGAGGTTGTAGGGCGCCCACTTTTTTTTTGGTCAAAAGCCCAAGTAACTTCTCCTTGTATGATAAATACGAAATATTCCTGAAAATTAAACAAAGCATCTATATATCTATATAATTCTCTTCGTGGTCAGACCCTGTGAGACAAGCTGCAAGTATGTTCAACAGATACTAATTTTAGAAAGCAGTGCACCAAATTACTCCACCAATGCATCAAAAGGTGTGCAAATAAAATATGCACTGTAAAAAAAATTATATGACGTCATTGTTTTCCCTGATATTTTAATTTTGTAAGAAGGGAACAATGTAAAAAGTTATAAAATACTTTGTGTACATTTCAGAAAATTTAATATTTCGTATTGATCAAACAAGGACAAGTTAGTTGGGATTTTGAAAAAGGTGGGCGCCGTAGGCGCCCTAAATAAAATTGCATTTTTTCAATATAAATAGATTTCAGCTGAACAATTCCGTCATTTTTTACGGGTTATACGCCGCGGGTCTCTCCAGAGTTCCTTCTTTTCATTCACTCAGAGTCGTTTGCCCAAACCCACCCCATTTTGACAACCGTGTCTTTCAGGAAGTCTTCACCCGTCACTAAATCATTAGCGGCGTATGCTACGCCGCGGGTCAGCTAGTTTATATAATAATTTTTACTGTGCTAATCACCACACGATTTTTAAACTAAATTTAGAGAGCAGCGCACCAAATTACTGCACCAAAAAATAACTCTTTGAGTCAATCAGCACTGCTTACAAGGCAAAATTAAAAAAAAAGCACAGTGATGTCCCTTAGCGTTAGGCGTCAGCGATAATTGAGCGTAAATATATATATGACTAGTTTGTGCTGCGGCGCCCCTTTTTTAAGGGCGCCTACGGCGCCCACCTTTTTTAATTACCCACTTAACTTGTCCTTGCATGATAAATACGTATTATTAAAATTTCTTAAATGTACACAAAGTATTTAATAATCTTTTTTTTTAAAATTTTATTTTTTATGTCAAAATCTCAAGTAACTTATCCTTGTATGATAAATACGAAATATTCCTGAAATGTACACAAAGTATCTATATAATAATTTTTACAGTGCTAATCACCACACGATTTTTTAACTAATTTTAGAAAGCAGTGCACCAAATTACTGCACCAAAAAATAACTATTTGAGTCAATCAGCTTTGCTTACAACGCAAAATTTAAAAAAAAGGCAGAGTGATGTTCCCTCAGAGTCAGGTATCAGCGATAATTGAGCGTAAATATATATATGACTAGTTTATGCTGCGGCGCCGTGGCGCCTGCGGCGCCCCCTTTTTTAAGGGCGCCTACGGCGCCCACCTTTTTCAAAAGCCCAACTAACTTTTCCTTGTATGATAAATACTTAATATGAAACTTTCTTAAATGTACACAAAGTATTTTATAAATGTGCAAAAGCCCAAGTAACATACCCCTTATATGATGAATACGAAATATTCCTGAAATGTACACAAAGTATGTATATAATATTTTTTTACAGTGCTAATCACCACACGATTTTTAAAGTAATTTTAGAAAGCAGCGCACCAAATTACTGCACCAAAAATACCTCTTATCGAACGTTCGCATGAAATTGTTTAAGTATTAATAATAGTGTGGAGGGTGTTTAATGTTAATCTGGAAACCAAAATGATTATCTAATTTTTAAAAAAAAGCAGAGTGATGTCCCTTAGCGTTAGGCCACATAATTGAGCGTAAATATATATATATATACTAGTTTGTGCTGCGGCGCCGTGGCGCCTGCGGCGCCCCCTTTTTTAAGGGCGCCTACAGCGCCCACCTTTTTCAAAAGCCCACTAACTTGTCCTTGTATGAAAAATACGTAATATTAAAATTTCTTAAATGTACACAAAGTATTTTATAAATTTTTTTTATTATTTTATTTTTATGTTTAAAATTTTTTTATGTCAAAAGCCCAAGTAACTTATCCTAGTATGATAAATACGAAATATTCCTGAAATGTACACAAAGTACGTATAAAATGTAGGTTGTGCTGCGGCGCCCACTTGTTTCAAAAGCCCAATAAACTTGTCCTTGTATGATAGATACGTAAAAAACTACCTTAAATGTACACAAAATAGAGGTTGTATTTTTTACAGTGCTAATCACCATACGATTTTTAAACTAATTTTAGAAAGCAGCGCACCAAATTACTGCACGAAAAATTACTATTTGAGTCAATCAGCACTGCTTACAACGCAAAATTTTAAAAAAGCAGAGTGATTTCCCTTAGCGTTAGGCGGCAGTGATAATTGAGCGTAAATATATATATAATAATATATGATGCTTACTATTAACTCTTCTTGTTATTTCAAGAAAAGTTTTAATTACTATTGTTACTTACGAAACAAACCAGATACAAGTGCTGAGTAAACTGAGTGTCTGAGTGAATTGGTTTCAAGGTATGTTACAACGATATTATTTTTGAACGGTTTAGATGTTACTAGTTTCCTCCCTTTTTATAAGAGTCTGGGATCATTCATCATTCAATTACTAGAAAATAGTAACCTCCCAACTTGGAACGAAGCAATAAAAAATAATTAATGAAAAAAAGCTACTCTTGGACAATTGTACTACTAATAAAACAATGCTGGTCATTACTAGAGTTGTCGCAAGCACCTGAATTGCTCATAATAACATGTATTTTCAATGGTAAAATGAACCTTTTAAATTTGCTCCCGAGGTAGGTATTCCACCCCACCCCACCTATCACCCCCCCCCCGTTGTTCTCACGCAACTCTTCCCATTTCTAATTTTCAGATAAAATTCCAGTCACTGCCTGGTACACATATTTTCATGAACTGTTCGTTGCCGAAATTTGAAGAAAAAAAGATTGAAATCATAACTAAAAATTGGCTCCCCATTTGTGGCATTAAAGGTCTTGTTTTAAATATTGGTTTTGACTAACAAACAAAATGTTGTTTAAAATATTGGTTTCAGCTATCCAGTCACAGGCATCATCATCATCACCTGTCATCCCATCTTGGGTATAGGCCACAAACAAAGGCTCCCTACCACCCTTTAATTTAGGTAAAGTGGCTATTTTTACAGCGAAGACCATTTGCACCTTTCAAGTTTTCTCTTAATATTAAAGGAAACAATCAATCTATTAATACTTACATTTTTAACTTAAAGACTCGTATAAAAAATTTTGTTATTAAAAAAAAACAACAACAACAGAATGGTGCAAATTTGTTTTCATTTCATCATAGAACTTAGATTACTGCTTTCATACAAACACTAGTGATCGTTTGTTTTTAAACGAATTGTTGGTTTTTTTCAATTGTATTTATGGTTAAGGTGTAAGATTTCTTCATAAAATTTTCCATCAATAAATTGTTTAGTTTCAAAGCTTCATTTGTTTTGACATTTGACACATCTGTGTCCGCTTGAGGAACATCAGGTAAGGACCAAACATTTCGAAGAAATGGAAAAATTAACTTGGGATCGACACTGGATTTAAAAGAGTTTCTAGTGCAATAGCTAATAGCTACTCCGAGAGTTAAACTAACACACGTGCCTATAAATCCGTACCACTCATAGGAAATGTCATAAAGAAAAAAAGTATAACCACTGCCGAGTTGTGGTGTGGAAGTGGTCGAGTTTATAACCGCTGTATAGATGCTCGACGTGTTTTCTGTATTAAACACATCAGAATTGTTTCCAAAACACATGTCAGTTGGTGGTGATGGAAGCACTGCGGCTTTCTTGCCGTAGAATTGGTTGCAGACACATATCCATATGTTGAACAGAATAGCCACGCCTCCCCCCACCAGTGCTCCATACTTGTTACCCCAAGGGACGATGGCTCCCAAGAGGAAAACTCCAACTATGGGACCCCCACAGGCGCCAAATACAGACTGGGCCATTTGAGTGACCGGCCCTTGGATGTAATGAACGGCGTAAGCCAGTCCAACAATGAGAACACCATAAATGGTAGCGATAAGTTTGGTGATAAGCGTCGCCCTGCTCTCAGTCAAACGACTCAGGGGCGTCTTCAGAAAGTCCTCAACAGTATTGGCCGCAAGTGCGTTGATACCTGTTTAAAGAATAGATATCTTTAATACCTCTTATTAGGATATCAAGATAATTTCGTATGTAAAGTTGAAAGTTTTAAGTTTTGTATACAAGATTAACTATTTATCAATATTTAAGGACATGTACCCCATGGGTCTATGGTCTTGGATACAACAGAGTAATACACACAGAAGAGATGAGAATCACATATTTTCAAAGTTTTCAGTATTTTTAAATCCCTTATATTAACTTCGAAATCTTGTCTCTCTGTCTGTCGTCATCTCTTCGTACGTCAGCCGGAAAAAAACAAAAGTCTAAAATGACACACTTACGGTGTTGCTATCGAGCTGAAATTTTGCACATAGACTTATGTCACCTAACAATGCATCGTATCAAACAAATTTCAGATTGATCGAATAGACCTTAATTAAATGAATACACTTTTAGTTTATCTCTATATAACTATAGGTAATTCAATTTCACAGTTTGTTATTGTTCGGCGTCCCGTACCACTTGAGTCGTTCACGCATGCCATCGGTGACCACACCTTCCCCCTGCCCCCCGGGTTTTACAATAAAGGGGCCTCCAGGCATCCCAATCCTGCACCAATCTTTCTATCTCCACCCAGCTGTGCCCGCTCATTTTAGTGTCTGCCTCCAGTTCCCTTCTCCAGGTCATTTTGGAACGACCTCTTTTTCTCTTGCCTTGGGGGTTCCATGTGAGGGCTTGTCTCACAATGCTGGATGTAGGCTTTCTGAGAGTGTGGCCAATCCATCTCCATCTGCGCTGGCGTATTAGCTCTTCCACTGGCTCTTGTTGTGTGCGTTGCCAGAGGTCTTCGTTGGTGATGACATTGGGCCAGCGGTTTCGGAAAATTGTTCGGAGACATGTGTTTATAAAAGCTTGAAGCTTTTTTTAAATGGCTGCTGTTATTCGCCATGTTTCTGTTCCATCCTGCAAGACAGGCTTTATTTTGGTGTTGAATATCTTGACCTTGGTATCGAGAGTCAAGTTGTTGCAGTTCCAAACTTTTTTAAAGCTGTTTAAATGCTGTTCTTGCTTTGCCAATTCTCATTCTTACATCGGCTTCTGTCTCTCCTTGTGTGTCAATCATGCTTCCAATGTATGTGAAGCTATCCACCTCCTCGAGATTTTTTCCTTCCAGTGTTATTGGAGTATTGCTTGATGTATTTATTTTAAGGACTTTGCCTTTTCCCTTATGGATGTTCAGGCCAAAGCAAGCAGAGAACTGTGCTACATAGTTGGTTTTCTCCTGCATCTGTTGCTGTGGGTGCGATGTTAATGCCAGATATCCGCAAAGTCCAGGTCATCAAGTTGTTTCCATAGTGTCCACTGGATACCATTTCTCTTCTGCTCTGTAGACATTTTCATTATCCAGTCGATGGTTAGCAGAAATAAGAATGGTGAAAGCAGACACCCCTGTCTGGCTCCGGTCTGTACCCCAAATGACGCTGTTGTTTGTTGGCCATGAACAATTTTACATGTAAGTCCTTCGTATGAAGCCTTAATTATGTCAGTCAGTTTTTGTGGTATCCCATAGTGTCTTAGTAACTTCCACAGGTTTGGCCTGTCAACACTATCGAAAGCCTTCTCATGGTCAATAAAGTTGATGTATAGTGGTGAGTTCCACTCCAGGGATTGTTCCAATATAATTCTCAGGGTAGCAATCTGGTCAGTGCATGATCCATCTTTTCTAAAACCTGCTTGTTGGTCTCTAAGATGGGTGTCTATTGCGTCCCTAATTCTGGTTAGCAGCACTCTGTTAAATACTTTGCTAGGTATGGATAGCAGAGTTATTCCTCTATATTTGGAGCAAGAGCTAAGATCTCCTCTCTTTGGGAGCTTAATGAGATGTCCTTCTTTCCACTCCATCGGAATCTGTTCTTCCTCCCATATTTTCTTGAAAAGAGTGTGTAGCATTGCAGAGCTAGTCGTAATATCTGCTGTCAAGGCTTCTGCTGGTATTCTGTCTGGACCAGCTGCTTTGCCTTTCTTTAGTTGTTTAATTGCTCTGTTATCTCTTGTTTTGTGGGTGTGCTGCAGTCTATTTCTAGGTCTTGTTCCGCTGGCTCTATGTGGCTCTATGTTGAGTTTGTATTATGGGGCTGGTCGGTTGAGGAGTTCTTCAAAATGTTCTTTCAATATTTTTTTCTGACCCTCTTCATCAGGTACAAATTTCCCATCTTTAGTTTTAACAGGTCTCTCTGGATTTTTGAACTTTCCGGATAGCTTTTTTTTATTGTACTGAATAGTTCTCGTGTGTTTCCATGGTAAACTGCCTCTTCTGCTTCAAGTGCTAATACTTCTATGTAGTTTTTTTTATCTGACTTTATACTACGTTTAACGTCTTTATTGGCTTCTGCGTATTCTTCTGATGTTCTAGCTTTTTCGGTTCTGGTGCGGCTGTTGTTTAGATTTGCCTTCTACTTTTTCCTCTGTTGGATTTTCTCCATGGTGTCATTAGAAATCCATTCTTTATGCGTTTGTTGTCTGGGACCCAACACTTCTTCACAGGTGGTCGTAAGTATTTTTTTTGAAGATTTTCCAGTTTTGGTCAAATGTTTCTTCGTTGCCTAGTTCTAGCAAGATATGGAATTTGTTTGTTAGCGTAAGTTAGAACTCATTAAGTTTTGGTTTCCCTTTCAAAAGAGCAGTGTTAAAACGCTGGCGCTTGCTTCCCTCACTTGTCAAATTCTTTTCCAATTTTAGCCTTAGTTTGGCAATCAGTTGATGATGATCTGAGGCTACATCTGCCCCTCTTTTTACCCTTACATCTTGGAGAGATCTTCTAAACTTTTTGCAGATACATATATGGTCGATTTGGTTAGCCGTTGACATATCTGGTGATATCCATGTTGCCTTGTGGATATTGCTATGCATGAAGAGGCTTCCACCGATGACTAGTCCATCTGCAGCAATTAGATCTGCTAGCCTTTCACCATTTTCGTTCATCTCTCCGTGGCCGTGTGTTCCCATGCATTCTTCATATCCATTATTGTTGCTGCCTATTTTTAAATCCCTTATACTAACTTCACCGCCGTCTCTGTCGTCATCTCTCTCTGTCTTGGGCGGGTGGGCGGAAAAACAAAAGTTGAAAATGACCCACTTCCAGTGATCCGATCGAGCTGAAATTTGGCACACAGACCTGTCTCACCTAACAATGCATCGTATTAAAATTCAGATCGATCGATCGTACCGTAATTAAATTAATGCATTTTTAGTTTTTCCTTATATAACGTATGTAATTCAAATTCACGGTTTGTTATTGTTTTTTTTCCCACGTGAAAGTTTGAGTTGACGCTTTGAGGCGACCCATCGACGTACCCGCGTGCTTTTGTTTACATTTTACGTGTCATGCTGAGCTCGGTCAAGCAAATCGTTGACCAGACTTTTCACCTCTCCCCCTCCCCCCAGGGTTATGAAGCAAAGTTGAGTTAAGACAGATTCAGTCTGTATGTTTGTCGTGTTTGAAAATAATCAATACTGTTAGTTATGTCTCATATATAAGGGATTTATAGTCAAAAACTTTGTTTTTACGGGTTGTTTTATTACTAGTCTTATATTAACTTGCTTTGTAAGTTTAATCGGAACCGTACCACTATTTGTTTATAATTTTTTCACGTGCCCAGTTCACGCGTTGACGACGACCGTCACTGTTAACACCCCCTACCGTCCCTGCACCCAGTTTTAAAACCAGGGGAGATAATTGTGTTTCAGTCTGTAAATGTCGCGTTTAAACATAATCACTACTTTTAGTTATGTCTCATATATAAGGGATTTATAGTCAAAAGGTAAGCTGGCTTTACACTTACTGTAAAATGCGTAGACTAAAAAGTAGAAAATTAGTGCATTTTTAATATAAGACTAGTTTTTAAAAGTGTTTTTAATGTTGATTATTGCATTTAGGTCACCCATTAGTATAATCACATTGCTCCTAGGACACTTTTGGATAAAGGTTCTCTGTCTGTTGCAGAGGTCCTCTGTGATTTCTTCTTTACTGTCGTTAGTAGGAGCGTATACCTGAAGACGATCCATATTGACTTCTTGGTTTTTGCTCCTAAATCTTGCGGTGATTATCCGGGGACCATGGGCTTCCCACTCTAAAAGGGCGTTCTGAGCAGTTTTGGAAAGCATGAGTGCTACTCCTTGGGTGTTAGCTGCGTTTTCCTCATCATGGCCTGAATATATTAGCAGTTCTCCTGAGCTGAGCTTCATCTGGCCTGAGCCAGTCCATCGGGATTCACTTATCCCTAAGATGGCTAGCTTGTACCGTTGCATTTCGGCAGCAACTTGGGCAGTTGTCTCCCGTGCACCAATCTGTGTTGGTAGCGATGCGTGCACTTCCTATCCACTAAAGCTACTTGACGAAAATGCATTTAAGTTAGGAAAATTGTGAGTATTCCAATAAGTGCCCAAAGTCCCCTCCCACACGAACGGAGACGAGTACATGTACAACCCCGTGCAATGTTTAACTATTTTTTGTCCAGGAGTTAACATTATACCAGGGATTAACACACCAGGGGTTAATATACTGGGAGTTAGCATATCAAGGGTTAACATAGCGTGGGTGAACGTACCGGGGTTAACATATAATGTATTATAATTAACAATAATGTTGCGTTAGTAACGGGTCAAATAAATGTGTCAGTTTATGAAACTTTATTCTTCCTTCAGCTCCTAAGAAAAATATAATCATGACTTCGGTATACCTAATGACAGGGTACTCAGGGCCCCGCTGAACAATGTTGGCATGTAGATGCCAGCCAGATACCAGTTTCAGGCTGTAAATGTTTGTCGCGTTGGAACATAATCAATACTTTCAGTTTTGTCTCATATATAAGGGATTTATAGTCAAAAACTTTGTTTTTACGGGTCTTTTTATATGTCCATGCGCTCCCCTAAACGACAGCAACGGTCATGTGACTGATGCTGATGATCCTATTAGAGCTATGGTATAGGAGTAAAAAGTTAGACCAATACTCACAGAAGATATAAAAGTCAGTATTTTTTTTTGGATTCGGAATGATATCTGCATTCCAAACTGTCTTGGCGGAGATAAGTAAACTACTCATCTACTAAAGATACTCGTACGATACCGCATAAATACATATCCCCGTGCAACATATTAATATTTTGTGCATGAGTTAGGATACTAGGGGTTAACAATAGTTACATACCAAGAATTAACATACCGCGGGTTTACATACTTGGGGATAATATACCACGAGTTAACATATCAAGGGTTAAAATATTATAGAAATGGGGAAACATACCAAGGGTTAACATATAATGTATAATAATTATCAATAGTGCAGCGTTAATAACGGGTCAAATAAATGTGTAAGATTATGAAAAGGTTTTCTACTTTCACCTAAGAAAAAGTAAGCATGACTTCGGTATACCTGATGACAGGGTACTCAGGGTCGCGCTGAACAATGTGGACATGTAGATGCCAGCCATTCCCGGTATGTCTCCCAAACTGTGCAGCACAAAGTAAGGGGCCAATTGGTTTCTGTTGGTTATTGAGCCGGACTGAAAATATTGGCCTTGAACTTGATACGTGATCAATGTGAAAATATTGGCCTTAACTTGATACGTGATCAATGTGAAAATATTGGCCTTAACTTGATACGTGATCATTGCGAGTATAGCCACATTAGCTACAGACATAAAGTTCATAGTAGATACACATTTAAGAGTCACTGTAGATACAGACATGACAGTCAAACCAGACACAGACATAAAAGTCACAGTAGATACAAGCATAAAGTTACAGTAGATACAGCCTTAACAGTCACATTAGATACAGACATAAAAGTCACAGTAGATAGAGACATAAAATTGACAGTAGATAGAGACATAGTACCTACACAAGACACCTAAACTTTGTAAGCCATATACTTATTCAGACCACACACACACAAATATCATTTACATGAAGGCATACTTTCAATTGACACTCCAGGTATGCATAATATAGCGGATCTCTAGATTTCATTCAGTTTCAATAAAACATTGTGTAAAAAATATAATATCTGAGGGATTTCAACTTAATATATGCATGATCTTCTAATGGTGCACATTTACAATGAATTACTCACGTCAAAGGGATCACATCTGATGAAGGTAAAATAGGCATATATCACCATACCAACAATAAACAAAAGCATTCCATAACAGATAAATATGCAGCAGTTGATGACGTAGCTGAGTTTGGCTGCCCTCATTGTTTTCATGGAACAAATCCTTTGTGTGGTGGACTGATTGAAAATGTTGCCGAACCTGAAGACACAATTTGAATTAATTAATTTTTAGTGCAAGAATACTCTATTATTTTGCGATTTATTCATTATTAATTTTTTCCAAAGTGCGACTCTGTTTTATAGACATTAGTTATCTATCATTAAAAAAATATTTTTCATTATAAAAACATTACTCTGTCTACATTTATAAAAGATCTACCTGCTGAAATAATTTTAAAAATCCAGGTAATATGTTAGCCTAACATGTAGCGTGATAAATAGCTTAACAGATGAAGTGAATCAACTAATATGTTAAGTGAGTCACCTACCAGGTGAAGTGAGCCACCAACCAGATGAAGTAATTAGACACCTACCATCCAAACATTCCACCTATGATGATACTCCACCAGGTATTTCTTGTTCTTGGGTCTGGGTTGAAAACATTAAAAGACGTCCTTCCACCAGCTTCCGCTATATTCCACGCTTTGTCCAACCCGCCTACAGCCAAACTACCTGATTACAAAAACACAAAACAGCTGTTACTTTGACTGATCAACAATTATATTTAAAATATAACTAAGCTCACCTTACCTTTGATAATCATAGCAAAGATTCTTCCGCTATATTCCACGCTTTGTCCAACCCGCCTACAGCCAAACTACCTGATTACAAAAACACAAAACAGCTGTTACTTTGACTGATCAACAATTATATTTAAAATATAACTAAGCTCACCTTACCTTTGATAATCATAGCAAAGATTCCGGCAAACATGACCAGACACTGGAAGGCGTCCGTCCACACGACACTCTTCATTCCTCCAATTGCCGTGTAGAATGTTCCAACAGACCCCACAATGACAACAGACACCCATAGTGGAAATCCAGCAGCCATCTGTGGACAATATTTATGTACCAGAGGTTTATCTAGCTTTAGGAAGCTACAAGAATTTACAAAACATAAAAAAATGTGTATTGTATTATTATAATTTGCAAATTTTAATGATCTTTGAATTATATGGAATGTCACGTGTGAATCGCGTGTTGGATGACGGAGAGATCACGTGAGTGAAAGCGCGGGAAGAGATGGGATAGAAGATTTGAGATTATCAGTGTTGGTGTAAGGCTTATAAGTAAACAAGATGCCATACAGGACAGATATCAGCTGATGTCAGACACTAGAGATAAAATACTCTTCAGTATTGAAACAGCAAAACAAAGACTAATCAAGCAAAGTACAAGACATAGAGAAATAAAAAATAAACACAGACAATTAAGAACATTTGAGCCAGAACAACAAGTCTTAGTATTGTTACCAAACGCAAAGAATGAAATCTCTTGG
Organism: Ampullaceana balthica; assembly: GCA_944989445.1. NCBI lineage: Eukaryota > Metazoa > Mollusca > Gastropoda > Lymnaeidae > Ampullaceana > Ampullaceana balthica. The sequence goes on along the minus strand of CALYLW010000336.1, from coordinate 593,230 downwards.
GAAGGTCCATACAACATTGAAGAAAAACTTAGTGATGTCACATATAGCGTCAATATAAAAGGACATGTGAAAAAATTGCACATTGATAAACTAAGAGCATATGGTGACTATAAAGACGAAAAACAAACCGTAAATATCATCAGCAAAGAAAATGATGAAAATGACAGTACAATGAAAAAGAGCATACCCTGACAGTGAAATAATATTATCTGACATACCAGATAATATGAAACACAGAGTGATGAAAATTTTCCAAAGATACAAAGGTGTCATAACAAAAGAAACAGGAAACACAAAATCTGTGACTCATAAGATACAACTATTAGAACATGAACCTTTCAAGACCAAAGTATACCCTATTCCAATGGCATATAGAGAGACAGTAAAACAAGAAATTGATTACCTACTCAAAGAAAACTAAATACGAAAAGCAGTTGAAGCTAACTATACCTCACCAACTGTCATAGTAAAAAAGAAGAATGGAAAGATTCGACTATGCTGTGATTACAGACAATTGAATAATATTACAAAATTGGACCATGAACCTATTGGAGACCAAAGAGACATTATAGACAGAATTGGTAATTCCAGAATATTTCACTACATTTGACTTAAACAGAGGTTTTTGGCAGATAAATATGAATCCTGATTCTGTCAAATATACTGCATTCATAGCCATGGATGAAGTATATGAATGGTTAGTGATGCCATTTGGATTAGTAAACAGTACAGCCACTTTTAGCAGATTTATGAAAGTGATGTTACAAGGCATTCCAAATGTGGTACATTATGTAGACGACATATGTATCCACACTAAAGATTGGGAAACACATATCCATACACTTGAAGCTGTACTGGATAGACTCAAGAAATATAATGTGACAATCTCACCAGAAAAGATCAACATTGGAAAGAAATATATTGATTTTTTGGGATACAGAACAGGAGGTGGTGCAGTCACTCCTACTGCAGAGAATGAAAACAAGATCTTTAACCTGTCAGTCCCAAAATCTAAGAAACAAGTGCAAGCCCTGCTGCGACTATGTAACTTTTACAGACCTTTTATTGCAAATTATGCAGAAATTGTTAACCCGACTAACAGAAGTTACAAAAAACACAGATATTCGAAAATTTCAGTTTTCAGGAGATTGCGTCAACGCATTAGAGAACATTCAGGAAGCATTTAGGAAGAAACCCATCTAGTGACACCTCAATGGGACAAACCTTTCATTGTTTCTACTGATGCATCGTCCATTGCATTAGGAGCGTGCCTCATGCAAGAACATGATGGCATCCTTCATCCTATACAGTGTCTGAGCAGAAATTTAACCAAAACAGAGTGTAACTACAGCACCATAGAGAGAGAATGTTTAAGCCATAGTGTGGGCTCTACAAAAACTTCAAAAATACCTTCTAGGTAGAACATTCACTCTTCTAACAGACCACAAACCACTTGTGGCATTCAACAAGAAGAAAATCAGCAACGCAAAAGTAAACAGATGGGCTATGCTATTAGCCGACTACAAATTTGACATTTAAGCTGTTGAGCGAAAGGACAATGTGGTTGCAGACATATTAAGTAGAATGACAATAAACAAAGACATTCTGTCAATTCCTAAGTGATAAAACCAGAGACTGTATTAATATTAGTCTGTGAATTCCTAAATGATAAAACCAGAGACTGTCTTAATATTAGTCTGTGAATTCCTAAATGATAAAACCAGAGACTGTATTAATATTAGTATTTTTATTCGCTGAACAATAAACAAGAAGCAGTGTGTGAATTCCAATGGACAATATATTTAATTTTAATTTTATGACTATTGATTGTTGAATGTATTTTTACTTACACAAAATTACAGATGTGTTTAAAATTTCAGTTTCATTTTCTCAGTACAGGTAGACTATTGAAGTCCTACAGATTTTTTCTCTTGATCTTTATGTATAGATATTGTGTGTAAGGCAATGAATGTCCATTGATGATAAATATTTGAAATTTGAATATACATGTAGATTAATTTGATTTTATTAAGACCAAAAATGTTGTATTTCATAAACATTTGCTTTTGAAGGATGTTGCTGAATGTCACGTGTAAATCGTGTGTTAGATGACGGAGAGATCACGTGAGTGCAATGAAAGCACGGGAAGAGATGGGGTAGAAGATTCGAGATTATTATCAGTGTTGGAGAATTCCGGTGTCATGGGGATGTGTGCCTGAGTATTCCACGTTGTATAACCTCAAAATATATGTACTGTGTATAGTGTAGATATTAAAGTTGTTTTATTGAATCCAGTTCTTCAGAGGATTATTGTATGCAAGGTTATCTATTGAGAGAACGCCTACAAGATATATTAATAAGTAAAACAAAACAAAGAGGTTACATGCAGTTGATTTAAAAAAAGAGAATATTTTAGAAGGTACTCACATGTAATAACTACAAATTTTCCACTTTACCAACTCGTCTATTTATTAATTTATAGTTATTAAAACCGTATGTTTATCTTATAGAAGAGCTAAGTGTTCAAGTATGTACTGCCTAGTCCTGCTATGTAATTAAATCTTTAAAAAAAGATGTCACCAATGAAACTGGAACTGTTTCTAAAACAGTTAAACCTTAATTGTTCTAGACTAATCTAAACAGAATACCTGCAGAAGCATTGACATCAGATTTTACGACTAGCTCTGCAATGCTACACACTCTTTTCAAGAAAATATGGGAGGAAGAAAAGATTCCGATGGAGTGGAAAGAAGGCCATCTCATTAAGCTCCAAAAGAAAGGAGTGCTGCAAACAGACTGAGGGACGCAATAGACACCCATCTTAGAGACCAACAAGCAGGTTTTAGAAAAGATAGATCATGCACTGACCAGATTGCAACCCTGAGAATTATATTGGAACAATCCCTGGAGTGGAACCCACAACTATACATCAACTTTATTGACTATGAGAAGGCTTTCGATAGTGTTGACAGGCCAACCCTGTGGAAGTTACTAAGACACTACGGGATACCACAAAAACTGACAGACATAATTAAGGCTTCATACGAAGGACTTACATGTAGAATTGTTCATGGCCAACAAACAACAGCGGCATATGGGGCACAGACCGGAGCCAGACAGGGGTGTCTGCTTTCACCATTCTTATTTCTGCTAACCATCGACTGTATAATGCAAATTTCTACAGAGCAGAAGAGAAATGGTATCCAGTTGACACTATGGAAACAACTTGATGACCTGGACTTTGCGGATGATCTGGCATTAACATCGCACCCACAGCAACAGATGCAGGAGAAAACCAACTATGTAGCACAGTTCTCTGCATGCTTTGGCCTTAACATCCATAAGGGAAAAAGCAAAGTCCTTAAAATAAATACATCAAGCAATACTCCAATAACACTGAAAGGAAAAAATATCGAGGAGTCGGATAGCTTCACATACATTGGAAGCATGATTGACACACAAGGAGGGACAGAAGCCGATGTAAGAATGAGAATTGGCAAAGCAAGAACAGCATTTAAACGGCTAAAAAATGTTTGGAACTGCAACAAATTGACTCTCCATACCAAGGTCAGGATATTCAACACCACAATAAAGCCTGTCTTGCTGGATGGAACAGAAACATGGCGAATAACAGCAGCCATTTCAAAAACAGTTTCAAGCTTTTATAAACACATGTCACCAAACAATTCTTTGAATCCGCTGGCCCAATGTCATCACCAACAAAGAGCTCTGGCAATGCACACAACAAGAGCCAGTGGAAGAGCTAATACGCCAGCGCAGATGGAGATGGATTGGCCACACTCTCAGAAAGCCTACATCAAGCATTGTGAGACAAGCCCTCACATTGAACCCCAAGGCAAGAGAAAAAGAGGTCGTCCCAAAATGACCTGGAGAAGGGAACTGGAGGCAGACACTAAAATGAGCGGGCACAGCTGGGGGCAGATAGAAAGATTGGCACAGGACCGGGATGCCTCGAGAGCCTTTGTTCATGGCCTATGCCCCAGATGGGACGAAGGGCGATGATGATAAATCTAGACAAACTGGACCAAAAGCAATTTAAATTTATGAAGTGTTGATATATAATGTTAGACTTACTTGTAAGCCCAGTGCTGGCGTCAAAAGAGCGATGGCCATGTACAACACAGTCTGGACCATTCCAATGACAACCGTGGTCAAACGAACAAGAGAGGATTCAAACCTCAACTCCAAGTACTGGTAGATACTAGTCAGATGAAGGGGGTAGATCAGGGGTATCATTGTGAAGATCCCTATCAGGTGAGCAGCACTGTTAGCAAGCTGGAATGTGGGCTGCATCGCCCCGTAGTGATAGACATCTGTTGGCATGCCCATCAGAGAGATGGCGGACTGCAGATACCATGAAAATAAACTTAGAAAAAATATACAAAATTAAAAGGTTTGCACAAAACATGTAAAATAAAATTATAGATATCAGAAAATACTTACTACATGAACGTTTGAAGCTTCCCGATATGAGATACAAAATTTATGGTTGATAATACATTTCGACGTTCAAATGGAAACTGAGTATGAAAAAGTCATCAGTAACTAAAATGAAAATCTGAATAAAAAAGGACCATAAATAAATAGATAAGAGTGTTGGACAGGGAGGAAGCCAGCGCTTTTAATCTGAGATATGGAATCGGTGGCCTGAGGAAACCAGGAAAACCAACACTCTAGGTCAATCAACATTTAATAATCGAATAAAAATGCAAGACTGGCTATAAAACATAAACTAGCGTAGGACGCAGAAATCTTCTGTAAATAAATTTCGTCAGTAACAGATAAGTTGAGATAATATAAGATGTCAGTTAAATGGAGATCACAACAAGTCTTCTACGAAATCGAATTCGTCCAAGTAAAAATAATAATGACGTGACCAAAATAGATTCGTATGGTATGGGACTTAGGTCCACAATATGTGGTAAGTAGTAAGAATATAATTGAGGTCCTATAAAGTTTAACGCTATTTCCGTATTTGTTAGTTTGACTTGTGTAAAATGTGAAGAAGATTTAATCTTACTCCAGAATATTTATTTTTTGCAAAATCAGATAATATATATATAATAGTAAATAGTTTTCTTCTTATTTTTAATGTATTTTTGTAATGATTACATTTCATATTGAATTCTCTAAATGTCACTCAGAGTTTAGAAGTCCAAGGAAGAGATAAAAAGATTTTTAAAAAAAAGGGGGGGGGGTTATCCAGCTTTTATTATTGGAAGTAGGGGAGGGTAGACGCTGAGAGTTAACTCAAATAAATTGAGGTAAAAAAAAAGGTTTAAAAAACACGTTTTTATAAGTGGACTAAAGAGAAGAAAATAATTTAAAATGATATATAAGTCAAGTACTTTGATTTAATATGACTAAAACGTTGTGTGGGCGCTTAAGAGGTGTTTGATATAAAAATTAAAGATTTATAATTTAGAAGGCAAAAGAGAGATCTATAAGTGAGAGAATGAGTGAACTGCATATGTAAAAAGTCAAGGGCATGCCCCACGTTTTTAGTCATATTAAATGAAAGTAATTGAACTTATAAGTTTTAAATTATTTTCTTCTTTTTAGTCCACTTATATTAACTTATAAAAACGTGGTTTTTAAAAGTATTTTTTTCTTTTTACCTCTTTTATGTTACTCTTTTAAGTCTAAGTGTAAAAGCATCAAAAACTTTATTTATTTATAATTTTGTTTTTGAAAATGTTTTTCAAAATTATGTTGTAATAGTTTTTCAAATTTTAAATGAGTTCCGAGAGGATTATCGATTATTGAAGTATTGTTTATATTTAAAATAATACGCATTATTGATTATTGAAGTATTGATTATGTTCAATATAATAAGCATCACGCGACAAACATTTACAGACTGAACGTGACTGAACACCCTTTGATGTTAAACACGAGGAAGTGGTCATCGACGGCTCGGTTGAACTCCGGTGGCAGGTGGATGTCAACAATAGCAGGCGGATACAGATGCTATATGGAGATAAACTAAAAATGCATTAATTTAATTGCAGTACATTTGATCGATCTAAAATTTTGATACAATGCATTGTCATCCAAGATCTAACTGTGGTAAAATCTGTGAGATCTCTAGAACCATCAGAAGTGGTTTAGTTTTACGTTGGAAAATTTGAAAATTTTCAACAGACAAACAGGAACGAAAACAAGGTAAAATTTTGCAACAGACAAACAGGAAAGAAAGCAAGGTAGTAAAAACAGGGTAATGAAATATACTCACAGCAAATGTCGCAAACAATGATAAAGCTACAGGGAGCATGTACATGGCCCTCCCACCTAGCAGGTACTCATCTCTCGTTGACTTCTTGGCATCTTTCACGGCAAAGAGTATGCCGATGCCGACAGGGATGAGTAACATGACAACAGTCACAACGTAGTCAGGTATCTGTAAAGTAACACGAGATTCCATAGTTAGTCAATTATTAGGCGTGAGCCTCGGCAATTATAGATTGATATCTTCTCTCTTAAACAACGATTCAAAGGTCTTTTCGCGTATGGCTGCTTAGAAAGTAGCTGAGCAATTAACATCATCTAAAAGCAGATAACAAGAAACTAAGTACAATGGCCTATAATTGTTCGTGATGCCCTTATTCAAATGAAGTCTTAATTTGTTCTAAAATAAATTCAACACGCCAGAGTAAAAAAAATAGCAAGTGAATGTCTGAAAACTAATGCAAATTAGTAATCCAAACAAGACAACGTGAATTAGTGCTCTTTCACGACTAAATAAGTTTAACCAAAAATATCGGAGTCATTAAAAATTTAATGTCATTTTCAGCAAGTAACATTGCCACATACAAAAATAGGTTAAACTAAATTGTTCTTTAATTTTTATTTTATACTTCATTCATACTGCATAGCTCATGAAATATCTTTAAAAAATGCCACGACAAAGAGTTAACAATAATATGTCTAAACATCTGCACTAAATAAAATTAAACTTTGACAACTCTAAACGCCTGCTTTAATACAAAGTTAACTATGACATGTATACATATATCAGCAAAGATAAGAATTAAATTGTTATAACTATAATCATCTGTCATAATAAAAAGGAAAATATCACAGATCTTTAAAATAAAAAATGTCTGGAAATTGTTCCCGCGTAACATATCCAGTAAATAAAACATCAACCTCATGAGCCTTATCAATATAAATAAAAACACGTTTAGTCATGGCTTCCAAGGCCATTAACAAACTTTTACACATCTGGACCTCGACAAGGCTCATCAGGAACATCAAACTAAAGATCTATAACGCCTGCATGATCGAATGTTAATTTATGAATGTTAAAGCAGGAATCCGACAAAGTTACTAGATCAGGGTAGTCCCAATCTTTTGCATGGCGGGCCATAATTCTTGAAGTAAAGATATTCGGGGGTCAGATTTAAATAATAAACAAAAATGACATATGTTGATAAGTTTTTATTGCAAAATTATAATGTGAAGGGTGAAACTGAGATCTTGAATGCAGTAAATAGGTGAGGTCAGGGTCAATTCCACTAGTTTTGATACGTATGATATCATGCAGGTGAGAGTCACTTATTTTCATCCTCATACGGTTCTTGCTAAAATTCATACATGAAAATGTCTGTTCAAACAAGTATGTCGAGCCAAACAAGCTGAGCATATTCTTAACAAATGTTCGAATATCTAGGAGTCTCTCTTTATTCAGCTGATGGTAAAAGTCAATGAGAGAAAGTTGTTGTCGTCTGCTGTGACATTCAGCATCACTTTGCAACTCAATGAGCTCCAGCTGCAGATTGCCTGGAGCATTATCAGGGTCAAGATTTAGAAAAAAAAAGATTTACTTTTCAATAGTTGTAAAGTCTTGAAAGCATCTTTGAAACTCATCAGCCAGGGATGTGATATCTGCAAGATAACACTTGATTTGCTCATTGAAGCTTCTTTCTGCAAAACTTGTCATGATTTCATTCAGTGAGGGGAAATGTGTGGTATAAGGCTGCATTAGAGACAATTGCTGTTGAAAAGTTTGCAGCTTGTTCCCAAAAGTCCTTGATTGTAAAATAAAAGTGGCTTACCACTGCATTGTGCCCTTGAAGATTTGTTTTAGATGTCTTGTCAAATCTAATAAAAATGCCATATCTGCCAGCCAATCAGTATTAGATAGTTCTGGAATTGGTTTTTCCTTATCTACAATGAATTGCCCAATTTCTTTTTTAAGTGCGTAGAAGCGCTGAAGTTCTGCCCCCCCCCCTAACTGAGCCATCTTACATCATTGTGATACACAACGTAACCGTATTCTCACTGGATGTCAAGAACAAACTGCTAAAACTGGCGTTGAAACAGGGCTTTGAGCGAATAGAGTTTATAGATTTTATCACTGGCTGAATGATATGATAACATCTAAGATGTTTGGCACAAAGAACTTGTTGGTGAATGATACAGTGAAGTTTAAAAGCTTTGCCACCCTCTTCGCTGACTTAGTTATAGACAAGTGTTGCTAGTCCACTTTTCTCACCAATCATATCAGGAGCACCATCAGTAATAATTCCAGATTTTTTTGTTCATGGAAGTTTAATGTTAAGACATCAGAACAAACGGCAGGAAATAAATATTTTTCACTTGTTAAGTCTTTAAGACTCTGAACGTCAAGTAACTCTTCACTCACACACATGTCATCAACAACTCCTCTAAAAATAAGAAGTTGGGCAGTGTCAGATGCATGAGTGCTTTCACCACAGGCTATCGAAAAAAGACAATTTTTGCTGCTTTTGCCTCTGTCTCTGAATGTCAGATGATATTTCTTCATCTCTGCCAGCCACAGTGTTGCGTGACAGGCAAACATTGTCAAACACCTGCTCTTTCTCGGGACAGATATTTACAACAATTTTCATCAAGCATTCTTTCACAAAATCGCCATCAGTAAATGATTTGCTGTGTTTCTTGTCAACAGGGAAATTGCCAAAATGTGATACAAAAAAAACTATTTAAAATTTTAAAGATCACCGACGCCATATTTGCTTCCGAATCGGCAAAAAAAAATGACGTCATCTATTTTTACCGTAGGCCGTCAACGAATTTCATACACTTAACAGCACATTACTTCAGCGGGCTTTTAAAAATCCATCTCAAAACAGTACAAAATTTCGACTTTTCTTATAAATATAATGTCGTTGCAGAAATAATACGTCAGTCAATTAATTATTTCAGATGAGGACGCGGGCCAGTTAAATTTGCATCGCGGGCCAGTTTTGGTTCGCAGGCAGGAATTTGGACACCCCTGTACTAGATCAACAACGCAGCGCTTTTAAAAAATCAATGCATTTGAAGGCTTACATAGTCGATAGTCCGATTTCAGGACATCTGCAGAAGTAAAAGAACTTGCTTGAAAGACATATGTAGCATCTACCATTTAAAAACGAGGATGGTCATACGTCGGTCATATACTTCGCATGGACAGCTCGAGACCACCCCAACAAACCCTCCCACGGCAACTAGAAGGAAGGTAGAAACCAGGTAGATCGAAAGAATTTCTACCCGATTAATCCGCAAAGAAATCAAATTCTAGGTTTTGAACACTCCAAGATCTTTATGGAAATGCGAGAAACCAACAGAAGTGGACAACAAAAATATCCACCCTAAAAGCCTCCTAGGCCCGAGGGGAATATCATTCATTCATTCATCACATATTTCATGACAAAAAATAAATAGAGTAAACTATGTAAACTATGAGAACCCTAAGCAACTGCCTTGATAAGAAGTAAATTTTAACAATCTAAACATCTACATTGATAAAAACTAAACTATCACAACTCTAAACATCTGCTCGTGGAACGGACACGAAGACGTGAAGTAACATTAATTTTAGTTCGTTTTGTTTTTTAAGCTACAGCTGGACTAGACATTTATTAGCAGATGATGGTATTTCCTGCATGATCATCATGATCAAATTTCGTCACGGCTGAAAGTAGCAGGTATGTTAATAAGTCTTGTCTTATTAAATTATCAATTTATTATTTTTAGGGCTAGTTGAATAAAACAGTTGTTACAATGAAAATACTAATTTCATCTTTGGATTTAAACTTTTACACATATCAAAGTTATACAACTATGAATGCAATTCAAGATATATTAAAAGTAAGAAAGATATATTTAAAATCAAGACAAGGTGACAGAAAAAAGCGTGAATAATTTCAATATTTGAAGTGATTTGATTGCTCAAAATTTTAGAATGATATTTATTGCATAAATTAGATTTCACCTGAATCTATGCTAAGAGATTTTAAACATAAAACGATTAGTATGTATAAAAAGCCATTATACACAGTGATAAGGAAAAGTCAATTTTTATACTTTGTTTTATATTTTTAAAAAATAATTAAACACTTAAGTAATAAAAAGCAAAAAAATAAAAATAAACACTAAAGTAATGCTATTACCTCAATCAAAAACTGGAATACATTTATAATTTATGCGCTTCGCTCACTTCATTAAAAAATCATAATAAAAATGATTTAATTATTTGTTTTACAGCCTGAAAAACAAAAGTAGCCTGATAAGATTGAATGATCAAAATTTAAAACTTGAAATGTTTTCATCCCCAGAATACGTTTCATTATCAGACTATTTGTAGACGCCATAATTGAACTTGAAGGTTTCGGTTGAAGGACCCTATCGTTAGGAACGCAACTTTGCATTCTCAAAATGCAATGCTGCTCTTAAAGGTTTTCTCTATTTCGGCGATTTGAAAATTATGAAGTACGACAGAAAATTAATGATACTAGCTGACCCGCGGCGTAGCATACGCCGCTATTGATTTAGTGACGGATGAAGACTTCCTGACAGACACGGTTGTCAAAATGGGGTGGGTTTGGGCAAACGACTGTGAGTGAATGAAAAGAAGGAACTCTGGAGAGACCCGCGGCGTATCACCCGTAAAAAATGACGGAAGTGTTCAGCTGAAATCTATTTATTTTGAAAATGCACTTTTTAGGGCGCCTACGGCGCCCATCTTTTTCAAAATCCCAACTAACTTGTCCTTGTTTGATCAATACGAAATATTAAACTTTCTGAAATGTATACAAAGTATTTTATAACTTTTTACATTGTTCCCGTTTTACAAAATTAAAATATCAGCGAAAACAATGACGTCATATAATATTTTTTTTACAGCGCATATTTAATTTGCACACCTTTTGATGCATTGGTGCAGTATTTTGGTGCGATGCTTTCTAAAATTAGTATCTGTTGAACATACTTGCAGCTTGTCTCACAGGGTCTGACCACGAAGAGAATTATATAGATATATAATGCCACTAATTTGATGCGTATGATATCACACAGGAGAGTCATTTAGTCTCCTCCTCACACAATTCTTGTTAACATTCATACTTCTGCAAACAAGATTAGCCTTTTCTTAGCAATGTTCGAATTTCTTGGAATCTGTCATAATCCAGCTTACGGTAAAAAGGCAATGAGAAAAAGCTGTTGTCTGCTGCAACATTTAGTATGACTTTGAAACTCCATGAGTTCCAGTTGCAGATGGCCTGGAGCATCATCGGAGTCCACAGAGAAAGGTGAGACAAAAATGATGTCCTCTTCAATAGTTGCTAAGTCCTGAAAGCGTCTTTGAAATTCATCAGCCATGGATATAACATCTGCAACTTAAATCAGCCTTTGCAGTTTCTTTTTAGAAAACGTGTCATGATTTCTTGTAGTGGGGTGAAATGTGTGGTATTAGGCTGTAGTTGAGGCAGTTGCCTTTGAAAAATTTACAGCGTGTTTCCAAAGGGATTGATTTGTAAATATAACTGGATTACCATTGCTGTTCACCCTTGAAGATTTGTGTTAATAAAGTTTAGATATCTTGTCACATCAACTAACAATCCATAATCGTCCAGCCAAGCAGTATCAGATAGTTCTGGAATGGGTTGTTCCTTATTCTCCACGATGAATAGCCCCATTTCTTATTTAAGTGTGTAGAGGCGCTTAAGTGTTGTCCCCCGACTGAGTTATCGTATACCATTGTGATACACAAAATCTTCGTATTCTCCTTGGATGTCAAGAAGAAACTGCTAAAACTGGTGGTGAAACAGGTCGTTAGAGCTAATAGAGTTTATAGCTTTTATCACTGGCTTAAGGACACGATCACATCTAAGCTGTTTGGCACAAAGAACGTGTTGGTGAATGATACAGTGAAGTTAAAAATATTTGCCACCCTCTTGCAGACTTTTTTACAGACAAATGTTGCTGGTCCACACGTTCTTTGTGCCAAACATCTTAGATGTGATCATGCCATTGAGCCAGTGATAAAAGTCTTAAATTCTATTTCTCTAAGCCCTTTTACTGCAAGTAAATTTCTTCTTGACATCCAGGGAGAATACGGATATTTTTTGCATTACAATGATGTAAGATTGCTCAGTCGAGGACAGCACTTCAGCGCTTCTACAAACTTAAAAAGAACTTTGACATTTCATAAAAAATAAGGAACAACCAATTCCAGAACTATCTGATCCTGCTTGGCCAGCAGATTTTGCAATTTTAGTTCTTATCACAAGTCTTCATAGGCACAATGCAGTTGTAAGCCAATTTTGCAATAAAAACGTCTCAATTTATGTCATTTGTGTTTATTATCTTTATCCGACCCCCGCATATCTTTACTTTATGGAATATGGCCCGCCATGCACAATGTTTGGATGACCCTGCATAAGAACGGTGGCAAACCGCAGCCCTCGAGCCGCATGCATCTTATCTGTGTTTTCATTGTGGCACGCATACAATTTATGTGACAAGGATTAATAGTTATTTCCATGCCATTGTTAATGACAATAGTACTTCAAAACGCCTCTCAAAAAAAAATTATATCTATTTTAAAATGGATCTTAGTTACCACATGTCTTGCCACTCCAGCTTTAGAAGAAGAATATTCCTTTAATTATGCCAGCAATTTTATTTTACAGTTCTTTACTTACGATAAAATCCTTGATAAAGATCAGTGTCCAATTTGGAGAAATTAGTGTTAATATGTTGGACACCCTCTCAATCTCCTGCACATATTAATTGATACTTTTCATCTGTAAGTACGGGCAATTTATTTACATCGATTAAGTCCATGTATGTTGTTGACATTTTATTGGTTGTTGGCATTCAGCGGATACAACTATTTATTTTCGCTTCTCCAACTACAAGATGAGCGGCTGACAAACTTGAATCAGTTATAAGTACCAGCACAGTGGTATGATGTTCTAATACTACTTCAGCCTCTTGGTTTTTCAGTTCAGTAGCATTTTTATCAGAATAATTTATATACAATATGGAGTTTGAAGTTTTGGGGTCGGAAACATTCACATATGTTATGATAGTTCATTCATTCCTTTGATTAATTTTTACTTCGGCCTTTCTTTTATTTAAATAAACTTTACTTTACAGTTTTTTATATTTTTAGAAGTTAATTAGCAATGAAGAATTATCCTCCCCAACAAAGTGCTGTCCAGAACATTCGATTGACTCATCTTTGATATTGACCTGGTACAGTAATTTTCCCATCTTCAGCATGGGCGTCTGTCAAATTTGAAGAATCGATTAAGCTAACAACAGATCAGTTGATAGTTGATGCATTCTCATACGACTCTCAAGGTTTTTCAGTTCATTAACATTAGTATCCGAAGAATTTATATACAATATGGAATGTGGAGTTTTGGTAGTAGAAACGTTCTCATCTATATACATAATTCACCAAATATTAGGACAAGAACAAGCACAAGATGCGAGCAAGCAAGCATGACGAATGACACTCGATAGGGTCGACCAATCACTTTTTATGGTTGGTGCAGGGGTGGGGCTCAACCACAGTGCGCATGTCTCGAGACCAAAAATGTGTCGGCGGTCCCCCCCCCCAACGTTCACTCGCGTTTTTCTTCTTGCTGCTGTTTGTGTCCGTTCTCCCCCCCCCCTTTTTTTTTGCAAAATGTATGAGCAAGTCTGCGGCGTATGCTACATCACGGGCCGTCTAGTATTTTAATAATTTAGTTCCTTTATTTAAAAAAAGAAATTAAGTTCTTATTTGGTTTTTTATTTTATTTTGCTAAAAAGCTCAACTTTCTTTTACAAGTTTCATTCTTAGAAGTTAATTTACGAAGAGGAATGTACCGTACTGGGGCATTCCCCCCCCCCTTCTTTGCCCCCACCCCCTCTCTCGCAATGCCACTGTATAGGGAAATTAAAAAGTATTCAGTTGTGTAACACTAATTTGGATTCTAATTAGGATAAAATCACGTTACTTTTATGTAAATTTTGTAAACTAGCTTTTCACGCCTCGCCGCCAATTGTTTGAGTGGTTGTCTCTAGTGCCTAATAGTGACTTGTGACTCTAGTTTTGGTTGAAATTAACATTTCTCTAAGAAGGAGGGTTATTTTTTTTAAAATGTCACATTCCAACACATCATCTTAAAATAGTTTCAATGAATATAGCCACTCGTAAAAATCAACAAATAAAATTAAAATTTATTTCTATAAACGCACTATTAGTCCGTGGATTTTGTTGGTGTCGGGTACATGTGAGAGTAAAGTTTGGATTATATCTAGAACGTTTAGACATTACTATAAGGTCACATTTCTGTAAACAGGTCGCATTAAAAATTTAAAGAACAAAAAATGCTATTTTCAACTTTTAGTGCTGTTTTCGTGTGTCTTTAAACGGTTAGGTATTTTACATGTAAAACTGAGTTCGACATACAAAAAATCCAAGAAATGAAAGCCACCCAGGAACGGATTATTTTCGTATCTCGAGGTACCACTGTATTCAATGCCATGAATACATAATTTGTCTACGAAACGAACTGGTCTGAAGTTCTTGTATATATTTTAGTAACCGATGTTCCGTAGTCAAATGTGGAATCGGGGAATTTGTGGCACACAGCCATGGAGTATTTACTTGTTGCTGCAACCTGATTTGTTTATCGGTTGGGACGCTTTTCTAGAAATGAAAGTGTTTATTGACGAACAATTTGTTGATATCTTGTGTTAGGGTTATGTGTCATGGATTTAAACTGTTCAAAACTGGCCATCCACCAAGAGAATTACCTGTTTATTTGATCGATCGGTTTTACAACATGATCGCCCCGTTAATTGTCAAATTACCAATCAATAATATTTTGGCTCGAGACAATGATACACATTGCATGGCTGCTATTCTTGAGACAGAAGAGAAATGCTTACTTAAAGTATATTCTTAACTTCATTACGTTTCAAAGAATTTAGTTAGCCCCAGAATATGACACAGCTATTTCCTGTAGATGCATAGCGAGTGAATCATTCACACCTGGCCATTGTATTGTAGCAATCGTATTGATTATATGCTCTCTGCTGTAGTAGGCTTACAAAATAATTACCTATCTTATCTTATCTGTTTCAGACGCTCCTTCTATACAGAAGATTATTGCGTCCTACGCTTATCTATGGTTTGCGTTTAGTCCAGCATTCTTTTTAGAGTTTTAAATGTTGATAAAGTGATGGCTTTCCTGGTTTCTTCAGGCAACCCATTCCACACCCGAATTCCGGACGGGAAAAACGAAAATTTGTATGTGTTTGTTCTTGCATACGGAATAAGAAAGGTGTTTTTAACCTTATGTCTATCTGAGGGTTGTATTAAGTTATCTTTGGGTTGTATTTCTAAATTATAGTGAATTGCTTTATGTATGATTACTACTTTACTCTTGGTTCTTCTATCCTCTAGTGTTTCAAGGTTTAATGATTTAACTAATGGTGTTATTCTAGTCAGTTTTGAATATTCTCCAGTAATGAATCTGGCAGCTCTTTTTTGGATTTGTTCTAGTTTATCAATGTTTTCTTTGGTGGATGGGTCCCATACAGAAGATGCATATTCTAGTACAGGTCTCACCAAAGTGAGACAGCATTTTAGTTTTATATCTTTATTACATTTGTAAAGGTTTCTTTTTATAAAGCCTAAGTTTTGTTTGATTTTTTAATAACTTCATTGACATGGGGATTCCATGATAATTTTTCAGTTATTATGACTTCTAAGTATTTTCCATCTTTAGTTTGGGTTAGTTCCTTTCCAAAAATGAAATATTTAGAATTTATTTATTTCTTTTTCTTTGTTACTCTTAACAGTTGACACTTTTCTGGGTGGAAACTCATACTCCAGTTAGTTTTGTATTATATCAATTCATCTAGGTCTTTTTGTAAAATTACTACATATTCTATCAATTCATCTAGGTCTTTTTGTAGAATTTTGCCATCTTGTTCTGATTTAATTGTTTTTATAGATTATACAATCATCAGCAAATAACCTAACTTTTGTTCCTGTTGAGATGTTGTTGGGTAAATCATTTATATATATTAAAAAGAGTAAGGGACCTAGCACAGTTCCTTGTGGAACTCCTGAATTGACCTTTATTGGTGCAGATTTAGATACATTAATTATTACAGTTTGCTCCCTGCCCAAAAGGAAGTCTTGGATCCAGTGACGTAAGGAACCTGAGATTCCAAAGTAGTTAAGTTTTTTAAGTAAACTAAGGTGGTGAACTTTGTCAAATGCTTTTGAGAAGTCTAGTAATATTGTATCTATTTGATCATTTATGTCTAAGCCTTTTGATAGTTCATCTATTAAACCTATTAATTGTGTTTCACATGATCGGTTTTTTCTAAAGCCGTGTTGATGTGGGCATAGGGCATTATATTTGTCAAGGTGGTTAACTATTCTACTATACATTATGTGTTCTAGTAATTTACAGATGATACTAGTAAGTGATGCAGGTCTGTAATTACCAGGGTCTGATTTATCCCCTTTCTTAAAGAGTGGAGTCACGTTAGCTAATTTCCAATCCTGGGACACTTTACCCTGGTTTAGAGAGGCTTGAACGAGAACTACAAGGATTGGGGACAGTTAATTGCTTAGTTCTTTTAATAACCTCAATGTTTTGCTCCACAATATGAAAAAATACAAGACACGAAAAAACGCACAGCTGACAAGATTGGAAATAACGTGACGTCAATCAACGTGCCACTAACAGTTCTGCACTGCAATATGTCAATTCCTGCCATATTGCTGTGTCGCAGCAAGGTCTTCGTGCGTGTCATGCATGTTTTATTTACTGTGTTTGGTATTGGTGTCCTACATTCGATAATATATTCGTGAAATCTTTGGAAAAGCTTATTTTTATGGCCATGGCTTCAACGAAATTAATAATTAATCGTATCACTCGAAAGGTAAAAGTTCACATTTGTACAAATATCATTGTTTCATTAAAATGTGTACTTTTAAGGATTGAAGAATCGTACTTAGTTTTTCTATAGTTTACATTGATATTTTTCCATTTTTAGTCTTGTTTCTGTGTGGCTTGGAACGAATTAAGTATTTTACATGTAAATCTTTGTTCGAGATACGAAAGATCCAAGATAAGAAAATCTACACCGAACGGATTAATTTCGTATTTCGAGGTACAACTGTACTATATTATTTTTCTTCCGCTGGCGTGTGTAATACGTGGCATACTAAGAGTTGAGTCCCAAGTCTATGAGAGATAAACGAATGCTTGTGTCGTATCACTTTGTATACAACAAACCGACTGTCAATGTGCATTGCCCCGCCCTTGTGTCGTATCACTTTGTATACAACAAACCGATTGCTAATGTGCATTTCCCCGATATTGTGTCGTATCACTTTGTATACAACAAACCGACTGTCAATGTGCATTGCCCCGCCCTTGTGTCGTATCACTATGTATACAACAAACCGATTGCCAATGTGCATTTCCGCGATATTGTGTCGTATCACTTTGTATATAACAAACCGAATGCCAATGTGCATTGCCTCGTCACGGTATCGACTTGCATCACTGAATCTGATGTCTCTTCTCGGCCGCCACCTTGTTAGCATTCTCAGAGGTTTTATTTCAAAGTTTTTATTATAACAAAAATAATTTTTGAGTCTGTTCGGACTTAAGATACAATACTAGAGAACACATACATTTCTAGAATAAAATAAACGTTAATAAAGTAAATGTTCGAAAAAGAATACGCCACCTTCAGCAAGTAAATAAATGTTATTTAGTCATACCATCTTGCTTTCTAATAAACTTAATAAGTTAGGACACACACCATAAAAATATGTAACTAACCAAAGTTAAGGACGAGATTTAAAAAAAAAGAAGATCTCATACCTCCAGTACCAAACATCCAACAATGCAACATGTTTTCATCATTACTGGCAAGCTGTAAACGAAATTTGTGCTAAATGTATCGGCTCACATCTTCACATTTTAAATAATTCCTACAATTTTCACACCCTTTCCGTGGGAATTCTATACAGTGTATGTTTATATTTATGTTAATGAGGACACTATATAACAACAATGCTTACTATTAACTCTACTTGTTATTTCAAGAAAAGTTATAACTACTGATTGTACGAAACAAACCAGGTACAAGTGCTGAGTAAACTGAGTGTCTGAGTGAATTGGTTTCAAGGTATGTAACAACGATATTATTTTTGAATGTATAACATATAAACAGGACGTAACACAACAGCGAACGTTTCGGCAAAGAGCCTTCCTCAACGAACAAATAGTACACAAATAAAACGAGTATAACGAAAGAAAAAAAAAGCTGCGTTGAAATCCAATTAATCCAGTAATCATCTCTACGGGATTAATTGGATTTCAACGCAGCTAAGTTTTTTTTTCTTTCGTTATACTCGTTTTATTTGTGAACTATTTGTTCGTTGAGGAAGGCTCTTTGCCGGAACGTTCGCTGTTGTGTTACGTCCTGTCAGGCTAACTAATACCCTGTTTATATGTTATACATTTACTAATTTAAAAGCCTGGTTTCAGTCTCACCCCATTATTTTATTATTTTTGAACTGTTTATAAGAGTCAAAGATCATTCATCATTCAAGTCCTAGCAAACAGTAACCTCCCAACTTGGAACGAAGCAATAAAAAATAATTAATGAAAAAAAGCTACTCTTGGACAATTGTAATACTAATAAAACAATGCTGGTCATTACTAGAGCTGTCGCAAGAACCTGAATTGCTCAAGATAACATGTATTTTCAATGGTAAAATGAACCTTTTAAATTTGCTCCCGATGTAGGTATTCCACACCACCTCTCATCCCCCCCCCCGTTGTTCTCACGCAACTCTTCCCATTTCTAATTTTCAGATAAAATTCAAGTAACTACCTGGTACATATATTTTCATGAACTGTTCGTTGCCGAAATTTGAAAAAAAAATTGAAATAATAACTGAAAATTGGCTCTCCATTTGTGGCATTGAATGTCTTGTTTTAAATATTGGTTTTGACTAACAGACAGAATGTGGTGTAAAATATTAGTTTCAGCTATCCAGTCACAATCATAATCATGATCACCTGTCGTCCCATCTTGGGTATAGGCCACAAACAAAGGCTCCCTACCACCCTTTAATTTAGGTAAAGTGGCTATTTTTACAGCGAAGACCGTTTGCACCTTTCAAGTTTTCTCTTAATATTAAAGGAAACAGTCAATCTTTTAATACTTACATTTTTAACTTAAAGATTCGTATAAACATTTTTGTTATTAAAAAGAACAACAGAATGCTGCAAATTTGTTTTCATTTCATCATAGAACTTAGATTACTGCTTTCATACAAACACTAGTGACTGTTTGTTTTTAAACGAAATTATTGGTTTGTTTCAATTGTATTTATGGTTAAGGTGTAAGATTTCTTCATAAAATTTTCCATCAATAAATTGTTTAGTTTCAAAGCTTCATTTGTTTTGACATTTGACACATCTGTGTCCGCTTGATGAACATCAGGTAAGGACCAAACCTTTCGAAGAAATGGAAAAATTAACTTGGGATCGACACTGGATTTAAAAGAGTTTCTAGTGCAATAGCTAATAGCTACTCCGAGAGTTAAACTAACACACGTGCCTATAAATCCATACCACTCATAGGAAATGTCATAAAGAAAAAAAGTATAACTACTGCCGAGTTGTGGTGTGGATGTGGTCGAGTTTATGACCGCTGTATAGATGCTCGTCGTGTTTTCTGCATTAAACACATCAGAATTGTTTCCGAAACACATGTCAGTTGATGGTGACGGAAGCATCGGGGCTTTCCTTCCGTAGAATTGGTTGCAGACACATATCCATATGTTGAATAGAATAGCCACACCTCCACCCATAAGTGCCCCATACTTGTTACCCCAAGGGACGATGGCTCCCAACAGGAAAACTCCAACTATGGGACCCCCACAGGCGCCAAATACAGACTGGGCCATCTGAGTGACCGGCCCTTGGATGCGATGAACGGCGTAGGCCAGTCCAACAATGAGAACACCATAAATGGTAGAGATAAGTTTGGTGATAAGCGTCGCCCTGCTCTCAGTCAAACGACTCAGTGGCGTCTTCAGAAAGTCCTCAACAGTATTGGCCGCTAGTGCGTTGATACCTGTTTACAGAATATATATCTTTAATACGTCTTATTAGGATATCAATATATTTTCGTATGTAATCTTGAAAAGTTTTAAGTTTTGAATACACGTTTAACTATTTATCAATATTTAAGGCCAGATACCCAATGGGTCTATGACTTAGGATACAGCAGAGGAATACACACAGCAGAGATAAGAATCACCTATTTTCAAAGTTTTCAGTATTATTTAGGATTCTGGATTGTTTCCTGTGCACCAAACTGTATGGCAGATATGCGTGAGCTTTCCTTCTACTAAAGCTACTCAACGAAAATGCATTATGTAATGAAAATTGTAAAAATTCCGATAAATGCCCACACGTACGCCACCGAGTACAAGTATAACCCCGTGCAATGTAGGCATATTCTTTGTCCGCGAGTTAACATTATACCGAGGGAGTGGGGTTTAATTACCTAGGGCTAACATATCGTGGGTGAACATACCAGGGGTTGACATAAAATGTATTATAAATACCAATCATTTGACGGGTCAAATAAATGTGTAAGATTATGAAAAGTTTTTCTACTTTCAGCTCCTAAGAAAAAGATAAGCATGACTTCGGTATACCTGATGACAGGGTACTCAGGGCCCCGCTGAACAATGTTGACATGTAGATGCCAGCCATTCCCGGTATGTCTCCCAAACTGTGCAGCACAAAGTAAGGGGCCAATTGATTTCTGTTGGTTATGGAGCCAGACTGAAAATTTTGGCCAGAACTTGATACGTGATCAAAGCAAGTATAGCCACATTAGCTACAGACATAAAGGTCATAGTAGATACAATAATGTTAGAGTCACTGTAGACACAGACATGACAGTCAAAGTAGACACAGACATGACAGTCAAAGTAGACACAGACATGACAGTCAAAGTAGACACAGACATGACAGTCAAAGTAGACACAGACATGACAGTCAAAGTAGACACAGACATGACAGTCAAAGTAGACACAGACATGACAGTCAAAGTAGACACAGACATGACAGTCAAAGTAGACACAGACATGACAGTCAAAGTAGACACAGACATGACAGTCAAAGTAGACACAGACATGACAGTCAAAGTAGACACAGACATGACAGTCAAAGTAGACACAAACATGACATTCAAAGTAGACACAGACATGACAGTCAAAGTAGACACAGACATGACGGTCAAAGTAGACACAGACATGACGTCAAAGTAGACACAGACATGACAGTCAAAGTAGACACATACATGACAGTCAAAGTAGACACAGACATGACAGTCAAAGTAGACACAGACATGACAGTCAAAGTAGACACAGACATGACAGTCAAAGTAGACACATACATGACAGTCAAAGTAGACACATACATGACAGTCAATGTAGACACATACATGACAGTCAGAGTAGACACAGACATGACAGTCAAAGTAGACACAGGCATAAACGTTATAACATTACATATAGACATAAAAGTTGCAGAAGATAATTAAATAAAAGTTACAGTACATACAGGCACAAAAGTTAGGAAAGATACAAACATAAAAGTCAGAGTAGATACAGACAAAGTACATACACCAGACACCTAACATCTGTCGGCCACATACGTATTCAGACCACACAAACAAATAGCAGGTACTTAAAATTGACACTCGAGGTATTCATATAATGGCTGATCCTAACATTTCATGCCGTTTCATTAAAGCATTGTGTAACAATTATAATATATATGAGGGCCTTCAACTTAGTATTTGCATGATCTTCTAAAGGTGCAATTTTACCAATGAATTACTCACGTCAAAGGGATCACATCTGATGAAGTTAAAATAGGCGTATATCACCATACCAACAATAAACAAAAGTATTCCATAACAGATCAATATGCAGCAGTTGATGACGTAGCTGAGTTTGGCTGCCCTCATTGTTTTCATGGAACAAATCCTTTGTGTGGCGGACTGATTGAAGATGTTGCCAAACCTGGAGACACAATTTGAATGGAATGAATATTTAGATCATGGGTATTCTCTATTTTTGTGTGTGTGTGTATTATTTACTCTTTATATTTTTCTGGGTTGCGACTTTTATAGTCTTCAATAGAAAATAATTTTAAAAAAAGGATTTATTCAGTATAATACCAATACGCTTTCTGCATTGATGAAAGATCCACCAGTTGAAATGATAATGAAATTAACGTGTAGCGTAATAAAAAGCTTAAAAAATGAAATGAGCTATCTAATATGTTAAGTCAGCCATCTACCAGGTGAATTGGGCCATCCTGCCAGGACAATGAGCCACTTACCAGGGGAAGTGAGCCACGAACCAAGCTAAGTAATTAGCCACCTGTAAGGTGAAGTGAGCCACCTGCCAGGTGAAATGAGCCACCTACTAGTTGAAGTGAGCCACCTACCATCCAAACATTCCACCTATGATGATACTCCACCAAGTATGTCTTGTTCTTGGGTCTGGATTGAAAACAGTAAAAGACGTTCTTTCGCCAGCTTCCGCTATATTCCACGCTTTGTCCAACCCGCCTACAGCCATACTACCTGATTACAAAAACACAAAACAGTTGTTACTTTGAGTGATCAACAATAGTTTTAAAAATATAACTAAGCTCACCTTACCTTTGATAATCATAGCAAAGATTCCGGCAAACATGACCAGACACTGGAAGGCGTCCGTCCACACGACACTCTTCATTCCACCAATGGCCGTGTAGAATGTTCCAACAGAGCCAACGATGACTACAGACACCCATAGGGGAAATCCGGCAGCCATCTGTGGACAACATTCATGGACCCAAGGTTACGCTTGCAGAAGATATAAGCATTTACAAAATTTTAAAAAAAAAGTATTTTCCAAACGTTAATTGAAAACGTATTTAAAGCGCGAGTTTGCAGATAAATTTTATGGCTTCGAAATATCTCGTGAAGTGTGTTAGAAGACGGGAGTGCTCAAGAATGTGCTGCAAATCCATGCCTGGTAATTAAGATTCTTCATTAGCTGTTCCCCTTTGAACTGGCACTATTTCTAACTCAGTTAACATTATTTGTTCCCAATGGACTCAATTCAACTAAATAATGTGCTGATATATAATGGAATAAATATTTGTGACTTACTTGTAGGCCCAGTGCTGGCGTCAAAAGAGCGATGGCCATGTACAACACAGTCTGGACCATTCCAATGACAACCGTGGTCAAACGAACAAGAGAGGATTCAAACCTCAACTCCAAGTACTGGTAGATACTAGTCAGATGAAGGGGGTAGATCAGGGGTATCATTGTGAAGATCCCTATCAGGTGAGCAGCGCTGAAAGCAAGCTGGAATGTCGGCTGCATAGCCCCGTAGTGATAGACATCTGTCGGTATGCCCATTAGAGAGATGGCGGACTGCAGATACCACGAAAATAATCTTAGAAAAAATAAATAGCCTCAAAGTTGAAAAAGAACTCGCAACAAACGTTGCAGCTTCCCGAGTTAAGATAAAACTTGAGGGTTTGTAAAAAATGTCGTTGTTTAAAAGTAAACTGAGTATACAAAAAGTCATTATTGAATAATCTTAAAACCTAAATGTTTTTTTTTAAAGTAAGGGGGGTTCAATAAATGATGGCACGCTCGTAAGGGGAGGGGGGGGTCACGCATTTGTGACGATGTGTGACGAGGGGGAGGGTGTGCTAAAGAATGTGACGTCACATCAAAACTCGCTTCTTTAAATAAAAGTTCCACTTAATATTTAATTGCTTACATTTTATTGTATTACGTTAACAATGGATTCCCTCACACGTGCTACGATATTAGAGTGCAGACTTACACTAAATACATATTTAAATGACACAAATGTAATCTGCAACATGCTAATTTTCAATTAGAAAATACGGCTTTTTTTTTGTTAAAAGCATTGTAACGTCATAATGGAGGGGTGGGTCTAAGTTTGTGTGAGGAGGGAGTGGAGGGGGTTTAAAAATCGCCCAAAATCTCGAGACGTCTTTTATGGACTGCACCTAACCTTAAAAAATTAAATTAAATAGACAAGTGTAAGGCACAGGAGAGAAGGCAAATGCTTCAATCTCAGTTAAAAAGGGGGGGGGGAGTCTTGTACGAAATCAAATTTCTCCAAGGAAAAAATAATAATAAAGTGAAAAAATTAATTCGTTTGATATGGGACTCTGATCCACAATATATGGTAAATATTAAAAATATAATTGAGTACCTATTAAGTTGAACGCTATTTCCGTGTTTGTTAATTTGACTTGTGTTAAATGTGAAGGAGATTTAATCTTACTCCAGAATATTTTATATTTTGCAAAATCAGTAAATGTATATTATACTGAAGAGTTTTCTTCTTATTTTTAATGTATTTTTTTAATGATTACATTTAATATTGAATTCTCTAATTGTCAGTCAGAGTTGAGAAATCCAAGGAAGAGAGAGGGGGAGGGCAGGGCAGAATCCAGCTTTTATCATTGATTTAGGGAAGGGAAGGTTAGATGCTGAGAGTTAACTAAAATGAAATATACTCACAGCAAATGTCGCAAACAATGATAAAGCAACAGGGAGCATGGACATGGCCCTCCCACCTAGCAGGTACTCATCTC
Source organism: Ampullaceana balthica (assembly GCA_944989445.1). Taxonomy (NCBI): domain Eukaryota; kingdom Metazoa; phylum Mollusca; class Gastropoda; family Lymnaeidae; genus Ampullaceana; species Ampullaceana balthica. Next base: position 568,196 of record CALYLW010000336.1, on the reverse strand, counting down.
TCGTTGACTTCTTGGCATCTTTAACGGCAAAGAGTATGCCGATGCCGACAGGGATGAGTAGCATGACAACAGTCACAACGTAGTCAGGTATCTGTAAAGTAACACGAGATTCCATAGTTAGTTAATTATTAGGCGTGAGCCTCGGCAATTATCCTCCCTTAAACAACGATTCAAGCGTCTTTTCACTCGTGGCTGCTTAGAAAGTAGCTGAGCAATTAACATCACATAAAAACAGATAAACAAGAAACTAAGTACAATGGCTTATAATTATTCGCGATGCCCTTATTCAAATGAAGTCTTAATTTGTTATAAAATAAAATCAACACGTTCGAGTAACAAATTAGCATGAGAATGTCTGAAAACTAATGCAAGTTAATAGTCCAAGAAAGTCAGATAGGTTACCAGCATCTATCTATATATTTCGCATAAACGACCATGTCCAAACGACCATGACGAATGGCCCTCTGACCGTCGCTGGGTCGACAGATCACAGTTGGCAAGCGTGGTGGGATGAAAAGAAAAAGAAAAGGGTGAGTACGGCAACAATGCTTCTTGAGTTCACTTCCGTTGTGCCTTCAGAGAACAGCTTATGATTCGTAGTGTAGGGGTTATAACGTCCGCCTTGCAAGCGAAAAGTTCTGGGTTCAACCCCGATTGGGAACGATTTTTAAAAAAAATGTTTTTTTTCTGCCCGTTCTTTTCCACATTTTTTCGTGAACATGACTACCCTCCCTAGGCTCGAAAAATCACATTTAATGGTTGGCAAGGGATGGTAGTAAAGGGTGGGGCAAATAAAAACAACTGCTGTGCACATATCTCAACGTTTACTCGATTTTATTTCATTACTTCGTCCAGCTGTTTATGTCCGTTCTCTCACCCCCCGCTCTTTGCACCCTCTATGATGAGCAAGTCTGCGGGGTATGCCACGCCGCGGGTCGTATATTGTTAGTAGTCTCTCCCGATTAAATAAGTGTAACAAAAATAAAATTTTGTAGTTATTTAAAATTTAATAACATTGTGAGCAAGTCTTATTGACACATACATAAATAGGTAAAATTAGATAAGTGTATATTTTTATACTGCATTTGAATCATAGCTCATGTCATATCTAAACATCTGCAACTACAAAAAGTAAGCAATAATATGTCCTAACATCTGCATTGATTAAAATTAAACTTTGACAACTCTAAACGCCTGCTTTAATACAAAGTTAACTATGACATGTATACATACATCAGCAAAGATAAGAATTAAATTGTTATAACTATAATCATCTGTCATAATAAAAAGGAAAATATCACAAATCTTTAAAATTAAAAAAGTGTCTGGAAATTTTTCCCGCGTAACATATCCAGTAAGTAAAACACCAACCTCATGAGCCTTATCAATATACATAAAAACACGTTTAGTCATGGCTTCCAATGCCATGTACAAACTATCACTCACCTGGACCTCGACAAGGCTCACGAGGAACATCAAACTAAAGATCTATAACGCCTGCATGATCCAGTGTGTATGCATGTGAAATCTACAATTCGACAAAGTACTAAATCAACACCATAACGCTTTTTGAAATAAATGCCCTTTCAAGCATTCACATACGCTATTAGTCCGATGTCATGACATATGCGGAAGTAAGAGGAGTTCTTTAAAGACATATGTAGCATCTACCTTTAAAAAACGAAGATTGTCATACATCGGCCATGTATTTCACATGGAAAGTTCGAGACTACCCCGACAGACTCACACATGCCAACCAGAGGGCAAGTAGAAACCACAAAGACCGAGATAATTTCTACCCAGAACAAGCCACAAAGAAAGCGAATTCTAGGTTTTGAAACATTCCGAGATCTTCATGGAGATGCGAGGAACCTACAGAACTGAAGAACAAAAATATCCACCCTAAAAGCCTCCAAGGCCAGCTACGAATACCATTCATTAATGCATTCATCCCTTGTTAAAACTAATTCCATGACAAAAAGTAAAAACTTTAAACACCTGCCCCGATAGGATATAAATTTTTACACTCTAAAGATCTCCAATGATAAGAAGTAAATATTAACAGCTCTATACAACCGCCGTATGGAAGGGACAAGAAGACGTGCTATAGCATTAATTTTACGGGAGATTTTCTTTAAAAGCTGCAGTTCGTCTAGACTTTTATAAGCAGTTTGTACTTCCTGCATGATCGTGATAATCAAGTTTCGTCACGGCTGAAAGTAGCTGATATTTTAAAAAGTCTTGTCCTTAATTAAACGTCTTAGTCCTAGTTGAATAATACAGTTGCAACATTAAAAATAATAAATTCATCTTTTGATTTGAAACTTTGTCGAATATTTTGCAAATATAACTGTGCACTCAATTCAAGACATTAAAAATTTGAACCACTTATTAAAAATCAAGACAAGGTGAGAGAAAAACATGAGTAATTTAAATCTTTGAAGTAGGTCTGGTAGCGATTAATTTAAATTTAATCGTTAACTTTTGAAAAATTAACGATAAATTTAATTAATTAATCGTTAATTTCGATTAAAGTCAAAAATTAAAATTTATGATGTCATTAAACTGAACATCTCAAGGGAAGTATCAAAAACAAGTAATTGACAAACATACATGGCTTCTACTCTGTTAAGGTGAATTTGTAGTGCTATTTGTAGTACGCAAGTGCTAACCGTTGGGTGATATAAGTTGTCGAGCTTTGGCTTATGACTACTACTGTTCTAGGATTGGATGGGTTGTAGTTGTTAGCTAGCTACCTAACATGGTTTATCAGATTTTTTTTTCTAACACATAGAATACCATTAGTTACATATTTTTAAAAAAATATCCAGAGTACACTCAGCGACACAAAATTCATTTGTAGCTCGAAAGTATACACTTCTTTTTCTATTATTCAGTTATTCATTTGGGTTAGATTTTGTTAAAAGTCCTGCTCATCACATACAGCGGAAGTTAAAAACACGCTGGAGTGCACGATCAGAAATCGTTTAAGCTAATCATGAAGGACTGGGTGAATTAGAAGGGCTGCTGAAAATGTTATTGGAAGACTCAACTGTAACCTAATAATTGTGTAGAAAAGTTACTGTCAAGCGTATTAAATTAAAAAAATTATTGTTTTTATTCAATTTCTGATATATCTTGCTTTGATACATTGATCGTGTACATGAAGGTACCACTAATTACGTTATTGACCAGGTTGCACAGTGTAACGAAGAAAAATAATCTTTTGTAGACTATGCAAACAAGTCTACGATTACAACTGTCTGTGAAAGTCAAATAAAATATTATATATTATACATTTGCACATTTTAATACAATTTTATAATTAACATTTGAAATGCTTTTTTACTTAAGTTAATGGAAAAATGTGATTTATCCATCCTTAGGCATAGGTTGGCGATGGGTAGAATTTTCTAGCTAGTCCCCGGGTGCTAAATATCTTATTTCTATGCCTCTGATCCCAGACTTTCACCGTGCGCTGGTCCCAGTGCCAATATACTTGTTGTTTTTCAAGATATTTAAAGAAAGCATATACTGATTTAAAATTCACTTATAACACATTCCACTAATCTAAAACTTTGAAACATGATGGGGCCATATTTCTTACATGAATGTCAGTAAGAAGTTTTGACACTTCAACAACCAGCTTTTAAAATTAAATGTAAAAGGTAACTTTTAAAATTGAAGAACACATTATAAGTTATGAACTGAGTTCAAACCACATGAAGGAGTGTTGTGGAAAATTGAGAGATTTTTAGCCAAAACGTTCGTTTTACGTTCGTACTGTCTTTTCGTTTCAAGCTTAATCTTACCTGCTGACGTTCTTTGCTCTATTCAATATGAAGCGATTTCTTAGTTACATCCAAATAGTTCGATAAAAATGAATTTTAAAAAAATGCACAGCATAGCAGTGTCATAAGTAAGAAAAATAGTTATAAGTAACACGATGTGATCACGTTATGTATAATCTTTTTATTTTAAATTATTTCTTTTAAAATTAAACTGATGGGCCATAATTTACAGCTTCTCTTAAAGATATTTGTATTGAATTTCATAGCCGCCTAAATTGTTGACATTAACAAAGACTAAGGAATTTGAAAAGAATGACGTCACGCGCCTAGGGGGAAAAAGTTTGGTTAAGGGTTCACGCATTTGTGACGATGTGTGACGAGGGGAAGGGGGGTGTTTAAAAATGTGACGTCACATCAAATACGCGCAGCTTTAAATAAAAGTTCCACTTAAATATTTCATTGCTTACAATTTATTTCTTTACATGACTTCATGCGTGTTACGATATTTGAGTGCAGTCTTACTCTAAATACTTACTTATAAGATAAAATGTTGGGGGAGGGGGAGGGGCAAAATTTTGTGGCGTGATATTGGAGGGGGGGGGTCTAAGTTTTTGTGACGACCTGTGACGATCTGGGGGGGGGGTGTAAAAAATCGACCAAATTTGCGTTACGTCATTTATGGATAGTGCCAAAAATCAAATTAATTTTATTTAAACTTAATTTAACAATAGCATCAAATTATGTGTCTCTATCTATTCCACCCTGTTCAGTTGACTTTTAGCATCGTGCACTTTTGTTGTTGCTATTTATTACATTGGGTACTGATTTTAATGAAACGTGCTTTAAAATAACAAAGGCTGTTTAAGCGTGTGAATAAAAACAAGTCAATTTAAACTGTGTGTAGGAGATTCAACTTGCACAGTTTGAAGTTGTAGTCTGATATCCTTTAAAGTCTTAGATTGCTCTAAAAGAAATTAATATTTTGAATAAAGACGACATTAGATTTCATTTAAACACTAGAACTTTTGATGCATATGTCGCACTTTAAGTGTATACAAGCATAGAAACGTCAACAAGCTATCAATCCTAGTCATTAATTCCAAACCGCACTTGTGGTATGTTTTCTTTTTCTTTTTTTTTAGTTCGTCCGTCATAAACAATGGGCGTGGAAACAATTTATAGTTCTGAAACGGTGATTCTAAATTTTTAATTTCTGTTTTATTATCTTTTCATCCTGCTATGTCCATCGAAAAATAACCTGCTTATAAAGTAAACTGACTGAAAAAGAAAACAAACAGGATTCTTTGAGCTGGGAAAGAACTGTATTGTGAAGTTTTTAAATTACTTTGTCCGCCTTCTAGTGACGTTTGAGAAATCCCAGCACCAAAAAATTCACCGTGAAGATAATTTTTTCTCCATTTGAACGTCACTGAGTCTAATTGGTTGCATTACTTTCCAGGCGATTCTAATAAAAATAACATATGTACATTTTTTTCAAATTATTTTTTCTCATCATTTTGGTATTACAAATGTTGCTAATCTCATATATAAGCCAGACATTCAACATCATTCCCAACAGCAATATGAAGGATATAAGCTTTATTTTGTTTCTAAGCGTAAAGCTAATTTTTTGTGGCCCAAAATTATGAAATAAAAGTATTGTCTCAAGAACATTTCAGTCAGTTAATGTAATATTTCTTGCACTGACGATCGCATGAATAGAAACACAAAAATATGACCGCATCAGGAGCTCTGCATTTTGCCGACTATCTTGTCATTGTTGCTATGCTGCTCATTCCATTGGCCATCGGTGTTCTCTTCGCTGTGAAGGACTACAAGACAGCATCAATAGAAGAATACCTGCTTGGTGGTCGGAGATTGGCCGTTGTTGCTGTAGCTCTGTCCTTGTTCGTTTCTTACATGGTGAGTGGTTTACATGGAAGTACATGCTGAGTAGTTTGCGTAGGTTTACATGGTGAGTAGTTTACGTAGTTTTACATGGTGAGTAGTTTAAGTCGGTTTATATGGTGAGTAGTTTACGTAGTTTTACATGGAGAGTAGTTTAAGTCGGTTTATATGGTGAGTAGTTTACGTCGGTTTACATGGTGAGTAGTTTAAGTCGGTTTATATGGTGAGTAGTTTACGTCGGTTTACATGGTGAGTAGTTTAAGTCGGTTTATATGGTGAGTAGTTTACGTAGTTTTACATGGAGAGTAGTTTACGTAGTTTTACATGGAGAGTAGTTTAAGTCGGTTTATATGGTGAGTAGTTTACGTCGGTTTACATGGTGAGTAGTTTAAGTCGGTTTATATGGTGAGTAGTTTACGTAGTTTTACATGGAGAGTAGTTTACGTAGTTTTACATGGAGAGTAGTTTAAGTCGGTTTACATAGTGAATAGTTTACGTCGGTTTACATGGTGAGTAGCTTTGATGAGTTGTAATTATTGATAAAACCCGCTGTCCTTAGGCTGGGTAACATTTATATTAATCACAAAAACCTTTTAAAAAGTCTTAAAACATTTGTCCTAGCAAGATGTTGTGTAGAAAGAACTCAGGTGCATAAATTTTCAAATTTATTTAATATACTCCAGTTATAAGCACGATAATCTAAAATAAATTTTGTTTTGTTGGATGGTTTTAATTCAAAATCAATGAAATACACATTTCGATAAAGGCTTTAATAAAATATCACATAAATAAAGTCACAGAACTACAGGTGAATACAAAATGAAATTTAATTCTCTGTCCTCAGAAAAGTTGCTTTAAACTTGAAAAATATTAACTTCTTCCACAAAACACATATATGACCCCACGTACACAAAACTGCACAATATGATCGATCATGTTAAGTTATTGTCAAAACTTAATTGACTGAGGTATTATAGCAATGTAAGGGCAACAATCACACTAAGACCTACAATAACAACTTCAAATGCTAGCGGAAAGAAGCAGGATAGGGCCATGTCTTATTAAGTTGTTAAGACGTAAAATAGAAAGTTATTAAAATGTTAATATTTATGGTGTGGTAAGGCAAAAGAAAGTTACAAGATTCTATTTACTTTTATTATTTTGTGCAAAATTACTTACAATCTTGCAAGTAACATTCTTATGAATTGTGATAGCAACATAGCAAAATTTATTAACATGATTCCTAATATGGTCTAAACCGAAACAATGTTTCACCTCCACTGTTCAAAAATCTGCTGTTGTTACTGTAATTCAATTATATGTTACATTCATTCATAGAATAACAACACATGTATCATTTTGTATGCTCATCGCCTGAAACCATTAACCACAATAATGTTAAAACATTTCAGCAGTCTCATTTTATTTTTACATCATTTAACCGAAGTAATATCTCCGTTTGTTGAACAGCAGGAGTTGTGCATTTAACACTTTATATCATTATTTCTACATTGAATACAGTCTGCTATTTCTATGATGGGGACCCCTGCTGATGTCTACACCAACGGACCGATGTACATCACCACCCACCTGGGATGGGCCTTCACGAATTTGCTGACCGCCTTCACGACGGTTCCCTTGTTCTACCCACTACACCTCACCAGTATATACGAGTACCTCCAGCTCAGGTTCCGGTCCAAAGCTGTCCGCATGATGGGCGTGTCTGTGGCGATGTTACAGACTGTCACTTACATGTCAATAGCACTGCTCACGCCCTCTCTTGCCTTGCAGGTCACTTAAAATTTAAAGTTATTTTTAAACATATATTTTTTTGTTTTGAGACAATGCAAAATTGGCATTAAATGAGATAAACAAATTCATTGCCGAAAAGAAAAATTCTGAAAATCACTTTCATTGTTTATATAAATTTTACTATTTACAAAATCAATTTAGTATTTATTAACTTATAGCTTTGAGCAATGTTTCCTTTTAGCTGCGCGGCTACACAGATATAGTGACTGACACCGTGCAGCAGTTTAGAATTACCGCGCAGCAAAATTTATTAAAATGGATGCTGTTAAACTCTGCATACGAGTATTTTTACTAAGCACATGGAGCAAGGGACGTTAGAGGGAACATAGCTTATGAGCATAATGGAACTGGAATATGTAGATCAGAGGTGGCTAGACCTGTATTAACTTAGAGCCATTTTAACAATAAAACATTGTTCAGAGCCGCATTGAAGCACACTGAGTCACGACCCAACTCGCAATGAATTTTTTTAAACATTGTTTTAATTGGAATATAATGTGTGAAACATTCAATTTTATTTTTGAAACACTTGCCGTATGTTGAAAATTAAATGCTTTACAGTTGCAAATTAATAATTAATTTTTAAATATGTTAAAAAGACTGATAGAAACGAATCGCACATATAATAGAATCAACATTATGGTCAACATTAATTGTTTGAGTCTGCTCAGAATCCATTAATTTTTTTAATGTTTTTACAATGTTTGGTAGCTAGTGGTTGTGTCCGAAGTTCTATCAGAATAAGGTTGTTTAGGACGGACAATTTTCCAAGCGATAACATAATTTGCCTCAGTTGAAGTGACACCTTCTTTGCTGAAAGCAGAAATTGACTGCTGGTGATCCATTCCAGACTTAAATCGGCCAATGTGTTTTTTTCTTAATTCAGATCAAGATCAAATAATTCTCAACAATTAGTTTCGTTCAAGAAAAAAACACAAAAACATTCATTTATATTCGATAATATTATGATATATTTCAAAACAAAAAGTGTTCATTTCATAAATTGTTCACGATCCGGAGTTTGAACATAGAAGAGACGCATGCGGCTCGCCAGCTGCTGTTTGGCCCTCATCTAGAAAAATAAATGTATCAATTTATTCGGAGTATACAATTTGAAATATTTTGTTTTTATTTAAAATTTTGGTCACCTTTTGCGGCTGTTTGAATAAATTACTTATTTAGACTAGATTTTAAAAAAAAATAATGAACATTACTCATTGCTCTATCAGCAAGTAACAACGGAATAAACATATTCTTTGAGCGTGTGCTTAAACTTGAAAAATCCTGGCTAGAACTTTGGAAACCTGACTGATCTGTTCAGCAGCGCTATATCTCAATTTCTGTATAACTCTCTTCTATCGTTCTGACCTCCACTGCTATGTTAGCCATAAAGTCAAAAATCAAACAGCTGTTTGAGGAACATATCTGAGCAGCACGTAGTTTGAATCCGTGCTGTGGTCCAGTCTGTTAAAGTAAGAATTGGTTGGGATACGTGTTCAGTCTTGTTTGGGTCACCCGACTCTGGCGTGTTTGTTGGGCTGTGATATACTTGCAATCACACCACTTGCCTCCCCGTTGACAGACAAGAACCACCGCTCCGTCAAGTAGTCTATTTACCAATTCTAATATGAATTGGAATCAGAAAACTATTTGGGATGATAAGGCGAAGCACCGCCTAATGAAGCTGACGGATATCCCAAGCCCGGAATAATTGGCACTGATTACTTGTTGCTGCTGGCGTACCAAGACACCAAAAATTTAACTTTGTGTCACCACACTTGTGTCTAACATCCAAGACAAAGGTAAGATTTTGACACAGCAGCTCTCACCAAAAATATGTTAAATAATTCTATTTAAATATTTATTTTTTAAAAAATAACAACAAATTCACAGACTATGACCAACCTCGAGCTATGGACATCTATAGTAATAGTTGGCATCATCGGGACTGTGTACACGGCCATAGGTGGCATCAAGAGCGTCGTGTGGACTGATGTGTTCCAGAGCTTTGTCATGTCACTTGGTCTGTCTTCAATCATAATTGTTGGTGAGTGAGTGGCTGGCGTGGGTATAGTCACACAGTAGCTTAGCGAAGTGAGTATATAGAGGGGGCGCATGTTCACGAGCAGAATCTGAATGGTTAAGAGGTGCCGAAATGGAAGTTGAAAGTGAAACTATTGATGAATGTAAAGTGATTTAAGCAAATCAAGATTTAAAAAATGATAACTAAATCCTAAATGTTCTAAAAAATTCCATGAAATCGCAAAATAATAACGTTGCAGACTTTTCTTTTAACAAACAGGAATGGAAATTAGATTTTCTTTCTGTTGCTGATTACTTCAAATAAAATGACAATAAAGAGGATGAAATCGTGGGATTATTCTCTGACACTGTGATCCACAGCGAGTATTAAAGTTGGAGGTCTAGGCTCATTATGGTCTATTGCTGATTCGGGGGGACGGACGTCGTTTACTGAGGTCAGTATTGATCCAAGGACAAGACATACCTGGTGGGGAACAGTTTTTGGTGGAATCTTTTATTGGTAAGACTTTCGAGACTTTAACCCATATTACACCCTTACCCACAAATCTGCACGCATACAAATACGCATCATTTGCTAGATTACATATTTAGATTTCAAATTGCTAGTTAGAAAAAAATTTAAAATATTTTTATAATTTCTATGTTTGATCGCTAGCATAGAGACATATCACGGATTGCAAAAATAATTCATGTATCAATTTAAAATACTTTCTCCTTTGAAGGCAAACCAATACATTTAACCAGTCTACTCTACAGAGGTTCTCAAGTGTGAAGTCAATTAGATCTGCGAAACGTATATTTTTCATGAATGTCTTTTTCTTATTAATTTACGGATGTCTAGTGCTGTTTACAGGACTCTCTGTATATTCCTACTTCGCATACATAAACTGCGATCCCATTCAGGTCAGTGCTAAAATTCTTCATGTTATAATCTATTGCCGTGGTATTGCTAATACTAATACATTTATACCTTTTAAAAAATACATTGCTTCAGCATGGGGAGGGGGGGAATATTATGTGGATTTGCTCTTGGCCAACACATTTTAAAAAATGATAATTTACACATACTAAAGTAAATTGAAATATTAAACTATTTGTAACCATTTATCCAACACACTGAGCTAAAAAAGTAATTAATACGATATTTTTTGTAAATTCTATTTTTGTGTCGTTTATTTTCAGGCTGGTATGGTGAAGAACAGAAACCAGATTGTTCCTTATTTCGTGCTACATTCTATGAAAGATTACCCAGGAATGGCTGGATTATACATGGGTGCAGTATTCAGTGGGTCTCTCAGTACTATATCCTCAGGTGGGTATTCTTTTTAAAATGGGAATTTAGTTTATTGTAATTAAAAATATTCTGATACTGTTCACTTTATTTTTTGTCTTTGGACAAATAGACTTCAATTAAAAAAAATTGTATAGCCGACATATTTTCTTCAAAAAGCTTTAAAATAAAACTACTTGACAGGTCTAAACGCCTTGGCCGCTAATACAGTGGAAGATTACTTGAAGAAGCCGCTACAGCGAGTGAGTGAGCGGGCCGCCACACGGGTAACAATGCTATGTGTCTGCTTCTACGGGCTGATCACCATTGGTCTGGCCTATCTGGCAAGTTCTATTGAAGGAAACATCACACAGATCGTATCGAGCTTCGTTGGCGTGTGCGGAAGTCCAGTCCTGGGGGCTTTCATTCTTGGTGCTCTGGTGCCTTGGGGTAATAAATACGGGGCAATAGCTGGAGGCTCCATCGCATTAGTTCTGAACGTGTGGATGTGTATCGGTAATCAACTGGTGGGTATGAAGCCAAAACCACTCCCCCTTCCATCTACGGAAATGTGTTTCGGGGATGAGTCTCTGAATAATACACTGGCTAAGAATTGGTATATCAACGCCCAAACTCTAAACACCAAGAATACGACCGATTTAATAAATGATGTAAATAATGCACAGTTAGAAAAAGGGAATTTTTTTCTCTATGATATTTCTTATCTTTGGTACGCTTGTATTGGTATTCTGCTTTGTTTATCAGTGGGGACTGTTGTTAGTTTTATAACAAGAAGGCGCGTCAAAAAAACTGAAGAGATGTTTTTATTTCCATTTGTTAGAGGTTTTTTGCATAAGGCCAAACGTGATGACATAAAATTTGAGGTACCTGAGGTTTTTACGTTAGGGGCCGTCCATAAATGACGTCACGCGATTTTTGTCGATTTTTTACCCCTCCCACCCCCTCGTCACACGTCGTCTCAAAAAATTAGCCCCCCCCACCCCATTCAATATGATGTAAACAAGATTTACCACCCTCCCCCATAAAAGTCGTATTTTCTATTTTAAAATGAGCATGTTTAAATCACTTTTTGTCATTTAAGTATGTATTAAGTGCCGAGGTGTCCGAAGTCAGGCCCACACTCAAATTTTAACTGGCCCACGGCCTTATCTTAATAAATAATGGACGGACGTACTATTTCTGTAACGAAATTATATTTATTTTCAAAAGTCGAAATTTTGTACTGTTTTGAGTACCTCAAAGGATGGCAAAGATCGATAACATTTTATTGTCACCAATTACTAGACTTTTAGTCTTAAAGACTAAACTAGGGGAACAAATTTAGTTGCTACTGTTTGTTCTGCTGTAAATGAAGTTAAATTACCAAGTAAACAACCTCTGTATTTATTACCCTGCCATGACTGGTGAGCACAGTTGACTAGCAAATTTGTTTTGTACCAAAATCAGCGAAGAGGCTGGCAAAGATTTTAAACTTCACTGTATCATTCACCAACAAGTTCTTTGTGCCAAACAGCTTAGATGTGATCGTGTTCTTAAGCTAGTGATAAAAGCTATAAACTCTATTCCCTCTAAAGCCCTGTTTTACCGCCAGATTTAGCAGTGTCTTCTTGACATCCATGGGTAATACGAAGATGTTGTGTATCACAATGATATAAGAGGGCTCAGTCGGGGGGAAAGCACTTCAGCGCCTCTACACACTTAAATGAGAAACGGGTCTATTCATCGAGGAAAATTGAAAATAGGAACAACTAATTCCAGAACTATCTGGTCCTGCTTGTCTTGCTGATTTTGGATTTTTAGTTGATTTGACACGACATCTATAAACTTTCTTAACAAAAATCTTCAAGGACGAACATCGGTGGTAATCCAGTTATATTTACAAATCAAGGCCTTTGGCAACAAGCAGCACATTTTTCAAAGTGATCTATCTCAAATGCAACCTAATACAGCACATTTCGCACCAATACAAGAAATCATGACAGATTTTCCAGAAAGAAACTACAATGAGCAAAGTCATAGGTAAGTTGCAGATGTCATATCTATGCTTGTGAATCCATGGCTGATGAATTTCAAAGACGCTTTCAGGACTCAGCAACTATTGAAGATGAAATCTTTTTTTTTCTTCACCTTTCTATGTGGACCCCGATGATGCTCCAGGCCATCTGCAACTGGAACCCATGGAGTTTCAAAGTGATGCTGAATGTTGCAGCAGACAAGGCAACAACAGCTTTCTCTCATTGCCCTTTTACCGTCTGCTGGATTATGACAGATCCATTGAAATTCGAACATTGGCTAAGAAAATGCTTAGCTTGTTTGCCTTAACATGTTGGAGCAGACATTCTTAGATATGGATTTTAACAATAATCGTGTGAGGACAAGACTAAATGACTCTCACCTGTGTGATATCATACACATCAAACTAATGGCATTGAGCCTGACCTTACATATTCAATGCATTCAAAATCTCGGTTTCACCCTTCATATTAAAATTTTACAATAAAAAAAACCTCTCGAATTATGTCATTTTGTATATATTATCTGAATCCAGCCCCGCATATCTTTACTTCATTGAATATGGCCCGCCATGCAAATAGTTTGGACGCTACGATTTAGTGTAAGGCTGCACTCTAATACCGTCACACGCGTGAAACAATGTAAAAAGTCATTAAATAAATTGTAAGCAATCAAATATTTAAGTGTAACTTTCATTTCAAGTTATGCGATTTGATGTGAAGTCACATTTCTTAAACACCCCCCCCTTGTCACACATCGTCACAAAAGTGTGACCCCCTCCCCTTGTACGTGCATTACGTCATTTATGCACAGCCCCTTAGTTGTTTTGTAGATATACAGAGAGAGAAAGTTAGGGGTAAGGAAAGAGAAAAAAAGCCAACCAGAGAGAGAGAAAGAAAGAATGTAAGAAAGAAAGAAAGAAAGAAAGAAAGAAAGAAAGAAAGAAAGAAAGAAAGACTGTAAGAAAGAAAGAAAGAAAGAAAAGAAAGAAAGAAAGAAAGAAAGAAAGAAAGAAAGAAAGAAAGAAAGAAAGAAAGAAAGAAAGAAAGAAAGAAAGAAAGAAAGAAAGAAAGAAAGAAAGAAAGAAAGAAAGAAAGTTTTGTTTACCAGTACTGTAACTATTTATATAAATTATTTAAATGGAAATCATATTCATAAGTATCTTCACATTTTTAAATAATGAAAAAATTCATGTAAGGAAATTAATTTTCATTCCGATTGAAATACCGTTGTCAATGGAAACACTGAATATACATAGTGTGTTATTAGCTATCTAAAGAATAAAGTTGTCTATTTAAGACTAGTTATTGCTTCAATAATTTGCCTTATGGTCCATATCACAATTATATTTCTACATTTATGCAAAATGTAAATTAACAAGATCAGAAAATAAAACAATATAAAGTGTATACACTATAGCATTTGTTTGGTTGTATCTTCTACTTCCACCTTGTTTTTACAACTTACAAGCAAATCTTGCATGCTCTCTCGTCTGAAATACCGGATACCGGTAAGTTCAATATTGTCAGATCCTTAGCAACTTCATTCTTAATTGAAAAAATAGCTCAGTTACTGAGCCGATCTTGAATCACTGTTTATCACATATAGTTTTTAATAAGTTTAGTTCCGAAAAGCGTCTCTCTTCGGAAGCCAACGTGACAGGAATAATTAGAAGTATTCGAAGTGCAATTCGTTTGTTAGGAAAATCACTAGAACGCCTTTTTACTGAAAGGAACTACAAAATATTAACAGGATCGTTGTTGGTGACTGCAGAAATTATGGAACTCAATGATTGCAACTCTTCAGCAAGCATGACACCATAAAGATCCTTACTTTCGCAGGCTGTGAGCTTTTCTCGAGATTCATACAGCTATTCAGTATATTATTTTTTGCACTTGATGAAATTTATAAAGAAATCTAAAGCGAGGCATGATGACTTAGTATTCTTTCAAAGCGACTGTCCATCGACATGATTACATATCAACAATCTTGTTTGAAAAATCTGTTCAACGTCTGTTGCAATGTTTTTTGTGTTTAAATGTTATAGCTGTTTCAAAACCGCCATTTCTTTATGATTTCAACCATTTTCAAGTATGTTTCATGCTGTCAACTTCAGTTGCTAGACCGAGAGAAATATTTTCTAACTCTTTGCTTATGTAATTAAATTGGAACCAAAATTGTCGTACCAAAAAGCATTTGAAACAATGAAATTGAAGTTCTTAAGTTGTTTGCCCAATCACTCTGCCTCACTTCGAGATTTTTTATCACTACTTTGCTCTGCAACTTTGAAAAGTGCATAATAGATTTTGCCTTCTGGATTTGAAAGTGCATTTAAACTTTCCACATGAAGAGCTTACGGAAAGTAACGTCAATGTCACATTTTTCTAGTTTTGAGATATTCAAGTTTGAACGTTAAAAAATATACAGATTTCTTATAGATTAACTAAATAGATTTGAATTTTTAATAGGGTCAGAGACATAATATCTCTATACATATAAGACGCATTTGTTGTCTGTCTGTCTGTCTGTTCCCTAATAACTCAAGATCCAGACAACCAAATAACGTGAAATTTGGTACACGTACACAAAATTATACCGGAAAGGTTATTAAACAGGTTTCGTTCCTTATATATAAGATACTGGGGCCCGGGGGCCCAAAATGTAGTTTTTCCCTATATGAGCTATATAAAATAAAAATTATTGAAAATTAAGACGTAAAATAATGACGCAAATTAATAAACATTTTGGTGTCGAGATTAACAAGAAGGCGATTATCGCCATAAAATAATTTTTTTTGTTGTTGTTGCTTTGTTGTTGTTGCTTTTGTTGTTGTTTTGTTGTTGTTGCTTTGTTGTTGTTGCTGTTGTTGTTGTAGTTGTTGTTTTGTTGTTGTTTTGTTGTTGCTTTGTTATTGTTTTGTTGTTGATGTTTTTGTTGTTGTTTTGTTTTTGTTGCTGTTGTTGTTTTTGTTGTTGTTGCTGTTGTTGTTGCTGTTGTTGCTTTTGTGTTGTTTTTGTTGTTGTTGCTGTTGTTGCTTTTGTGTTGTTTTTGCTGTTGTTGTTGTTGTCCACATCCCTTGCCCTGCGACGTCAATGTCCTTCATGTTGTTGTTGCTTTGTTGTTGTTGCTGTTGTAGTTGTTGTTTTGTTGTTGTTGCTTTGTTGTTGTTGCTGTTGTTGTTGTAGTTGTTGTTTTGTTGTTGTTTTGTTGTTGTTGTTGTTTTTGTTGTTGTTTTGTTGTTGTTTTGTTGTTTTTGTTGTTGTTTGTTTTGTTGTTGTTGCTGTTTCTGTTGTTGTTTTTGTCGTTGTTGCTGTTGTTGTTTTTGTTGTTGTTGCTGTTGTTGTTAAACCCGGGCGAAGCCGGGTACTTGCCCCTAGTAATATATAAAGATGAAAGTTTGTGTGTTTGTTTGTTACCAATGGAATTCCACACCGTTGGACCCAGGATGCTGAAATTTTACATGGGACTCTCATTTGACCCGAGACAGGTCATACATAGGCTGTGTTTCAACCCCAGGTGACCACCCCTAGGGTAAGGGGGCCCATAATCAGAAAATGTAGAGCCAAATAAAGACAAACATATATTCTCATTTCGATATTGAAGAGCTTCATGCGGGACATTCAAAATGAGTTCATTTTGGTGCGTTATTTTTTACAATACTTTATTTTGAGCTGTGCGCTTTCAAAAATCTTTTATTGTCAAATTACGGTGCGCACCTTTTCGTGTACGCGTCTTAAATTGAGCAGTGTAATTTTATTATAATAACATTCGTGTTTGTTTTGGCCTTGCGGTACAAAACAGTGACCTTTTATACAAATACTTTCTTTATATTATAGATGGGTTAAAACTATTTCATTACATTTGTCACACGATGTATGGCATTTATTTTTAAATTAAGAGTTTTATTATGATGTTTCTAATAACTCAAATTTTAATTTAAAGCAAATACTAATTATGTGAGGGTATTTTATATGGAAAGAAATTGCCCAAGTCAAAAAAGCTTAATCGTAATTTAGAGGAACTATACGTTTTGTTTTTCTTAAAATTTGTTGCGTGTTCTTTATTAATTTTTCTTGCTTATTTTACTGGCTCAATCCCTTAAATTTACTTATTAAAGTTAATCATCAATGATTATTACATGCATATAAAAGCCTACGACAAATGCTGTATTTTTTTAATTGCATAAGCTCTATAAATTTACAATTTAAACCTTTCTACCGGACTTATAAACAGAAGTATATTAAACTCAATACAAGTGAACCTAAAAGCAATTAATTAAGTTGGGCTGTGAATTGCATATGCCATGGTCATTACGCTGTAGCGGAATAAAAAAGCCATTTTATAAATAGATGTTTAGTCAAACATATCAACTTTTTTTTTCAATTTCGTAAATAATTTATTTATTTTCTCAGAAACTAAATCTGGTGTTTGAAATATTATTCCAAAACATACTTGAATTCCTTTTTAAAATTATACCTATTACATAAAAGCCGTAAATTTAAATCGTATAACATAGAGACAAATATATAAAAGAATTATATATCATTTCCATATTACAACACTAATTAATAAAGACTATCAAAAAGTATACAATTTATTTTTTGGAGCAGTACTTCATTACAAGACTTCATTTTAAGCGCCCGCCCTTAAATTAATTTTCATTAACTAAAAATGGTGCGCAAATTTTATTGCAAGCTTTTTAAATAAGATTGAGTTAGTTTCTTTAAATTCTTTTGGAAACTTCATTACACTTACAACATTTATAATTTACTTTAAGGGCCATCCATAAAGTACGTCACGCTCCAGTGGGGGGAGGGGTGTAAGAAAGTGTGACAGCTTGTGACAGGGAGAGGGGGGGGTGTCCGGCCATGTGTGACGTCACGCTTTTTAATATTAAATTTTAATTATTTTATTAATAAAAAACAACATTTTTGTTCGAAAGTGTGACGTACTTTGGTCCCAGATTTGTGACATTTTGTGACAGGGGAGGGGGGATTTAAAAATGGTCAAAAATAGCGTGACGTATTTTATGGACGGCCCCTTGTTAGCTCTTTTGTATAAGCAGCTATTGCCTTTTAGAGAGAATGTGGGAGCGCAGTTCCTTAACTTATACCTGCTGTTACAAATATTTCATTTCTTTGAATAGTTTAACGATGTGGGGTCATAAATAAAATAAGTTTTTTAAAGTGACGGCAGTTGTCGTCAATTTAAAAAAAAACCTGCAGTTAACTTTATTTAGTACCCTTAAAATTGTGAGTGAGATTTATGAGAAAAGCAATTCTCTAAGTGAAATCAACTCATTAGTAATGAACATTAGAAGTTGAATTTTTTTTTCTTATAACAATTTTTAAAATTTCTGATATATATGCATAACATTATAAAAATAGATCCACTCTAAAAAAGTGTGTTTAAAGTTTGTAAAGAAGGAGAGACTTTCTTAATATTTGTTTTCTCTTGATTAACTTCATTTAGTGCCTACTAATAAAAGCCTAAGCACACTGTCAATAATGGTCCAACTTCCCATTTGCATAAAAGTCTGTACATTTTCAGACTCATACTATAATAAATTAAGCACGACTGAACTCTGATCTAAAAGTAATGTTGAGTAAAAATTGCCTTTTCTTATATCAGCTAAATTATTAAAGTATAATATTTGACTACTGGATCAATGGATATATCTATGCTAAACTTAAGTTAGCATGAACCTGATAAATAATTTGAATTTTTAACTCAATGGGAATTGAATATATCCACTCATTTCTTTCCAGGATTCCAAAAAAAAATTTTCAAAAAAAGTATATCTTCGTTTCACATACGTTTTTAAGCGAATGGATCAATATTAAATATACTTGGCAAATAAATTATCTAATTTCCAGAAAAAAAAACAGGGAAAAAAGGGAGTCTGGAAAGAGAAAAAGTGGGCTTAATGATATAATTTACAAAATATAATGTCTTATCTGAAAACGGAAATCAACAAAGAATTGAATGCCTTGGTAAAACAGCAACATATAAGATTTTGGGAATCCATCGTTAAATGGGACCGTTTTGATGAAAGAGAAAAAAGTGAAAAATTTATAAAAATAGGTTTGATGTATTTTAATTTGGTTTTTTATTGATTCATTTTACCTTCTTCCTTTAAGTTCTATCAGCGTATTAAAAGCTACACGAGTTTCATTGCGAATGTAATCTCTTGATGCGTTGAATTTATAGCAATGAAAAAATGTTTGTTTGCAGGATTTTAAATTAAATTAATACCCTTTTCAAATCGTTTGTTACAATTCA
This sequence comes from Ampullaceana balthica, assembly GCA_944989445.1. Taxonomy (NCBI): domain Eukaryota; kingdom Metazoa; phylum Mollusca; class Gastropoda; family Lymnaeidae; genus Ampullaceana; species Ampullaceana balthica. The sequence goes on along the minus strand of CALYLW010000336.1, from coordinate 549,056 downwards.
AAGCTCAATTTATTATTGGGTAAAATTGTCTCAGAATTAGAGAATTACATTTTTCATAAGTATATTTCTGACCAACTGAAAGTTGCATTCCATGAGTAAGCACACCATTTAGTTATATTATAACGAGAAGGCCGAACTTAAATCTTCGCTTACACATATACATACTTTACATAAAGTTATTAGCTTATTTTCAACTACGTATTCAACATTATAGGGCAGTAAACTCCCGCTGTAAAAGCGCGGGTACATTTCTAGTTTTTTCATAAAACTTAATCAGAACATTCTATTTTTGACCCTCTATCAGATACAGGGGATAACAAGAAATGTGACATAGCCGTTTCTTCCCTTGAGGACTTCACATAGCTTTCCCATCTTGTTTCACAAAGTGGTTTCACAGAAACATTCATCCCCGCACACCTCGGGGCACTCTTCGAGTACGTGGGCCACCGTCTCCTCCGGGTAGCCACACAGCCGATAGGCCAGTTCCCTTTTAGTGTTGAACTTGTACAGGTAGCTTCGTATGGGACAATGTTCAGTTCTCATTATAGTTATGAGCGTCTGAATGCTACGTCCAACTTCCCATAAGAAATCGCTTTTGCTCGGTCACGGCATGTACTGAAATACTTTCTAGCCGTGCTTCCAGATGCCCAGCCCTGGAACGATTTCTCTCGGAAATGGTCTTTGAGGCACGATCTGACACCCAGCTGGCTTGGTAATTGTGCATTGTTTTGTTAGCCTGTTTTCCATTTCAAACCATTCCAAAGTAGATGTCATATGTCCCTTTTGATTTCTCATGATCAGACAGTCTCACACTGGCAGTTTTCACTTACCATAGCAAGTTAAAGCCTAAAAATGGCGTTTTCTTATTTGAAATGTTCTCCTGAATCCATATAATATGCTTTTTGAAATATTCTTAAATATTTTTTTTTGTATTAGGATTTAGGAATGATAATATTTTATTATATTAGCACAGTATTTTCCTAATTATTTCACCCTGAAAAGAATTAAGTTTTATTGATACTATTGTTAGTAAAAACAATTATTACATAATAGTAGTAAAATTGTAAAATGTAGTAAAAATCTTTAGGCAGGCGCAGGGTCCTAAATAGTGCGGGGCCCAAGGTGATTGCCTCGTTTGTCTTGCCCTAAGGCCGGTGTCACGAAATAAAGTTTCCCCAAAAATAATGCTTCCCCGGGAGAGTTTATTTTAAAACAAAGTCGCCCCGGAGACTTTGCTTTAAAATAAACTCTTCGGGGTTAATGTAGATCCTTCCATTAATTATTTGAAATTATAAAGAATTGTTTTATTAAACTTTATGACACCTAATATTTGTCGTATTTTTTCTACATGCATTTGTGTATGATTATTGGCAATTCAACAATATAGGCTTATTCAGGGGCGTAGCAATTCAAGGGCTAAAGTGTTGTATGCCCGAAGAGACATATTTTTAGAGTTGGCTAAATTTCCAGAGTTGTTTAAAAGAATAACAGTTTATTGAACTGAAATACAAAGATGATTAAGTAATACGAAAACTTGACAACGATGTTTTGGAACAAGAATTCACTCTTTACGTTTCTGAGTAGAACATGTCTTAAGGACCTAAACGAAACTAGCGATTTCTATGTGTGCATTAAAATAAGTCAAAAACATTATTTCTGTCTATTACCGGTAGCGTTTACTAAATTTACAGCTGAAAATTTAACAAATCCAAGTAGCCAAGGTTGTAAATTTATAAATTTTTAATGTTGACTTTTAAAATATAGTAAAAAGGTATTTTAAATTGGATTTAAGTCCCAGAACACATAACACAAGCCAAAACTTAGACCCAAAAAAAAAGGTTACACGATAAAACAATCAGTGTCGTAGCTAGGGTTCGTGACACCCATTGTTCATTGTATAGCCCAGATCAAAGTACTGTGGAGATCTGGGTTGAGGTGAGGCGCTTAGGGGCCGTCCATAAATGACGTCACGCTCCTAAAAAGGGGGGGGGGAGGGGGTCACACTTTTGTGACGATGCGTGATTCGGGGGAGGGAGGGGGGTTGAAGAAATGTGACGTCACATCAAAAGGGCAACTTTAAATAAAACTTCCACTGAAATATTTGGTAGCTTACAATTTATTTAATGACTTTTTTAATTTTTTTTTAAATCAGGGCTTCTTAATGTGCCGGTCGGTAGACATCAGACGCTAGTTGGCGTAAGCTATCAAGATACGAAAATTAAATCTAATTATAATCCTTAAGTTTGAGAACTCACAAGATAACGTATGAAATTGTTACACTGTGTCGTTTGATGTTGACATCAAAGCATTTGTGATGTAACCGCAGCTCCGTCGGCGATCTTTATGTGTGCGTTACAGACTCTATGTACTGCTCACATGACTCGGGGATTTGGGGGATCGTTGTTAGCACACCCCCGGTGGTCGGACACTTCGACCCCGGACGATTCGAACCCGGACGGTTCGACACTGCCAGTTCGCCCACAGGATGGTTCGACCCCAGGACGGTTCGACCCCGGACGATTCGACCCCGGGCGATTCGACTCCGGACAGTTCGACAACAGGACGTTTCGACCACAGGGTGTTTCGACCCCGGACGTTTCGACCCTCTCGTTTCTACATTGTAAAATGATTTTATTTATTCGTTGGGGTTTTTTTTAAAAAAAATTTTTAAAAATATTTATAAAAATTAATTTTTTTGGTATATTATCCATTAATTTTTAAAAAATTTATATTTAAGTCGTTCAAAGGTTTTCACCGTGATAACAAAAACAAACGAAAGTCGATTTTTAAAATATTTTTTTTTAAATATATTTTTTAAATTTATTATTTAAAAATTTTTTTTTAAGTGTCGACATGCTGAACGCAGGCGCTGAAACAATTACAAACCCGCGCCCTTGCATTCATTTCTGTTTCTTGTGTTGTTTAACACGTATATACCTTCCTAGCAGAAATACTGATTTTAATAAGACGTACAAAGTTGTCAGTATTTAAAGTTCATCAAATTCAATAGTTTATACCGCCCCCTAGCAGACAATAACATTCAAGCTGCTGGACCCGTATGACCGGACTGAACGTTACGTTGTTGTTTACATTTCCTCCGAGGGTTTCATAAGCCCGTGTTACGAAGGCTACACTCAGAGACCACCACAGCAAGCCGTGTGCTGGCGAGGGTAAATATAGTAAGTGGGGGCAGAGAGAATGTAGGCACCTTTAGAAAGGACTGTCTGACCACATTGCCTTTGTTTTGTCCGATTACATCGGACGGGCGGGGGGGGGGTTTGAGTTGGATTGGTTTGGAAGGACTTTCTACCTCAGAGGAATGACGCATTGATCACAATCATGAATTCGCGTTGAATATTGACTGGTTGTCAATAACAATTTCAAACTGTATTTAATTTTTAATGGATAATAATTTTAAGCTAAATTATTTTTAGTAGGTAAATGGATAACATGTAATCATGTTTATACCAAAAATTATTTAAATTTTTTTTTAAAGTATATTAAAAATATGTATTAAAAAAATATACGGTGTAGATACGAAGGGGTCGAAACGTCCGGGGTCGAAACACCCTGTGGTCGAAACGTCCTGTGGTTGAACTGTCCGGGGTCGAATCGCCCGGGGTCGAATCGTCCGGGGTCGAACCGTCCGTAGTCGAACCGACCGGGGTCGAAACGTCCTGGGGTCGAACCGTCCTGTGGTCGAACTGGCAGGGTCGAACCGTCTGGGGTCGAAACGTCCGGGGTCGAATTGTCAGTAATTCCACCCCCCCCACCCCTCACAAAAAAATGCTAATGGTGAGTTTTACAAGCATAAGTGTCTAATATGATCTGAATAGGATTATGTGTAGATATTTTAAGTCAAAACGACACAGAATATCCTTTTTCTTTTTTTTTAAAAAAGGGGGGGGGGAGGGGATGGAATCTATTTGATAGAATTATAAACGTTTTAAGTTTGATATAATTGTTCGGTTGGTTTTTGGTCAAACCCTACTGGCCATTCTAGATATAATGATAAATGAGCCCATTTAAAAGTTGTCAAGTATTCATTAACTTTATTTAAGGCATAAAATTCTTGACATCGCAATTCGAGAGGAGCACAAAACAACTTTTCTTCTTAGCTCAGTTTTTAAGGCATTAATATTAAATATCACAGAAAGGATACTTGATAGAGTCAAGTCATGTGGATTAAGATTATTGTCACTCGTATCAATATAAATGAAAGTAGGGTGGATTTAGGTGTCTTCATATAGTACGTAGGTAAGAAATCTACATAGTTGTCAAATTTTTAAAAAAATGCCTTTCCTGGAAGGAACCGGTTCAATAATGGGCATATGTTCCAAGCGTTCACGTACACATGACATATTTTAATCTATCTAGTGGATTGTAGTGGATGTTATCCCAAATGAGTCTGCATTACCCCCAAGAATTCCCTTTTGACCCCAGATGAGGTTATTTACCCCTGTTCGCCGACCTCTTTCGACCCGTCAGTCAATTGAGGTATTTTTAAAAAATACATTTTTAAAATATTATTTTTAAATATTTTTTTCTAAACAAAGAGGTTAACCGTGATGATTAATAGTCAATGTTTAATTTTGCATTCATTAAAATAAAATATAATCTAAGGATGTTAACACAGTTCGTTTTTTGAAGGCCGGTTAAACGTTTTGAAAAAAAATTCTTCACGTGGGTTACGATATTACAATGTAGATCTTCACTAAATAAATAATAAATTCTTAAATGACAATAAAAGTGATTTGAAACATACTTATTTTCAAATCGAAAATAAGAATTTTATTATTTTTATTTTTTTTTGGAGGGGGGGGGGAGGTCAAAGCTTTATGACGTATTTTTAGAAGGGGAGGTCTAACTTTTGTGACGACGCCAGACGAGGGGTGGGGGAGGGGGTAAAAAATCGGCAAAAATCGCTTGACGTCATTTATGGACGGCCCCTTAGTTAGCTTGAGATTCGCGTTTAGGTGTGCCGCTGTATTAGTTATGCATAAAGTCAATGACCTTACGGAATGTTAGAATCCTCGAGACTTAAAGGGTAGCTCAGAGGGGGGCTTGTTTATTGATGAAATGCTGAAATAAAACGCAAAGCGATATTTGTTGAGCGGGTTAAGTCTAGCTAAATGTCTTAGTAGATAGATTGCTTCAAGACGGGCATGTATTTGCCATTTATATATCGAGTCATGGTGTTACGAACTGATGTCTTTATACTACTGTTAAATATTACTGTATTATACTAATGAAGATACATACGATTAAATTATCCCCACTGTTAAATATTGGGGTATATATTTCAGTAATATATATATACATCAATACTTGTATTTGACTCTTGTTGTCTAGGGTTACAGATTACGGGATGCTAATTGAGCTCCCAGACTACTTACAAACGTTATCTTTCTATTATCGACATCTAGTCGGCTCTAGCCCCCAGTATTAAGTATTAGTATAGAACTACGCTACAATACCTAATACATATAAATAAGCACACCAAACACCTCTGTACACAACAGAGAGAATATTTAATTACATTAAGTAAATCATATAAATACACATTTGAATAGATCATTCAATATAATGGATAGACTATAGCTCAATAACTCAAATAGTAAATACAATCAGATTACAACTTAACTTCACAAATACAATCTATGACTTCTTAATCGGCCAGCTCCTGTTGTATGTCTGCCGATCTCACATCACACACGGTCTCAGGTAACGGGGTCAGTCCATGTTCCGCCTCAGTGGTCAGCGATGCTATTAACCCATTCATCGTCTAGGAGGCCGGTAACACCACGTCCCTCTACGACTCCACTGACTGACAGCGTCACAGCTGGCTGCACTGTTTACTAACAGTATAGTCTTCTGTCCGGCTCAGGGTTGTCTTGCCCACTTTTGCGAGCGGCACATCTGGTGCTCAAACTTCTATACTACGTAAGCTTGGCTATGCTAGCCCCTACGCTTACTTGCTCCACTGTAGGTAACACTACCCTACATTTACTTGCTCCACTTTAGGTAACACTACCCTACACTTACCTGCTCCACTGTAGGTAACACTACCCTACACTTACTTGCTCCACTGTAGGTAACACTACCCTACATTTACTTGCTCCACTGTAGGTAACACTACCCTACACTTATTTGCTCCACTGTAGGTAACACTACCCTACACTTACTTGCTGAAATAACATACACATAAAACTGAATAACCAATTAATGAATATACAGTATATAAAAGAATACTACATCTACTTCAACATAACAATTATACATTTGACTATATCCTAAGTATAATCTAAATCCAACCTGCACACCAGCAAGGCTCCCTTCACAAGACCCGTCCTACAAGGGTTTGGAATGCAGAGGACGAATATGTCTTATGTCCCAGTATATAAGGACCGCTCACCCACGCCTGCCCTAAATTCCTATTGGTCCATTGGCTGAACCTTTCCTCCCATGGATAGTACATGTGACAAACTTAATTCTTATTGGTTAAGCCCTACGCTCCAATTACTTTTGGGTGACCCCCGACACAAATACAAAACAGCATCCCTACTAAAATTGGGCTAGCCGAAGTATCGATTTCGACCTGATAAACTTTAGCTGACCTATCACCCGCGTTTCCAAATCCTTGTCCCTCCAAAGTTAGTGTCTCACCCTACTCACATTATTTCTGAAATTGTCCCCCAACGGTTCTAAAATAGAACGATTCTCAAACATATATTTAGATACTCAACACATGGTTTGCTGAGGTATGAGGAAGTCTGCTTAGGACACCTTCACGTTCTAAGCAACAGTGGTCGAGCCGCGGCTCGCCAGCCGCAAGAGGCTCTTCTGTGTTCACATTGCGGCTCACGTGCAATTTATAAAAGATATATTACAAGCTACAAGGATTATTGAAAGATTTCCAATCCAGGTTTTATGATTCACAGTGCTTCAATGCGACTCTAAACAATTTTTACCACGTTTTTATTAACTTGTTTTCGTGTCTGTCTGTCTGTCCGAAAATTTTTCAAATTTACCAACGTAAAATTAAACCACTTCTGATAGTTCTAGAGAGCTTAAAATGTTACCACAGATAGATCTAATATGACTATACAATGTCTCAAAATTTTAGATTGATCGAATGTACCGTAATTAAATTAATGCATTTTTAGTTTATCTCTATATAAGCATCTGTATCCGCTCTGCCGTTGTTAGATTTCACGTGCTGAGTTCACCCCGTGACCTTATCGCCGTGGTATTAAAACGTTGGGCGGGTGCTGATGAGGTGTTTGGTAAAATAAATAGAGGTAAAAAAAAAGATTTTTAAAACACACTTTTTATTAGTGGCCTAAAAAGAATAAAATAAATAGAGGTAAAAATGTATTTTAAAAAACCACGATTTTATAAGTGGACTAAAAAGAAGAAAATAAGTTAAAACTTAAACGTTCATGTACTTTGATTTAATATGACTAAAAATGTTGGGCGGGGCGCTTATAGGGCTTTACATATGCAGTTCACTCATTGTCTCATTTATAGATCTCTCTTTTGCCTTCTAAATTAGAAATCTTTAATTTTTATACCAAACACTTGCCCAACGTTTTTAGCCATATTAAATCAAAGTACATGAACGTTGACGTTTTAAGTTATTTTCTTCTTTTTAGTCCATTTATAAAAACGTGGTTTTTAAAAGTCATTTTTTACCTTTATTTATTAAATATTTATGTGTGTATGTATATATGTATGTATATGTGTGTGTATGTGTGTATGAATGTACGTAAGTATTAACGTATGTATGTATGTATGTATGTATGTATGTATGTATGTATGTATGTATGTATGTATGTATGTATGTATGTATGTATGTATGTATGTATGTATGTATGTATGTATATGTATGTATGTATGTATGTATGTATGTATGTATGTATGTATGTATGTATGTATGTATGTATGTATGTATGTATGTATGTATGTATGTATGTATGTATGTATGTATGTATGTATGTATGTATGTATGTATGTATGTATGTATGTATGTATGTATGTATGTATGTATGTATGTATGTATGTATGTATGTATGTATGTATGTATGTATGTATGTATGTATGTATGTATGTATGTATGTATGTATGTATGTATGTATGTATGTATGTATGTATGTATGTATGTATGTATGTATGTATGTATGTATGTATGTATGTATGTATGTATGTATGTATGTATGTATGTATGTATGTATGTATGTATGTATGTATGTATGTATGTATGTATGTATGTATGTATGTATGTATGTATGTATGTATGTATGTATGTATGTATGTATGTATGTATGTATGTATGTATGTATGTATGTATGTATGTATGTATGTATGTATGTATGTATGTATGTATGTATGTATGTATGTATGTATGTATGTATGTATGTATGTATGTATGTATGTATGTATGTATGTATGTATGTATGTATGTTTAATATTTTGTTTAATACTTTTTTTTAATATTTGAAAGATAAATTTTGCAATACATGTACTAGTTTTTGTAATGAAAGTATTGATCATTTTTTAAAAAAGAATCTTTTCTCACTATGCGATTTGCAATTGTAGCTTAATTGTTTTCCTCGAAGTATTTTATACCTACTACAATGAAAATAATAACCTGTAGTTGTGATTCTCTTGTGTTAATACTCTTTTTTTTTATCTCCTAAAGCTTTCTAATATTTTAGAATATCTAGCAATATAAATAGTAAAATCAAAGTACCATTTAAAGACTTTGTAAAATATGTTAACGGATAGATACAATTTTCTTAATTATTTTTTCTCTTATGGACACAACTCTAGATTGGGCTGTCCAGTCCATAATGTCATAATTAGTTTAGACACTCTAGAAAGGGGCGGTATAAATTATAGGCAGAAAATTTAATGTTAGTCATGAATATTGGAGCCAACGTCTAAATTTTTTGTAACATGTGTAAAATGCTTTGAAATTTTAATATATTCGTTGTATTTAAAACTGTTATGGCATTTAAAAATTCAAATTCATGAAAGAAAAATAATACACGTGTACAGTAAAAGATAATTTCACAATCGTGATATGAGATAATCTATTCGTGCATGGTGATGTTATGAAAATAAGGTTCAATAATTGCGCTGTATTTCTGAATGTTTACAAAATAATTTAATTTTAAAAATCTATGTCTGTGTGTGTACGCAAACTTTTGACTAAATAAAAGTAACTGAAACTGAAATCACATTTATTCCGTACAAAGCATTTGTAATATCTAACACACACACACACCCACACACACACACACACACACACATATATATATATATATATATATATATATATATATATATATATATATATATATATATATGTATATAAGCTCAATATGTCACCCCCTCACGACTAAACCCATAGTCCTCCTCCGAGTCTTCTAGTGCCAAATAACGGGAACAAACTTAATTTTAGATTTTGTTTTACCCCTTGTGATAGTGTCAGCTAGTGCAGTCAGCACCACCAGTACCCCCCCCCCACCTCCATTGACGCCTCGCCTCTGCGTCTCACAATAACAATGCATAGCCCACAGAGTTTTTTTAAAAAAAGACTTTATAATCAGGTCAGAAGTTAAACAGGTCAGTGTCGTAGCCCGATTTTTGTTCCCTCCGTGCGGTTACTTAATTGGGTCACTCCCACCCTTTCCCCCCGACTCTAGATATTAAGAAACCTTCTCATCGTCTGAACACCCGACGTTGTACAAACTTACTATTTATAGTAACAACACAAACCCATGCCTATAAAGACATAATCCTTGCTTTATGAAACAAAACAACTGCCTTTTTACACCCCAAAACTGCCTGTGCGTCAATTTGTACAGCGGAAAAAAATCAAGTAATTAAGTAATTTTTCAAATTATATCACGCCCCTGAGAAGTGTCAAATGGTATCGTCCGCTCCCCCCTCTTATCTCTCTATATCTACGCCACTACAATAAATAGTATTACAGTAAACATGTGTGAATATTATGTCACGCCCCTGAGAGGTGTCAAACGGTATGGTCCCGCACCCCCCTCTTATCTCTCTATTTCTACGCCACTACAATAAGTAGTATTACAGTAAACATCTGTGAGTATTATGTCACGCCCCTGAGTGGTGTCAAACGGTATGGACCGCACCCCCCTCTTATCTCTCTATATCTACGCCACTACCATAAATAGTATTACATTAAACATGTGTGAATATTACAGCAATACACAAGTAAGTATTCTTTATTCTTTTGATTTTTAATGATCTCTTTGTTTTATATCGAAAGTATGATGGGGGCGAATTTATTTTGGGGGAGACAATATTTTACAGGGTAGGGGCGAAATTATTTTAATCGGGAGGAAAACATTTTCTCCCCCCGGAGGATTTGTTTTAAAACAGAGTCTCCGGGGGGGAGACTCTGTATGGGGGAGGATTTATTTTGCAACACCGGCATTCCGGATATCCGGACGGATATCGTGGCTTTTGACACTATCAGGATTCGGCAAATACTTAAGGCAGATCCAGATAGTATCCGGATACTAATGCAGTAAATATGTTTTTAAAAGTCAAATTAAATTAATATTAATAAGTTTATAAACAAATAAATAACAAATAAAAAAACAAACAACAGAAATGATTACTTTTAACAAGAATGGATTGTAAGAGAGCATTCAGCACAGCGGGGCAAATAAATGATGGTAAGCGTTCTCGATAATCGCCGAACAAACGTAGGATGTTATTGTTCTTGAAAAAGAATTTGGGAATGACAAACACTTAATTTTTCGAGAACTTAAAAATTGAAGAAATAAACTATAATCTTAAAGGTAACAAGTACTGCTCAGTACCATGTTACATCTTAGGGGCCATCCATAAATTACGTCACGTGATTTTGGCCGATTTTTGACCCCCTCCCCCCACGTCACGCGTCGTCACAAAAACTTAGACCCCCCTCTAAAAATACGTCACAAATCTTTGACCCCCCCCCCACTCACAAAAAAAAATTCTCTATTTGAAAATACGTATGTTTCATATCACTTTTATTGACATTTAAGTATTTATTATTTATTTAGTGAAGATCTACATTGTAATATCGTAGCCCGCGTGAAGCTTTTTTATAAACGTTTAACCGGCCTACAGAAAACGAACTGTGTTAACATCCTTAGATTATATTTTATTTTATTGCATACAAATTAAACATTGACTATTAATCATCAAAGTTAACGTCTTTGTATAGAAAAAAAAGTTATTTAAAAATAAAAGTTTTAAAATGTATTTGTCAAAAATCACTCAATTGACTGACGGGCATCCCGTAAGCAAGAGGTCTGCGAACAGAGGTAAAATACCTCATCTTGGGTCAATAAGGGGATCTTTGGGGGTAATGCAGACTCATTTGGGACATATAATATCAACTACAATCCACTAGATATACGTTTACGTGTATAGTGTACGTGTACGCTTGGAACATATGCCCATTATTGAACCAGTTCCTTCCAGAAAATGCATTTTTTATAATGGTTAGATTGAAATATATTTAAATATAATTAATTATTCACTTTTTTGTTATCGAGGATAAGTGAAATACAGTCGGAACTCTCTAAGTCCAACTACTGTAAGTCGAAAACCTCCCTACATCGAAATAATTTTTAGGACCCGGCCAAATCCCATAAGACTAATGTATTTTAGATCTCCTTAACTCCAAGATTTTTTGCTTTTAACCTCTCTTAGTCGAATTTTCCAAGTCATTTGGGTTATTTTTCTGGAGTGACATTTCAGAACACGTGTTCCGTAGAGCCACGCAAATGGACGTAAAATCTAAACTTAGTGCATTCCACAAGGGATTAAGCGACCCTTCCGAGTACAAAAAATGACAAAGACTAGAAAAAGAAGTGATAACTAATTCGCGTCACTTTGCTGCATGTTGTGACTCTTTTTAAAAAGAAAAATCTTACTCCCGCTATCCCACTGTGGAGGAAGTAAAGTAGGGGAGAGAAAGAAGGTGTCTCCTCTCACGGGCTTGTGTCGGCATGTCAAAGCAAGTTGGCTTCATTTGATATGAAACATAGACACCGCCTCTCTTTCCTGTCAAGCCTACTAACCGGTATGGCTGTTTCCCCCACCTCTCAATATCTACATTGTCCTAGATTAATCGGCGCCTGTTCCTTCATGTTCCCTAACTCAAAATCTCAATAAGTCGAATTTTTTTGTGTGGGTCCTTTTGAGTTTGACTTAGAGAGAGAAAGAGGTCCGACTGTATTTATTTAAATACACATTTAAAAATTAGAGACTTAGTGGCGCCCTTTTGAGCTGGCGCACTAGGCAACTGCCCCGATGCCAACCCGTTGTTACGCCACTGATGACATTCCTGAATCCATTAACCTCTACAATGGTGGAAACTTAATGAACACCGATATCCGATAATGTCATTCCTTGCCAAAACCGTTTTGTGCATACCAGTTACCTCAGTTCTATGTGAATGATTGTTCAGCTCAGCTGGTTAATATATTGTCTATTAGACCCGCTCATCACTTGAACCAAATAATGTCAACACACTTGTCTGTTTGCTTTGTTGGTTAAAAGATGAAATATAAAGGAGACATTCCAGAGTTATTTAGATTTTCAAGAAGAACGTTTAATAAGTGTTACTTATGACATAAATTGTAATGTTGGGCTTTTTAAATTAATCGTGAACAGCCCTAATTTATAAAACATAAAAGAATAGTAATAGTAATTGTTAATGTTTTGTTGTTTTTTTTTGGGGGGGGGTTTGTAAATTTGGAATATCTTTGTCTCATGTGGGGACGGACCTGCGACCTCAGTAACTTTCTTGTGGCCTTTAAAAAAAAGTATCTTGTATTTTTTTACAAATGTGTATTTATAGGTATATAATCTTATGCGGCCTATTTTATTACTGCTTACATAAATATGGCATGCAATGGTAAACATGTTCCCTACCTTTACTTCGTTTCAATTACAATTATTTATTCATGTTCATTAATCTTTAAAAACCATAATATAATCGACCAAGTGGCCGTCCATAAATGAAGCACGCTATTTTGGCTGATTTTTCACCCCCTCTCCTCCTCGTCACACGTCGTCACAAAACCTTAGACTCATTCTTCAATAAGACGTCACAAAGCCGTATTTTCTGTTTGAAAATGAGCATGTTTCAAATTAAATTTTTGCCATTTAACTATGTTTTTAGTGTAAGGCTGCATTCTAATATCGTAACACGCGTTTTACCTAAACGTCAAAGAGTTAAATAAAGTGTCAGTAATCAAATTTTTAAGTGGAAATTTATTTAAAGTTTTGCGTTTTGACGTGACGTCACATTTCTTAAACACCTCTCCCCCTCGTCACACATCGTCACAAACGTGTGACTCCCCCCACCCCGGTGCGTAACGTCATTTAGGGACGGCCCCTAAAAAGGGCGGCAAGTTGGAGACCGCCCCGGGCGGCAAAAGTTATAGCTACGCCACCGGGTCATAGGTTAAACTGGTCATGGGCGTAGCCCAGTTTTTGTTTTCCCCCGAACGGTTACTTAATTGGGTTGCTCCTAACCCCTTTCCCCCGACTTCAACAGTAGATTAAAACTGGTTCTACTGAACTTTGTAGGCCAATACTCTCTGGATTCTCTTGATAGTACGAAATTTGCTCACCTTCTGAACACCTGACGTTTGTGCAACTTTACCTTTTATAGTTACATCACAAACCCATGCCCTCAAAGACATAATCCTTATTTTATGAAAGAATACAACTGCCTTTATACACCCCAAAAGTGCCTGTGGGTCAATTTGTACAGCGGAAAAAAAATTCAAGTAACTAAGCAATTTTTCAAAATTTGTTAAGCCCCTGAAGTGTGTCAAACGGTGTAGTCCTCATCCCCTCCTATCTCTTTATATATACGCCACGACCATAAATTGCATTAAAGTAAACATATATATGTATATTACAATAATACAATAAATGTAATTATTCGTTATTCCTTTGTTTTTAATTGATCTTTTGTGTTAAATTGAAAGTGTGATGGGGGCGAATTTATTTTGGGAGAGACAAAATTTTACAGGGCAAGTGAGAATTTATTTTAAATGGGAGGAAAATATTTTCTCACCCGGAGGATTTGTTTTAAAATAGTTCCTTGGGGGGGGGGAGAGACTCTGGGGGAGGATTTATTTTGCAACACCGGCCTCCCGATACATAATTTAATAGATTCATGTTCAATTAATTGATACCCCTGTGTAAGTTAATTAAACGTTTTCGGGAAAATGTATCACAAGGAAGGTTCTTATTAGAAAGCCTAAAAACTAAAATGAAGAAAGAATTTGATACCCTACTAAAAAATGCCTTTTTTTAAAATCGAAAAATTCTTAAGGAATAATAACATATATTTTTAAATGTTGAGTTCAAGTTGACAGTAAGAGAAATGTGAACGTTGAATGCTAAAGCGTACTTTGATCTTTTTTGTTATTGTCTCCATTAATTTTTAAAAAATAGTATAGAAAGTTAATTTTCTATGTAACTTTTGGTTAATATGTCTTAACTGATTGTAGTTTAGAAAGTTCATGTTTTAAATAACTTGTTGCTACTATATCTAAACTGATTGTAGTTTATAAAGTTATTGTTTTTAATAACTTGTTGCTACTATATCTAAACTGATTGTAGTTCAGAAAGTTATTGTTTTTAATAACTTGTTGCTACTATATCTAAGCTGATTGCTGCTTTTCCCTATAAAATAAAAATGTATTTTACTTTTTCAGCCCTTTAGGTCAGAGAAATAACAAATTCAAATTAACCTTTGACATTTGGTTACATTTCATTGTTCATTATTATAGTTCACATTAATAGCTAGAGCAAAATTGACTTGAGTTAGGCGAAACCTCTCCAAATCCGCTACATTGCAGCACGCCTATTTGAAAAAGAAACAACATAAAAATGAAACGAAATTTTAAAAAAACCGGTAAAAACCAAGTTTTTGACTATAAATCCTTAACATACGAGACATAAATAAAATAATGTTCATTATAATACGCAGCGCACGACAAAGCAAAAATCCTAAATTTTATTTATGTCTCTTAAAACATGTTTAATATAATGCACACCGATCGGGAATATATTTTAAAAAATTATCGCCCAAATAATACGAACCAAATCGCGCAACAGGAAAGTATTAAAAAGGTCGTTCAATATAATACGCACAGCGACATTATGTAAAAAAAAATAACATGATACATTGAGACAAATAAAAGAATCTATAAATTCAATAATTTAATGACAGTACATGCGATCGAAGAGAAATTTTGATACATCGTTTTTATCATCAGCACAAAACTGCCTGCAAAATTTCAGCTCGCTACCTTACGAGAAAGTGGGTTAAAATCGATCCAAAGGTTTTTCGACAAACAAACAAGCAAACAACCAGAAACCACGAGTTAATATAAAGGATTTAAAAAAAGATTGTACATAATTTATGTTTAATCCTTTGGCCCTAGAGTTTGTAACAATTATCCGGTGAACTCTATTTTAAATGTATTTCAAGAAATTTTGAGAATTTTTATGAATTGCGTCATTTAAAATTTTGGAGTGACTTAAAAAGTATTTAACTCGGGAGAAAGTATTTTTAAAACAACTTTCTATATAAATTACTTTTATTATGGTATATAACTTGAACTTTTGCAAAGTCATGTCACTTGAGAAAATTGGGTGGTATTTCCCTGAACAAAATTTCAGGTCTCACATTAACCAAACATCTCAATTCAGGGCTAAATTTTGCTGAAGGGAAAATGCAATTAACAACTTATTTTTAAATCCCTTATATTAACTTCACCACCGTCTCTGTCGTTCTGTCGTCATCTCTGTCTTGGGCGGGCGGAAAAAACAAAAGTAAAAAATTACCCACTTCCCGTGATCCGATCGAGCTGAAATTTGGCACACGGACCCGAATCACCTAACAATGCATCGTATCACAATTTCAGATCGATCGAACGTACCGTAATTAAATGTATGCATGTTTAGTTCATCCTAATATAACATATGTAAACATCCACACCAGGTCGGATGGAAATCTATACAACATCAGCCGTCTCCGTGCGAAGAGAAAAGGGGAAACTGTTTTAATTAGAGAGTTGCTCTTCGTGGATGACGCAGCCCTTACCTCACATTCAGATATAGGTCTCCAACTTTAGGTCAATAAGTTCTCAGAGGCATGCAAGGATTTTGGTCTAACGATAAGCCTAAAAAAGACCAACATTATGAGACAAGGAACAGACTGCTTCCCAGCAATTTCCATTGAGGGAAACACCCTTGGATGTCGTCGAGGATTTTACCTACCTTGGCAGTAACATCACAAGCACACTCTCCCTGGAAAAGGAAATTGAAACCAGAATCGGCAAGGCTGCATCATTAATGGCTAGGCTGAATCAAAGAGTGTGGAACAATGCACAGCTTACTGATAGGACAAAAATCACTGTGTACCAGGCCTGCGTGCTCAGCACACTCCTCTATGGCAGCGAGTCCTGGACGACCTATGCCAAACAAACAAAGCAACTCAACAGCTTTCACTTACGATGCTTGCGCAGGATTCTGCACATCAAGTGGCAGGATAAGATCACGAATGTCGAGGTACTCAGAAGGAGTCATATGCTGAGCATGCACTCAATCCTGAGTGAGAGGCGCCTTCGGTGGTTGGGACATGTCCGCACGATGAGCCCGGAGCGCATTCCAAGAGCCTTGCTTTACGGCAAGCTGGCAACTGGTATGCGGAAGAGAGGACGCCCCTGCTTGCGCTTCAAGGATGTCTGCAAGAAAGACATGACTCTGGCGCAGATTGACCATAAAACGTGGGAGACCATTGCTCTGGAGCGCACCTCCTGGCGGGCAAAAGTGCGCGAGGGCATTCAAGTCGCGGAAGCTTCCCTTACAGCCAGGAACTAGGAGAAAAGGGCCAGGAGAAAGGGGTAGAGGGGCAGAGGAGCAGGAGGAAATGCGATCATCCCAAGAGGATGGACGGATGCCATAGAATAGAATAGATACTTAACTACTATGATGTAATATGACTAAAAACGTGGGCGGGCGCTTTTGATGCGTTTGGCTAAAATGATTAGGGGTTACAAATGACGAGTAAGAAAATGAGTGAATTGAATTAGTTAAGCCTGAGCACTGAGAAGCGCCCGCCCCACGTTTTTAGTCATATTACATCATTGCACCTGAGCATATAAGTTTGAAATTTTTATCAATCCAGCAAAAAGATTTTTCCTTCACAATTCTGTGAAAAAAAAATATTATTTTCTTCTTTTTAGTCCGCTTATAAAAACGTGGTTGTTAAAAATCTTTTTTTTTACTTCTATTTATTTCGGCCTAATAACACCCCACGAACTTCACCCATATCAAACCTGTGTCCTGAACAAAACGAGCGCCATTACGACCTTGTTGACTAAAGCTATTTATAGCTCCCATGATCAGGTAGAGTATTTTCACAACTGACGGGTGAGTGAGACTTGAGCTCTAATGACAAGAAATGTGTCCGGTACAATATTATTGACCACCTTCCATCTTCTCTACGGGCAGTGCGTGGGTGAACTGGAGAAATTCTTGAAAATTTAAATAACTAATGTCGATGTTGCAAAATAAATCCTGCCCATACAGGGTCTCCTACGGTGGAGAAAATATTTTCCTACAGATTGAAATATCCCCCCTCCACCTGTAATATAATGTCTCCCTCTAAATAAATCTGTCCCCATGACACTGTTAATACAAGACAAAATGATCACTCAAAAGCACAAGAAGGATAATAGTCACATATGTTTACTTTAATACTGTTTATAGTAGTTGCGAAGCTAGAGAGATATGAGGATGGTGAGGACCACACCATTTCAACAGGTACAAAAGTTAGGTTATTTGCTGATGATTGCATAATCTATAGAACAATTAAATCAGAACAAGACAGCAAAATTTTACAAGAAGACTTAGATGAATTGATAAAATGGGAAACTAACTGGAGTATGTCTTTCCACCCAGAAAAGTGTCAACTGTTAAGAGTAACAAAGAAAAAGAAACAAATAAATTCAAAATATTACATTCATGGAAAAGAACTGACCCAAACTAAAGATGCAAAATACTTAGCAGTCTTAATAAATGAGAAACTATCATGGAATCCCCATGTCAATGAAGTTATTAAAAAATCAAAGAAAACCTTAGGCTTTATAAAAAGAAACTTCAACAAATGTAATAGAGATATAAAACTAAAATGCTACCTCACTTTGGTGAGACCTGTACTAGAATATGCATCTTCTGTTCGGGACCCATCCACCAAAGAAAACAATGATAAACTAGAACAAATTCAAAAAAGAGCTGCCAGATTCATTACTGGAGAATATTCGAAACTGACAAGAATAACACCATTAGTTAAATCATTAAACCTTGAAACACTAGAGGATAGAAGAACCAAAAGCAAAGTAGTAATCATACATAAGCAATTAATTCTAATTTAGAAATACAACACAAAGATAACTTAATACAACCCTCAGATAGACATAAGGATAAAAACACCTTTCTTATTCCGTATGCAAGAACAAACACATACAAGTTTTCCTTCTTCCCGTCCGGAATTCGGGCGTGGAATGGGTTGCCTGAAGAATCCAGGAAAACCAACACTTTATCAACAGTTAAATCTCTAATAAAAATGCAGGACTTAACACAAACCATAGATAAGCGTAGGACGCAATAATCTTCTGTATAGAAGGAGCGTCTGTAAACAGATAAGATAAGATAAGATTTGAAACCGTCTCAGGGCGTGACAAATGTTTTAAAAACCTTCATATTTACTTGATTTTGTTCGGTTTTTAATAGTTTTTTTTTCCCAAATTAAAGTGCAACATTGTGTTGTGTTTCTCATCACTTGTGTAAAAGGCTGTTGTTTCATGTATAAAATAAGATGTTTTATTTATTTATTTATTTTTTGTTTGTTTGGAAAACGCATGAGTGTTGTTGCTATTCTTAGATATGGTAAAGCCACAAAATCTCCATGCATACAACAAGAATCCACATCTGTAGTCGGGAATCGGGGCCTGTGGATATATATCATGAATTTAACATATCTGGTGAAACCAACCCTAGCTACGCCACTGATTGTTTAAACGTGTGTCCTAATTTTTGTATTTTTAAAAATAATTTAACAAGCCTTGGCTACTTGCATTTATTAAATTCTCTGCTGTAATTTTTGTAAACGCTACCCGGTAAAGACGGTAATGATATTTTTGAATATTTCTAGGCACACATAGAAATTCTAAATTTTGTTTAAATCATTACTGAAGGTGCTACTCTCACAAATGTAAAAAGTGAATTATAAGTTCCAATACATCAGTGTCATGTTCTCGTATTACTTGATCATCTTTTTTTCAGTTCAGTTGTCTGTTATTTTGAAATAACACTGGTCAATTAGCCACCACTTTTGCCCCCAACTTGTTACGCCGCTGACTAAGTTTATGATTGTTGAATTGCCAAAAATCATACAAAAATGCATTTAGCACAAATAATAAATTCTTTATTGTGAGTCATAAACGTTAATAAAACCCTAATTTATAATGTAATATAATTGAGGGGAGGTTTTATTTTAACCACGGGGACTTTATTTTAAAAGAAAGTCTCCTCCGGAGAGTTTGTTTTAAAATAAATCTTCAGGGAGCCATTATTTTGGGGGAGACTTTATTACGTGAAACCGATAGTGTTTGCGCCACACTGAACAGGACAGATACATCTTTTTCCACTCCAAAAAAACCAACACAATAAATAAAAATATTTAAAAAAAACTTTACAGTTTTGTGGATTTTGAAGAAATTTTATTAATAGAATCATGTTTATCACAGGGTAGCAACATTCTCACCTCCAGGCTAACGTTCACTTCTGCATTACCTTCCTTAAAAAGCGATTCCCTTTTGCATTAAAAAAATGAAAAATACAATGGAAACCCAATTCCTCTATCTATAGCAAGCATAAATGTTGATCGTAGTGGTGTTATGTTTGGGGGATGGAGTGGGGTGGGGCATTGCTGTTCACTGGAGCAGTACGTTTTGTGTATGTCGAGTTCAGGCATTACAACAACCATTTGTTTAAAAGCGAATGTTAAATATTTCTTTTTAAAATTAATGAACACGATGTAAGTGAATAGCTGCGTTCAAACCATGAGAATGGGTGTTATGGAAAATTGGAAGACTTTTAGTCGAAACACACCTTTTATTGTCCTGTCTTTTGATCTTAAGCTTCAAAATATCTAATAACACTGTTTCTTATATTCAATACATGCATATGAAGCCATTTCTTAGTAATATTCAAATCCTTTGATTCAAGATGAATAAAAATGCACAACAGAAGAGTGTTAGAAATAAGAAATTTAGCTCATCATTTCAGTAACATTATGTGATCACTTCAGGGCTGGTATTAGGCCACTGCAACCTATGCGGCCACAGTGGGCCTCGCAATTTCATAGGCCCCGCCTATCTTAACTTTCTTTTATTATCCTTATTAATTCCTTATCCCTACCCCAGATTGGGCCCCGTGCAATCCGTTTCGCATACTAAGCCACATAGGGTCCCGCAATCGCTGAGGCCGGTCATGGATCACGTTATGGATATTGTTTTTTCTTTTACTTTTTAGTGTATTAAAGTGATGGACCATAACTTATAGCTTAAAGACAATTTTAATAAATTTCCGCGCGACCAAAATAGTTGAAATGATTGAAGTCTGTGTAAATTGAAAACAATCGCTGCAATAGAGTTAAGTCAAGTGTTAAATTACACAGCAATCTTTTTAAAAGCTGCAAGCAAAAAATAAAAGATTTTAAAACAAGTAATTCAACTAAATTAAGTTTGTTTATATTTTAGATTAAAGCATTAACATGTTTATTAATGTACAATTGGCATAAAATTACAACTAATGGAATAGATAAAATAATAATGAAGGTCCAAAGGGTCTAATTATAATCACACATGTACTACAACCATCAGAAAACACAGTCAAGAATTTAAATAGCACACAACAATGGAAAACAGTATTTCTCAACACTAATCAGGCAAGGAAGTGTCAAGTAAACTATTTTACAAATATACAAATACAAAATATGTTAATTTACTGAAACTGCATTGTCTATAGCCTTTAAGAAATCAATAAAACAAGGTAGTAATATGCATTTAAAAAGGGAACAAAACTACGAACGTGTCGTCAAGAAGTTTTATTAAGCCAAATAAATTAACCACAGATAAAATTTTATAAATTACCACAGAAGTGGAACAATACTAAGAGTAGAGAGAGAGAGCGAGAGAGAGAGAGACAGAGACATAAATATATATATATATAGAGAGAGAACGAGAGAGAGAGAGACGAGAGAGAGAGAGAGAGAGAGAGAGAGAGAGAGAGAGAGAGAGAGAGAGAGAGAGAGAGAGATAAATAGAGAGAGAGAGAGAGTGAGTGAGGGGATAGAGAGATAAAAAAAAGAGAAATGAGATAGAGGGGCCTATATTTCACCTAAATAAAAGTACAAATAAAATCAAACGAAAGAGCTGAACACCAGCATCAAATTATCTCCATAGTAATCTATTCCTTTATTCTAATTTACTTCATTTAGTTCTGAGTTTAATGACATATACTGGTGATCAATGAGTGTTTAAGGACCAGGTGTTTGAAAATTGCACATTGATTGGTGCAGTGTTTTTAAAAAGCAGTTATTAATAGTTAACTTTTATTTTTATTGCCCTGTTGTCTGCATAAACCTTTCTAATTAACCAATTGTCAACATGAACCTTTCTAATTAACCAATTGTCAACATGAACCTTTCTAATTAACCAATTGTCAACATGAACCTTTCTAATTAACCAATTGTCAACATGAACCTTTCCAATTAACCAATTGTCAACATGAACCTTTCCAATTAACCAATTGTCAACATAAACCTTTCTAATTAACCAATTGTCAACATGAACCTTTCTAATTAACCAATTGTCAACATGAACTTTTCCAATTAACCAATTGTCAACATGAACTTTTCCAATTAACCAATTGTCAACATGAACTTTTCCAATTAACCAATTGTCAACATAATCCATTATAATAAAACGGTGGTCGTCATGATTCTCTCTAGTTAACTAATGATAATAAAAAACCGTTCCGTTTAACACATTTCCATTTAAATTCTACGATTCATATTTTCAACATACTGTCTCTTAAAAACAAAGAGCTAAAATAGTTCAATTAATATTGCATTTCCATTTTCATTTCTTACAACTTAGACTTTTTTTCTTTTTTTAAAGACGAAAGGAATAATACCATAGCTTTCTCTGCTAAACAAAATACTGAATATTTTATAAATACGAAAAGCTGTGGAAAAGTGTTAATGAAAAGAATTTAATCTGTTTTTGCGTGATTCCCAGTGCACAGTTTGCAGTTTTAGAGATTATTTAAAATTTAGAATGCACTTTCAACAGAGTTATTATTAGAGTACAGGCGAAATTAGGGTTTTAATTACACATTAGTCCTTTCGATACAGATGTCACACACTGCGTTGCATACAGCACACTAACATCTACAAATTGTACATCGCAGTATTTGATTCCGAACCAGACTGGCCGTAAAATCTGGGCCAGCCCTAACAAGTGCGGGGCTCTTTGTGAAACGTATTGCGCGGGGAGCAGTCTGGGTAGGGTTAAGGATAATAAGTGAACATTTTTATTTTGTAATAGAAAATACATTTGTATTTGCATTTTATTAATTACTTTACTAAATACAAAATCACGATCAAATTAGCTTTGCTTTACGAGCTATGTGTGTAGCGAAGTCATATAGTAGATCATCAAAATTCTGTTTTCTACATAGATCAAGCTCAATAGCAAGAATTGCCAAGTTGTTCAATCTATCTTCATGAATTATTGTCCTCGAGTACCGTATTTACTAGCATATAAACCTACATCGCATATAAGCAAACCCCCTAAAACTGCGTTAAAATGAACAGTTTTTGCAAAAAACCCGCATATAAGAGGACTATACAATTGTCTAATTTTACTCCATCATTTGGGTAATAGAAATGTGTTACTTTAAAGATGTAAAATGCTTACTTTTCTGTTAGATTCCAGGTTGTTAACCGTTTGGAATGACACAAAAACGTGTCTGCTCTTTCCACATTATTTGCTATAATATTATATGAACCTCCGCTCATTAGTTGTACACAACTGATGATTAAAGAAGTATATATTTAGAAAAAAATTATATTATACATTTTAGTGTCTGTCCTTGTAACCATTTTTTAAAATACGCATACAAGCCCACCCCCTGAGATCAGTATTGTATTTTATAGTTCTAAACTCCGCTTATATGCGAGTAAATACGGTAATTCTTTATTAGTTTGAGGCGTGAGAAGCTTCCTTCACCAAAGTCACTGTTACGAGTATTGTTAAAATATTCTGAGTGCAACTAATTAGTCTGGGAAAGCAGTGCATCTTTCATTAGTGGACAGATAAGTCAAAATCTCTACTAGGGTTTTGGTGGTATTTTGTAAAATATTCCTTAAAGATTTCATTTCATCAGCTAATTCTCCCCCACGTATATCTGTCGACGTGTCTGTTGATGACGTCAATGCTTGCTCGAGGCCCTCTGTAAACTTTCGTATGTATTCACACTGAATGCTCTTGAAGCTGAAAAGAAACACATTGTGGTTTGATATCAACTGTTCAAATCTCGACTGCAAGGACTGAACTGCAGTGTCCACAATTTTGTTGAATCAATTTATCATGTAATCCTCTTCAGCATTTCCGGGTGTGAAGTTTTCCACAGATTCATCATACTGCCTTTTCCTTTTACGTTTGGCTGGAAAGATTGCAACAACTTCAATGTTTTTAGCCAATTCCTTTGCTGTGACAAGAATGTGAACAAACCCATCAACTCTCAGTTTCCTTAGCCAAACCATCAAGTTGTTGTACGAATCCATTGCAGTGCTCAAATCTACTGTTTTACATGGCAGTTCTTTACTCACTGAATCGACTTGAAAGAGAACGTCGTATCATAACACAAGTGACACTAAGAGTTTGTACTGCTTCAATGTTTCATAAAGTGCTTCTGCTTTGCTTTTAATTATCGCATCACTAGCCTCTTCATCTAATTCATTGAGTGGGCCACAAATTTCAGGCAATTGATAACGAAGTGTTTTTACACCATCTATTCTACATTCCCACATTGTTTGGCATAGAGGTGTTACAGATAGATTAGAAAAATGCGTTCTGAATAATGACCATCTTTTTGTAGATGTTGACAAGATGGTGTACACGCGTTGTACGGTTCCGAAAAAGGTTAACGCATCAGGGTATGTTTTGACCATGTCTGCTACAATCAGATTGATGATACACACATGGAGTAAAAAAAATGCTCTGCTGCTAATATTTAAAATCCGTTTTTGAACTCCAAAATGGACGCCTTTCATGTTGGCATCATTATCATAACATTGTCCTTGAATATTTTGAACATTTAATCCAAGCTTTTCCAGCTCATTCATTAGTACATCGCAAAAGTCCGGTCTAGTAATACTTTCCACTGGAAGAAACTTGATAAAATGTTCAGGTACAACCACAGGCTCTTCCACATTTCCCCATCTGATACATACCGGGTATGTAATGAAATCTGCTCTCTTTGCAGAATCCAATATTACTGAAAAATACTTTGCATTCTTGACGTCCCAAAGAATAGCATTCACAACAGCATCAGCTACTACAGGAATGAGCTCGTGTTGAATCTTCTTCCCCAGGTAATGATCATGAATTTCTGCATTGGTAACACGTCGAAGATGTTTCCCTATTACTGAATCAAACTTTGCAAATAATTCTACTAGACCCAGGAAATTCCCAATACTTGGCTCGTCAACTATTTCAATGGACCTTCTGAAAGCTATTTTGCGCTCCGCTAGAAATTGTACAATTGGAACTAGTCTTTGAAAAACTTCGTTCCAACATTTAGTCTCAGAATAAAGCATCTCCTAATGAATCTAATCTTGTCAAGGTCTGTTTTTTTAAAATTTAGTCTTGCTCCAGCTTCACAACAACTGGTCATGGCGCCTAAATGCCTATGCGATTTTTCATGTTCTGAGAGCCTTGTGGCACAGCTTTGCCACTGGTCAAATCCTTCATTTACAAAGGAGCTTTTTTGTTTTACCAGTAAGCGACAGTAGAAACACGCTGACCAACACATGATTATAACTTATAATTGTTTCATTTAATAATTTACACACAGAATTAGCGCGGGGCCTGTGAAAGTGCGGGGTCCACAGCGGACGCATAGGTTGCAGTGGCCTAAGACCTGTCCTTCTTAGACTCATTTTTGTTCGGCCACTGTGAACAATGGGCGTGGGAACACTCTAAAGCACTGATAATGTGATTCTAATTTTTTTAAAATTTCTCTTTGTTTACCTTTTCCATGGTGTCATCTTAATCTAGCCACGACTTCTTTATAAAATTAACCTACTTAAGTGGAAATACAAAAGACCCGTAAAAACAAAGTTTTTGACTATAAATCCCTTATATATGAGACAGAACTAAAAGTATTGATTATGTTACAACGCGACAAACATTTACAGACTGACACCGAGTGATGTCCCTGTCTTTAATAACGGGGGATGGGACGTAAGGGGGTGTCGGCACGACGGTCGACGTCAACGCTTCAACTCAAACTCTCACGTGGAAAAAAAACAATAACAAACCGTGAATTTGAATTACATACGTTATATAAGGATTAACTAAAAATACATTAATTTAATTATGGTACGTTCGATCGATCTGAATGTTTGATACGATGCATTGGTAGGTAACGCGGGTCCGTGTGCCAAATTTCAGCTCGATGGCTTAACGGGAAGTGGGTCATTTTTTACTTTAGTTTTTCCGCCCGCCCAAGACAGACAGACAGAGAGACAGAGACGGCGGTGAAGTTAATATAAAGGATTTAAAAAAACAAACCAGTAAAAACAAAGTTTTTGACTATAAATCCCTTATATATGAGACAGAACTGAAAGTATTGATTATGATCCAACGCGACAAAAATTTACAGCCTGAATCTGTCTTAACTTTCCTTTGCTTTATAACCCATGGGGGGCGGGTGGGAGAGTGGAAAGATCTGGTCATCTATCGCTGGACCGAGCTCAGCAAGACACGTAAAATGTAAACAAAAGCACGCCGGTACTTCGATGGGTCGCGTCAACGCGTGACTGAACAATCCCGTGAAAAAAAAATAACAAACAGTGAATTTGAATTACATACGTTGTATAAGGATAAACTAAAAAGGCATAAATTTAATTACAGTACGTTCGATCGATCTGAAATTTAGATACGATGCATTGTTAGGTGAGACGGGTCCGTGTGCCAAGTTTCAGCTCGATCGGATCACGGGAAGTGGGTCATTTTTTACTTTTGTTTTTCCGCCCGCCCAAGACAGAGATGACGACAGAACGACAGAGAGAGACGGCCGTGAAGTTAATATAAGGGATTTAAAAAGAGGATTCATTATGATAGAAAAGAAGTGCATCGTAAAGTTTTTACATCAATGTGTTCACAATCAAGAGCAGTTTGAGAATACCTGATTCAAAAAAACGACAGTGAAGACAATTTTTTCTCCATTTGAACGAAGTAAAATCAGTTTAATTGCTTTCCAGCTGTTTCTAATTAAAATAACATATGAATATATATATTTTTTGAAATTATTATTCTTCATCTAATTTGCATTAAAAGCGTTTTTAATCCCCTACATTAGCCAGACGTTTAACACCATTTCTGACAGCAACAGGAATGACATAGGTGTCATTTAGTAGGCATTCGTTTCTTTGTAAGTGTAAGACTAATTTTTTGTAAGCCGAAAATACCACACAAAAAATAGATTAAAACATTATCTTAAATTATTTTGGTAAGTTAATGGTGAATATCTTTTAACAAAAATCGTATGAATAGAATCAGTAAAATAAGGTATGGCCGCTTTGGGAGATCTGCATTTTGCCGACTATCTGGTCATTATTGCCATGCTGCTCATTCCATTGGCCATCGGTGTTCTCTTTGCTGTGAAGGACTACAAGACAGCATCAATTGAAGAATACCTGCTTGGTGGTCGGAGATTGGCCGTTGTTGCTGTAGCTTTGTCCTTGTTCGTTTCTTACATGGTGAGTAGTTTACATAGGATTTTATTACATGGTGAGAAGTTTACGTAGGATTTTATTAAATGGTGAGTAGTTTACCTAGGATTTTATTAAATGGTGAGTAGTTAACGTAGAATCACATGGTGCATTGTTTTAATTATTTACTATGGATAAACCACGTTGTCCTTATGATAATAACAGATATAAAACACAAAAATGTATAAACAGTCTAACACAATTATCGTAGCCAGAAGATGTGCAGTACGTAATCAGATGCATATAATTTTTAATTTCTTTAATATACTGGGTTTATATGCATGACATTGCACAATTTATTTTATTTGGTTTGATTGTTTTATTGGAGATCAATTCAATATAAGTTTCCAATAATCTTAAACATCATATCTCAGTACATAAAGTGAGAGAACTCCAGATAAAAGCCAAGTTAAATTTAGCAGTCATTCCAAAGAAATTTAACTTTAAACTTCAAAAATTGTAACGTCTTCCCCAAAAGAAATATATGAACCCGTTTAAACAAAAGGGCCGCGTTAAGTTATTGTCAAAACTTACTTGACTAAGTCTATACACAATGAAAGGGCAACAATCACAATCAGACCTCCAATAACAGTTTCAAATTCTAGCAGCGACACAACAAGAAAATGTCACGTCACATCCTCTTGTTTAGACGTAAAATCAAAATGTTATAAAAATCTTCGTCATATTCATGGTGTTGTAAGGAAAAAGAAAACAACAAGACTTTTTTTTCTTATTAACATTTACTGCAAAATTCCTTACATTATTACACGTAACATCTTATGACCGCGCTATTATATTGAGCAATCATAAACAACGTAATGCCATATATAACACTAGGACGACACAAGGTTTTATCGGCACCATTCAAACATCTGCTGTTGCTATCTGCTATTCGAATTTATATATTATATTTATTCGTAGAATAACAATACAGGCATCATTGTGTATGTCCATCGCCTGAAACCACAATAATGTTAAATTTTATTTTTAAATCGATTGGACAGTACTATTTTTTTGGTTAACTAACAGAAGTCGTACAATTTACAAGTTTCTATCACTATTTCTAATACAGTCTGCCATTTCAATGATGGGGACCCCTGCAGATGTCTACACCAACGGTCCGATGTACATCACCAGCTACCTGGCATGGGCCTTCACATCTCTGCTGACCGCACACACGACGGTTCCCTTGTTCTACCCACTACACCTCACCAGTATCTACGAGTACCTCCAGCTCAGGTTCGGGTCGAAACCTGTCCGCATGATGGGCGTGTCTGTAGCGATGTTACAGACTGTCAGTTACATGTCAATAGCACTGCTCACGCCCGCTCTTGCCTTGCAGGTCATTTAAAAATTAATACCATTTTTAAACATAATTATGCTTTTAGACTATGAAACTAGGGACATTCAATGAGATAAACAATTTCAATGCCGAAAAGAAATGTTAAGTTTTGATACAGGAAAACTTTTTATTAATTAATTAATTTAGTTATTTATAATTGAATTTATACTTTATAATCAACTCAGTGCTTACTATCTAATAAGTTATAAACAATCTGAAACTGAAACATCTAGACAAATGACACGAAAAATTTATTCGGAGTAAACAATCTGTATTATTTGGGTAGTACTTAAACCTTTTTTCGCCTTATAGAGCTGTTTTAATAAAGTACTTGCTCAAACATATATTTTTGAAATGCATATTTTGTATTGATCCGTCGGCAAGGAAGTAGGAAATAAACATAGTATCTGAGCTTGACTTGACTGATTGATCTGTTCAGTAATTTCACACATTTCGAGTGTATGACTCTTATATCGTTCTGACCTTCCCTGCTTTGTCACCAATAAAAGTCAACAGACCCACCACTATTTCATGAACCCATCGGAACAGCAGATAGTTTGAATCCGTGTTGTTTTCAACCCTTTTGAAATAGGATTTGGTTTCGCTTTGTGTTCAGTCTTAACTTGGCTCACCAGGGCTATGATATTGGCTGTCGTATCCGTTGCCTACGCGTTGACACTCCATAAACACTGTTCATTTGAGCATTCAATGTAATTATGGAAACAGTTCACTTGTTGCTGCTGGCGTAGCAAGAAGCTGATAAGCGACAAAAAAAGTCAAACAATTCTACAACAGTTGTGTCTAACATCCAAAACAAAGTTCATGAGAAGCTTACATAGCACGTATAGCTTGAAATATGTATAATAATTCAGTTCAAATATAAAAAAAACCAATTCACAGACTATGGCCAACCTCGAGCTATGGACATCTTTAGTAATAGTTGGCATCATCGGGACTGTGTACACGGCCATAGGTGGCATCAAGAGCGTCGTGTGGACTGATGTGTTCCAGAGCTTTGTCATGTCACTTGGTCTGTCTTCAATCATAATTGTTGGTGAGTGGCTGGCGTAGGTATAGTCACACAGTGGCTTAGCGAAGTGAGCATGGAGGGGCAGCATTTCACGAGCAGAATCAGAATGTTTATAGGTGTCGAAATGGGAATTATAATTTTTAATTGATGACAATAAATTGATTTCAGAATAAAATAAATTAATTCTCAATAAAATTCCTTGAAATCGCAAGAGGATAACTTTGAGAATAATTCCCTTAATAATAGTCAAGTGAAATTAGATTTTCTTTCTGTCACTCGTTAAATCTAATAAGTTGAAAATAAAGACGATATTCTCTGACACTATGATCCACAGCGAGTATTAAAGTTGGAGGTCTTGGCTCACTATGGTCTATTGCTGATTCCGGAGGACGGACGTCGTTTACTGAGGTCAGTCTTGATCCGAGGACACGACATACCTGGTGGGGAACAGTTTTTGGTGGAATCTTTCATTGGTAAGACCTTGGTGACTTTAACCCACAACAACCCACACACATACACACTATTTGCTAAATGTTTAGTTATGATATTGCTAAATAAAAAAATGTAGTAAAATAGTTTTACCATTGGATAATTTGATCTGTAGGAGAGAAACATGTCACAGATAATACAATTATGCCTATATCAAATTGATTTTTTTCTATTTGAAGGCAAACCAATACATTTAACCAGTCTACTCTACAGCGGTTCTCCAGTGTGAAGTCAATTAGATCTGCGAAACGTATATTTTTCATGAATTTCTTCTTCCTATTAATTTACGGATGTCTAGTGCTGTTTACAGGACTCTCTGTATATTCCTATTTCGCATACATAAACTGCGACCCCATTCAGGTCAGTGTAAATAGTTCTGCAAGTTATTTTTTTAGGGACGTTATGTTCATACAATTGAGGGAAACTAAGATTTTGCACTTGCCAATTCACATAGAAAATTTTACACAGCAACGAGTTATTTAACGTCTTAATATATTATTAACTTTTGGCCCGCACACCACCTCAAAAAGTAATAAAACAATATTATACACTTTATAAAAATTGTATAGATAAGTGTGATACATTTTCAGGCTGGTATAGTGAAGAACAGAAACCAGATTGTTCCTTATTTCGTGCTACATTCTATGAAAGATTACCCAGGAATGGCTGGATTATACATGGGTGCAGTATTCAGTGGATCTCTCAGTACTATATCCTCAGGTGGGTATTCTTTTGAGAATGGGCATTTAGAAACAACAACATTTTTGTATAGTGAAATTTAAAAAAATATTCTGAATCTCTTCGAATTTTTTTTGTCTGTGCTCAAAAAGACATCAATATAAATTGTATATTCAACATATTTCCTTAAAAAACACTTAAATATAAAAACTACTTGACAGGTCTAAACGCCTTGGCCACTAACACAGTGGAAGATTACTTGAAGAAGCCGCTACAGCGAGTGAGTGATCGGGCCGCCACACGGGTAACAATGCTATGTGTCTGCTTCTACGGGCTGCTCACCATCGGTCTGGCCTACCTCGCCAGTTCTATTGAAGGAAACATTACACAGATTGTAACGAGCTTCGTTGGTGTGTGCGGAAGTCCCGTCCTGGGGGCTTTTATTCTTGGTGCTTTGGTGCCTTGGGGCAATAAAAATGGGGCAATAGCTGGAGGCTCCGTCGCACTGGCTCTGAACATGTGGATGTGTATCGGTAATCAACTGGTGGGCAGGAAGCAAAAGCCACTCACCCTTCCATCTACGGAAATGTGTTTCGATGTCAAATCTTTGAATTACACACTGACTAAGAATTGGTATTTCAAAGCCCAAAACTTAATTATGAACACGACAAATGTAATAACTGATTTAAATAATGCTCAGCCAGAAAAAAATAATTTTTTCCTCTATGATATTTCTTATCTTTGGTACGCTTGTATTGGTATTCTGATATCATTATCAGTGGGGACTGTTGTTAGTTTTATAACAAAAGGACGCGTAAAAAAAACTGAAGAGATGTATTTATTTCCATTTGTAAGAGTATTGCTGTATAAAGTAAAACGTGCTGACGTAAAAACTGAAATACCCGAGGCTTGTACTTTAGTTGAATCCTAATTATACATAGAGAGAAAAAGAGGAATACATAAAGAGAAAGAGGCATACAACCAGAAAGAGAGAGAGAGAGAGTATGTGCGAGTAAAAGCGAGAAAGACAGAGAGAGAGAGAGAGAGAGGGTGGGAATAAAGAAATTTTTGGCCAGAAATGAAGCCAGTGGCGTAGCTAGAACTTTTGCCACCCGGGGCGGTCTCCAATTTGACGCCCTTTTTAGGGGCCGACCATAAATGACATCACGCACCTTGGGGGAGGGAGTCAAATTCGTTTGTGACGATGTGTAACGAGGGGGGGTGTTTAAGAAATGCGACGTCACGTCAATACGCGCAACTTTAAATAAATTTCCACTTAAATATTTGATTACAGGCACTTTATTTAATGACGTTTATGTAAATCGCGTGTTACGATAGTAGAATGCAGCGTTACACTAAAAACAAACTTAAATGGCAAAAATTTAATTTGAACATGCTCATTTTATAACAGAAAATACGGCTTTTATTGGGGGGGGAGGGGGTCTTTGTGACGTCTTATTGAAGGAGGGGGTCTAAGTTTTTGTGACGACGTGTGACGAGTGGGGGGAGGAGGGGTGAAATATCAGCCAAAATAGCGTGCTTCATTTATGGACGGCCACTTAATCAATTATATTACGGTTTTTAAAAATTAATAAACATTAATAAATAATTGTAATTGAAACGAAGTAAAGGTGGGGAACATGTTTACCATTGCATGCCATATTTATGTAAGCAGTAATAAAAGAGGCCGCATAAGATTATATACCTATAAAAACATATGTATAAAAATACATTATACTTTTCTTAAAGGCCACAAAAAAGTTACTGAGGTCGCAGGTCCCCCCCCCCATGAGACAAAACATTTTCCAAATTTACACGAAAAAAAAACATTACTAAATAATATTATTTTATTTTGTATTTTATAAATAAATGATTTTGTTTTTAAAAACAAAGAAATTGTATACATTAGCAGTGGTGGCGTAACAACGGCTTGGCATTGGGGCAGTTGTCAAGGGCGTCGGCCTGCGAAAGTTTAAAAGGGTGCCGCTAAATCTCTAACTTTTAAATTTTTATTTAAATAAAAGGTGCCACAATTAAATTAGCCAATCGCTTAAAAAACCCAGTTATGTCTCTGTACATTGGTATGTAAACATGTTTATACATTTACTTTCCTAACTTTCATTATTCAAAATCGTGTATTATGCTATACAAATTAAAATTATTTGTAATATCTTTTCTATGGAGAGTATTGCAATATTTTTTTTGTATTTAATCGCTCATTGTGGAACGAAGATAATTTTTGATCAACATCAGTTTGGAGAAGCTCCTTTCACAACTAGCGACACTGATAGCAAAAGTTGAAAAATGTCATAGGAAAATTACAATGTTGAGTACAGAATTGTCCAATCTATACTGTTGAATAAATTTTAATAGATCAAGGGTGCCTTTCCCCCCGTTTTTCTAGCATAATGCCTCTTCTTGTAGTGTAGGTACAGCCATAAAAACCTGGATCCTTTTTCTTTCCATATTGCACTGTCAATGTCAATAAAGTAATTTATTTGATGTTCAAATGCTTCATTTGGAAGGTTACATGGTATTGTTTACGAAGCTGAAAGGACATGCAACTCCTCAAAGCGTTATTTTATTTTCTTTTATAATTCCAGCCATGGATAAAAACATTTCTCGTTGTACTTCTTGTTCTAAATATAGAACCACATCTTCTGAATTTGCCATAGTCATATTTTTTCTCCTTCTAACTAGGCGTTCAGTTGATATCTCCATCTTTTCAGAAATAGTTTGGCTCATATAACAGCATTTAGTATTAGCACATCTCTTTGTGCAATGGCTCTGCATTAATGTAAAAAATGGCGGGTTCCCATAAATTGAGTTAACATAGAAGAGAAAAAGATTGCATTGAATTGAGTAAAATTCCAGCATATTATCTCGTTTTCCTATTTACTTCTTCAGATGTCAATTTTTCCAAGACGCTTGAAAGTTTAAATTATGTCTTTTTCGAAATTATTATGCCTATTGTGGTGTTTATTAACAGAGAAATTTGAATATTTACTTATTCTTGTCATAAATCTTAATAATTGTCCATAAAATAGACGAATTCAAATTATTTACACATTACTATTACTTTAATTGGATAGGCGTAACATGCTTAATGAATAACCGTATTTTAATGACCAAACACAAATTATTTGTGCTACTTTAATGCAATTAAAAACAAAATAAATTAAATTTTTAATAACTTACCTTACAATAATTTACTGAAAACTGAAACAGTAACATAAATTACTACTTGCAAGTTAAACACAATATTTGAACCACCATGCCTTGTAGGTACGTGTTCGCGCATCATTCTGCGAATGTCGAAATTCCACGTAAAAACTATCGTGGCGATATTGATAGCACACATTATTCGGCCCAGCAGTGATGTGTTTTTTGGGTAGTTTTCTTATAAAAGCGTCATCTGTGACTTATACCGCTTAGTTTTCCAAACAAATGGATACTTTTTTGAGCGATTTAAAAATTTGTGAACGGTTTTGCGTTAGTTATAATATCCACTATGTAATCAAACAAATGTTGTGCGAATCCGTTAATTAAGACTCGAAATTAAGAATATTTTTGTTTCACCTTGGTTTTACCCCTTTCAAAAGAAACAAAGGGCGGTTGTCGGAAATGGTTGTAATTTTCAAATGTCCACAAATGCCGCCCCTAAATGAGTGCCGCCCGGGGCGGACCACCCCCACCGCCCCCTAGCTACGCCACTGAATGAAGCTACTTTTATAAATTATTTAAATAGTTCATAAACCTACACATCTTCACATTTTTACATAATGACAAATCTCATAATTTCATTCTGATTGATTGTGTATACTTAAATAAATCACAGAATATACAGAGTATATAATAACCTAATGTATAGGGTGGACTCTATTAGGCCTTGTTATTGCTCTATCCTTTTCATTTTAGGTCAATATAACAAATAATTTTCTACAAATATGAAAAATGTACATTAATGGTTTTTAAAATATATAATCTTCTTGATTGTTGTGTTATAGAAATAATATTACAATGTTCTACAACCTCGACTGTTAAGAATTGTTTTTACAATTTTAAGTTTTACAACTTTCTTTCTACTTTAAATGCTTGAATTTTTAAAATTAACTTTAGTTTTAAATAAAGGCATCCTTCAAATAATAGACTGAAAGCTTTTTTTTTGAACTACAATGCGCACTTTGGAAAAGAGACGTTACTTAAGACTTAAATTAAATACCAGGCAAAGAACCTTCTTTAACGAACAAATAGAACACAGAGATATAAAACAAATAATTAAAAAATCCGTTAAAGTTCAGTTTTTGACTATAAATTCCTTATATATGAGACATAACTAAACGTATTGATTATGATCAATATAATACGCACCGCGTGACAAACAATTACAGACTGTACATGACTGAACTCCCTTGTGGGCATGTGGTCATCAATGGCTGGAGTGAACTCTAGTGACCCGTGCAGGTAAACCATAGCAGACGGCTACATAGTGATAAACAAGAAATGCATTAATTTAATTACGGTACATTCAATCGATCAGAGATTATGAAACAATGCCTTGATACGTAACACAAGTCTATGTGCAAAATTTCACCTCGATAGCATCATGAAAAGTGGGTCATTTTTTTTTACTTTTGCTTTTCCGCCCGACCGCGAATCTAAGAGACGGCGGTGAAGTAAATATTGGGGATTTAATTAAACAACACCGAAAAAAACAAATTTTTTGACTATAAATCCGTTATATATGAGACATAACTAAAAATATTGATTATGTTCAAACGCGACAAACATTTACAGACTGAAACCGACTGATCTCTCCCTTGCTGTAAAACCGGAGGAGGGGGAGGTGTGGTATTCGATGGCTAGCGTGAACTCAAGCAAGGGTCACGTGACTGCAAACAACAATAGATGCTACATTGAGTTATAAAGAGATACACTAAAAGCGCATTAATTTAAATACGGTATATAGCTCTATTTATTTTATTCTTTTTTAGTCCACTTATGAAAACGTGTTTTTTTTAAATCTTTTTTTACCTCTTTTTAAATCCCTTATATTAACTTCACCGCCGTCTCTCTCTGTCTGTCGTCATCTCATGGGCGGGCGGAAAAACAAAAGTCAAAAATGATCCATTTTCCGTGATCCGATTGACCTGAAATTTGGCACACGGACCCTTCTCACCCAACAATACATCGTACCAAAATTTCAGAACGATCGAACGTACCGTAATTAAATTAATGCATTTTTAGTTTATCCTTATATAACGTATGTAATTCAAATTCACGGTTTGTTATTGTTTTTTTGCCACGTGAGAGTTTGAGTTGACGCTTTGACGCGACCCATCGAAGTACCGGCGTGCTTTTGTTTACATTATACGTGTCTTGCTGAGCTCGCCCCCCCCCCACCCAAGGGTTATGAAGCAAAGTTGAGTTAAGACAAATTCAGTCTGTAAATGTTTGTAGCGTTTGAAAATAATCAATACTGTTAGTTATGTCTCATATATAAGGGATTTATAGTCAAAAACTATGATTTTACGGGTTTGTTTTTTTAAATCCCTTATATTAACGTACCCGCCGTCTCTGTCTTGGTCGGGCGGGCGGAAAAACAAAAGTAAAATGTGACCCACTTTCCGTGAAGGCATCGAGCTGCAATTTGGCACACAAACCCGTGTCACCTAACAATGCATCGTATCAAAATTTCAGATCCATCGAACGTACTGTAATGAAGTTAATGCTTTTTTAGTTTATCTATATAAAACTTTATGTAGAAGTTACTATTGTTTACATTTTACAGGTCACTTGACTTCACGCCAGCCATGGGTAAACACATCTCGTGTTTTAAACAGGTGTACCGGCGTGCTTTTGTTTACATTTTACGTGTCACGCTGAGCTCGGTCCAGCGATCGGTGACCAGACCTTTCCCCTCTCCCACCGCCCCCAGGGGTTATAAAGCAAAGAGAAGTTAGACGGATTCAGTCTGTAACAGCTTGTCGCGTTTGAACATAATCAATACTTTTAGTTATGTCTCATATATAAGGGATTTATAGTCAAAAACTTTGTTTTTACGGGTTTGTTTTATTTAAATCCCTTATATTAACTTCACCGCCGTCTTATGGGCTGGCGGAAAAACAAAAGTAAAAAATGCCCTTTTCCCGTGAAGCCATCGAGCTGAAATTCGGCACACAAACCCGTGTCACCTAACAATGCATCGTATCAAAATTTCAGATTGATCGAACGTACCGTAATTAAATTAATGCATTTTTAGTTCATCTATATACAACTATATGTAGAAGTCGCTATTGTTTACATTTTACGGGTCACTGGACTTTACGCCAGTCATCGCTGAACGCATCTCGTGTTTTAATAATAATAATAAATTGATTATTTATATAGCGCTGTATCCCAGTAAGGAACTGGGCTCACAGCGCTTTACATGAAAGAAATAACATACCTATAAGTATTAAATGAACTTTCATATCATAACAAACACAAAAATTACGGTACATTATACATAAGCTACGTTAATCATTTACAAGAAATGTTGTTTCATTAATTTTGAAAATACATTTTGAAAAGATGTGTCTTGAAGGACTTGGTTGTTTGAATACTACGTATGTGTAATGGTAGAGAACTCCATTGTTTGGCTGCACAAAAAGAGAACGACCTTTCACCAACTGTTTTGGTGCGTGTCTTAGGAACAGAGAGAACGCGTGTGTCTGTAGAAGAATCAGATTGTAGCTGGCGAGTGGGTGAGTAGACCGACAAAATTCAGTAAGATACGATGGGCATGAGTCCGAAAAGAAGTTGTGACAGAGAACGGCCAGTTTGTAATCAATACGGGCTTGTATAGGCAGCCAATGAAGGGAGTGAAGAAGTGGAGTAACATGGTCATGTTTTTTTGCCTAGAGCACCAGTCTAGCAGCTGAATTTTGAACTTTCTGTAGTTTTTCAATGCATTGTTTTGGCGCATCTGACAGAAGAGAATTGCAGTAATCCATACGAGCAAGTACAAGAGCACAGACAAGAGTTTTTGTTGCACTAACTGTTAAGTAATGACGGATTGAGCTGATCTGACTAATGGCAGTGTAGGCAGAGCGACAGATGTTATTGATGAAGTTGTTAATAGACATGTTGTCAGAAATAATGTAGCCAAGATTCCTAGTCGATGTTGTGAAAAGAATATCCGAACTGGCTACGTGAATTGACTTCGGAAGAGACAAAGTACTGCGTGATTTATTGTTGCAAAATAGAAGTGCTTCAGTCTTGTCATCATTCAGCTTGAGTTTGCTGAACGTCATCCAAGACTTTACCTCACCAATGCATTCTTGCATCAATTGGACAGCGGAGTCCATATTAGAGGGATCAGTGTGAGTATATAGCTGAGTATCATCTGCAAATAATTGGCTTTTAACCGAATGCTTGTCGAGCAGTAGAAGTAGTGGCCTTGTATACAGTACAAAAACTTTGTTTTTATGGGTTTGTTTTATTCTAGTTGCTTTTGCTTCAA
This sequence comes from Ampullaceana balthica, assembly GCA_944989445.1. Classification (NCBI taxonomy): domain Eukaryota; kingdom Metazoa; phylum Mollusca; class Gastropoda; family Lymnaeidae; genus Ampullaceana; species Ampullaceana balthica. The sequence continues at coordinate 510,817 of CALYLW010000336.1, read as the reverse complement.
ACTTTTGTCTTGAAGCGTAAGGTTCGGGTCTCGCCTCTACAAAAGTAGGTTTGCATTCATCTTTCAAATAAAAAATTCTTTAATTTTCTTTAGTGTACCAATGACATCTTGATATACACTTTTGTGTGTTTTACTCCTTAAAAATTAAGTTTTAACCCTTCCTCGTCACTTGAGACTGCATGAAATGAAATGACTGTGGACATTCTATGTTTAATTCACGAATCCAGTCTCCCACAAGAAGCGGATGTGCACTACTTTTCACAATTACCAGTTTAAACAATTTGGTATTATTTATAATTCGTTGTCAACATTTTAGTAGTAGTACCTAGAGGAATGATTACTTCTCTTGTATAAGTTAACAATCTCAATTTTTACTGAATTGGTATTTGGTGCTCTCTTAAAAGTAGTTTGGTAATCTCAGTAGTAATCTGTCTTTGTCATTACCGACATAGAATTTAAAATTTAAAAAAAAATCATTGAGTACTGAGCTAAATGAAATGTGCTGGCGATCAATTACTGTTTAAAGATCAGGTATTGGAAAATAGCCTACTGATTGGTGTAGTGTTTAAAAAAAAAGTCTAGACAAAAAGTTACTTTTTATTGACCTGTTATCATCATGAAAATTTCCAGTTAACCAATGGTCAACTGAATGGTCAGTTGAAAATAAACGATGGTCACGAAGATCTTTTCTAGTTAACCTAAAATCAACAAAAATCATTCCAATTAACCAATTTGCCATTACAATTCTACGATTCAAATATTCAATATATATCAATATACTATCACACAGTATTTATCTCTTAACACAAAGAGCTAAAATTGATCAAATGTGATTATTATATCACAATTTTCATTTTTGACAACATGACCTTTATTTGATTTTAAAGAAGAAATAAATCTTTACACAGTTTCCTCTCTCTAAAAATATTGAGCATAAATATGTTATACATACAAAGGCTGTAGAAATGTGTTAATGAAAACAAGGCAAATTTAACTGTGTTAAGGTGATTCATGTTGTATCTTTTACAGCCGTTGTCTGATATTTAAAATGTAGAGAAATTTATTCTTTGCAGAATGGCAAAATTAGGTTTTGTTTAAACATTAGCCTATCTGATGCAGATGTCGCACACTGCTTTGGATACCAGCATAGTAACACTTAGAAATTATACAATGCAGTCTTTGCAAACCAGACTTGCGGTAACCTCATTTTTTGTACGCCCTTTACGATCAATGGCTGTGGATAAACTTTAATGCGCTGACACTATGATTCTATTTTTTTTAAAATTTCTGTTTCATTATCTTTTCCATTCTTTAATGATTATAAAAATTTACCAACTTTAGAGGACAAAAAGAGGAGTAATCGGGATATGCAAGAAGTGCATTCTAAAGTTTTTATTTTTCATTGTCCGCGATTTAGATCAGTTTGAGAATACCTGCTCCAGGAAAATTCAATATGCAGATATTTTTTTCTACATTTTAGTGTCACTGAGAATAATTAGTTGCATTGCATTCAAGGTTTCTAATTAAAATAACTTATGTAGCTTTTTTCCATTAATTTTTTGCTCTTCTTACAGGAAATAAAATGTTCCTAATCTGATACATTAGCCAGACTTCCAACATCATTGCTGACAGCAACATGAATGAAAGAGGTGTCATTTATGGGGCGTTAGTTTGTTACTCAGTGTAAAGATACTTTCGTGTGAGCCAAAACTTTAAAAATAAAATAGGTTTAAGCATTATCTCAAGATCATTTCAGCAAGTTAGTATATACTTTCTTACAACCAGAACCGTATGAATAGAATCCGATAGATTAAGGCATGGCCGCTTTGGGAGATCTGCATTTTGCCGACTATCTTGTCATTGTTGCCATGTTGCTCATTCCATTGGCCATCGGTGTTTTCTTTGCTGTGAAGGACTACAAGACAGCATCAATTGAAGAATACCTGCTTGGTGGTCGGAGATTGGCCGTTGTTGCTGTAGCTCTGTCCTTGTTCGTCTCTTACATGGTGAGTAGTTTACATAGGATTTTATTACATGGTGAGAAGTTTACATATAATTTTATTACATGGTGAGTAGTATACGTAGGAGTTTATTTAGGGCTGCGGAAATTAACGATTATTCAATAGATTAATTGTTTAAAAAAATTAATTGATTAAAATTAATTTGAACGATTAAAATTCGATTAAAATTTAAGAAAATATTTCTAATATTTTTTTCTCCAATTATTTAATAATGTATATATTTTTTTGTTACTAACATACTTTTCACTCGTATTATTATTATTATTTATTTAGACGTGAATACGAAGGCAAAGAGGTTTTTCTTTCTTATTTCTTGAGAAGCAGAACGAATTTGATGTGTTAAGTCACACAATTTTGGAGCCATGGAATTACCGCGACCAATGTTCCTGCTAAGGTTCGTTGGTCCGTGTGCAAAGACGGATAGTTCCTATGCAAAGTTGCACAGCATAGATTTTCTGTGCAATATTTTACCTAATTTTCTGCGCAGTAATTCTAAACCGCTGCGCGGCGTCGGTTAGATACCTGCACGGCCGCGCAGCTGAAAAGGAACACTGACCGCGACTTAAGTGATTTTTAAAATAATGAAAAGCGACTTAGGGGATCTATATATGCGTTATAAAAATATAATTAATCGATTAATCAAATAAATTTCTAAGCGATTAATTGAACAAATTTGTTTTATTCAGTACCAGCCCTAATTTTATTACATTGTTAGTAGTTAACGTCGGATTTAATGGTGAGTAGTTTACCTAAAATTTTATTACAAGGTGAGTAGTTTACGTAGGACTTTATTACATGGTAAGGGATGGGTCCACTCAGTAGGGGTAAGTCCCGGAAAGTTTAGTTAATAACAACAGTTGTCAGCTATGAACTAGAAATAACCTGCCATGTCATCCCCCCCCCCAAAATAAAAGTAAATAAAAATAAAATAATGTAAAAAAAATATTTATAATAATTCACTTCGGTACGCCTCTACTCATTGTTTTGACACCACTGTACTATAGTA